>CM069911.1:132535700-133107140 GCA_036172215.1 Camellia granthamiana
CACTACCATCATATATTGTCAATACAGGACCTTGTTTGATTGATAGGATTAGAGCATGAGATTAAAATTATTAATCCGTTGGCCCAATAATTCTGTATTTATTATAAAATTTTGTTTTAGGATTATAAATCTAATAGATAATTAATCAAACAAATTTGTAGGATTATTAGCAATGGGGTAGGGTGGGATTATATCTCCTGAGCTGGAAAATAAAATAAAAAGATTCTTTTACCCTTGACTAAAAATTAAAAAACTTATTATTTTTATATAATTTTATATTTTAGAAGGCTAAAATAATTTTTAAAAATTTAAAAATATTTTTGATATTTATTTTATCAAATTAATTTATATTTTTTGAAAAAAATTAAAAAACAAACCAAACATGGCCTTTGTATTTTGTATTTTTATTTTGCTTTTATTTATAATTTTTTTTCAAAACCACGCTTATGAAATTTTTTTGATGAAGTAAAGATTGTGGAGAAACATTGATGCAAATCAAATATTGATGCAAAGATTGAAAAAGAAAATAAATATAGCTGTAATCTTATATTCATATGTTTTCTTATCAAATGCAAATCAAACAACGAATAAAAGGGATAATTTATTCTACTAATCCAATTGGATCAAGGGCAGACCCAGGATTCATTGATGGGGTGTACTAATATTAAGATAAAATTATCGATAGTGTTACATGTACTAATTAGTGTACTAACTAGTGTACCAACATTAGTTATGACATTATTGTTGACCTCACTCATTAAGTAAATTACAAATACCAAAAACCTCTTAAATTATGTCACATCATCAATTGGTACACTAGTTAGTACACTAATTGGTACATATAGTATTATTTTAAAATTATATAATATATTTTAAGTATAACCACATAAAAAAAAAAGAATTTAATAATATAATTTAGATTAATATCTAAATTTATTGATTAGAAACAATCTAACTAAGTTCTGCTCGACGAGTTTTTAAAGATTCGAATTCATCGAATAAAGAATTTAGATCAAGTTTCAAAGAAATGTCTCGTTCAAGGTAGAGAGACAAGTAATTTGCAAGAAACTCATCCCCCATTGAATTGCAAATGGTAGTTTTAACATGCTTCATACCCGAAAATGCTCTTTCCGTAGTCATCGTAGAAACAGGAAGGGTCGACATAAGACGAATCAATTTGTAGATTATGGTGTAATGTTCAAACTTTCTTGTCACAAATAGTTCTCAGCACAAATTGGCAAGGGTAGATATCTTATGAAACTCGGGATTACAAACAACAGCAAACTTAAAATGTATAATTGAAATCTCCAAGTATGGATGTCCTGAGAAGTGAAATATTGGGCATAAAATTTATCGGCAAGATTGTAAATATTATCCACATTAAAAGATCTAAAATTGCCACTAGGATCCAAAGCCGAGCTAAGAGAAAAAAGTTCCACTGCCCTATCATTAAATCTATATTCTAACTCCATCAATTGAAAATCAATTGTAGAGTTGAATATGTCAAAGTGATAATGATGCTCAATTGTAATGTGATCTTGTTGACGACAACGACTTGTACCATCTTCATAAGGAGAACTCATATCATGCACCGCAATGTTATGTTGATTGCAAAATGACACCACATTTGCAAGAAAAATATCTTAATAATTGTGTCTAAGTTTTTGAAGAGAAGCTTTTGTTGTGGAGACTAATTTCATTGCATTTAAGATGTCTTGAGTTTTTGTTGCAAGGCTTGACAAAGTGTTTTCACAATTCCCAAATTGTTGTCCATCAAGTGCAAGACGAATATGAATTCGAAGCTCTTCATTACTTTGTAAACACCATTAGCTTGCTTGCGAATTTGTCAATTTGTACTCTTCTTGAGACTTTCAACAACTACACAAAATGCCTCATACATATCAATCGAGTTTCTAACAAAGTCATAATGTGAGCTCCAACGAGTAGTTCTAGCTCGATGCAATGTACTAATTTGATTGACCTCTTTACCAGATTGACGCTCACCACTAGCCAACATATTTTCAACCTCACTTCTATGAAAAGATTTTTAACTCACCAAGGCACTTTGGAGAAGAAGCAACAAGATTGACAATACAACTCAAATGAGAAAAAAATTGCCAAACATTAGGCTCATGTTTTGCTGCCGTAATTAAGGCCAATTGTAAATGATGTGCAAAGCAATGTACATAATATGCATATGGGCAATCTTTAAGAAATAAAGCTTGAAGTCTATTCCATTCGCCACACATATTGTTAACACCATCATATCCTTGGCCATGCATGTTTTGAATAGGGAGATTAAATCAAGGAAGGATATTTGATATCTTTTTTTTAAGAGTCAATGCAGATATATTTTCGACACCCACGATATCAAAGAACCATTCTCCTAGCAAACCATCATTCTTGAAAATAAGGGTCATTTGTTCTTTTTTAGTCTTGTCTTAGGATTCTTCAACAAGAATACAAAAATAACCTTCTACAACTTCATCAAAAATCATATTCCTAACTCTGTTAGCAAGTATATGCAAAATCTCCTTTTGGATCTTCGGAGAAGTGTATTTGGCATTTTGTAGAGCATTCTTTAACAAAATGCTCTCAAGTGTGTCATTCGCTCTCGCCTTGAACTTTAATAGTTCAATTAGATTACCTTGATTTAATGAAGTCGAGTTTCATCATAACCTCTTCGGTTGGGTTAGGTTAATTTTTGGTGGTGTTTGTTTTGAAGGATTGGGCCATGAGATTGGACTGTTAGTCCCTCCGGACTAATAGTTCATTGTTTGGTTCAATTTTTTTGCTTCGAACTAATAGTCCCTCCGAACTATTAGTCCCTTATATGAGGGATTATTGTATCCTGGGGGGGGGGGGGGTGAGATTATTTCCATGAGATTGGTAATCCTATGGGACTAATGTGTGAAATGTCTATTTTACCCTCATGCTATTGCTTAATAAACAATTGGAAAAGGGTAAAATGGTTTTTTGAACATTTACAAATTATTTTTTTAGTGTTGTTAATTTAAAATTATATATTAAATAAAAAATATAAATTATAAATTTAATTTAATTAAAAATAATAAATTAAAAATTATGGCCTTATAAATTAAATTTTTTTAGTGTTGTTAAAAAATTAAATTTATATATTAAATAAAATTATTTTTTTAGTGTTGTTAATTTAAAATTATATATTAAATAAAAAATAAAAAATAAAAAATATAAATTTAATTTAATTGAAAATAATAAATTAAAAATTATGGCCTTATAAATTAAAAAAATTTAGTGTTGTTAAATTATAAATTATAAATTATAGATTACAAATTTAAAATTATATATTAAATAAAAATTATAAATTACAAGGGTAAAATAGTCATTTGAACATTTATGCTTATCCAGTCCGTTCAACGAAATATCGGATTCACTAAAAATAGTCTAATCCAGATATATAATCCCATGACTAAACAAATAGAGGATACAAATCCAGTCTAACCAAATAGTTCGGGGACAATGTATCCCAGGACTAACAATTCGATGGATTACAATCTCCCCTTATTCAGTCCGTTCAAACAAACATACTAAGTATATTAGTTTGGTTCTAGATATTCAAATCATTAAACTGATAATTTTGAATTGGTTCTTGGTTTAACCGAACCAACCCTAGAACTAAGCCTATATATGTATTAAAATTTTATTTATATTGATATGTTTTCACCTAATTGATCTATTACAATGGAGTTAATTGCATTTAATAATTTCTCACATACATAAATTATTAGGTCAACTAAAAAAGTATTAGAAACTCGAATTATTTCGTAGTTTATTTAATTTGTATTGGTCGTAGGATTTAAAATAATTTATTTAATATTTGGGAGAACATCAGAAAAATAGAGAGTGAAAAAATAATTACAAAATAATGAAAGTACAAGTAATTTATGCATTCAATTATACAAATAAATCTTGTACCTTCATTAGTTAGAATTTTTTTTCCACTCCACCTTTTTTAAATTCTCCCATAATATTTTGCACTTTGTTTGTTTGTGTTACATTTAAATTTCACTTATTTTTAATATAGTAAAATTGGAAATATAGTGGAATTGTAGTTCCAACTCGAGCTACATTCATTTGGATTGGTTCTAGTGCATTTTGAATCCAAAAATTCAAAACCGTTCATAATTGAGTTGATTTTGAATTTAATGTCAAACGAAGCAAATCGACCCATGAACACTCTTATGTTTACCCATGAACACTCTTATGCCTAAATGTTAGAGGTAACTTCTACTTATTTATCAGGTAAAAATAACTTAAATAAACTTAAAAAAATTGATTATCTGAAAGTTATGTGACAAATTTGAAAAAAAACAAAAATAGTGAATTACACTAATATTCTTTAAATTATTTAACTAAATATTATCTATTTTAAAAAAATATTTAAAATTCAAAATATGTACCGTAAATTTAAATTTAGACCCCATACCAAATACGTTAAATACTGTACATTTTTTAACTAGTAAATTACACTAACTTCTCTTGCCATTTATGAAAAATATAATAAACTCCACAAACTTAATATAATTACATTGTATTCCTTTTAGATAGGTTAAAGAAAAATAATTCGTAACTCGAAATTGGTGAGCTCGAATGGCCCGAAATGGTACAAATTTTCTCTCTCCTCTGTGTCTCTCTCCTTTCCTCTCTCCTCCATCTCAGTTCTCTCTCATCCCTCTCATCTTAAATCTCTCTCCTCTGTTAAACCTCCATCTTTCTCCTCTTTCTTTCACTTCCTCCCTCTCCTATCCTCCTCACTGCCACCGCACTCCCATCTTCCATCACCGCCTTGTACACTATGCTTGACCCACTCGAACCCAATACATACGCCGAAGCTTTCAACCCAATAGTCTCCATAAAATTTGATTCAAGAGTCACAGAAACACATTTGAACTTCCTCTGCAAAAATGGACACCTGGAAGAAGCCATTTGCTCCATTGATTTTGATCTTGGGTTGGGTTTGGTTTTGATTTTGGGTTTTTATTTTGTTTTGATTTTGATTTTGTGGGTTTGGTTTTGATTTTGGGATTTGATTTTGGGTTTGTGTTTGGTTTTGATTTTGGGTTTTAATTTTGATTTTGATTTTGATTTTGATTTTGAAACCACCAAAAATACCAAACAGAAAATAACAGAGGAAGATTCTGAGTTTGGAGATGCAAAATGTGGGTCTAAAGCCAAGTTTGGCAACACCAAAATAATCAATCTTTTTATCTTTTTTCCATCACATCATCTCTCTACTTTTCTGTACATCTTTTCGTAAAAAGACAAAAAGTGTATTTATTTAGGTCATTCCAAACAGTTTGTATGCTAAATGTGGGTCTTTGGAAGATGCCAGTATTGTGTTTGATGGAATGCATGAAAGAATTTTCCTCTCTTCCTCCACCTTCTCTCTTTCTCTCACCTCTCTGTTTCCCTTTCATTCTCTCAAACTCAAACCAGTTTCAGGAAAAAAAATAATAATAATAAAAAAAAATAATAAAATAAAAAATAAAATTGTGCCAAACGACACCATTTGATATTTGAGTCATTCGGGGCAGCTCGTTTTCGAGCTACCTGGCAGAACTCTAAGTTAAAATAACTGAAATTGAAGTGGATAGCAAGTACACACTGAAATAAATACAAATTAATTAAAAAGTGGTTTTTTTTTGGGTCAAAATCAAAACAACTTTTAATTTCTTCATTTTACACCCGCCACCTTCGGCCACAACCAAGGGCAACCCTCCAACCACACTTCAACAATCCTCTTGCCGTATCATTTCCAGTCACATCCACTACTAATCACCACCTCCAATAACTCAGAAAACATGTTTTCTTGCCTTCTGTTTTCAGATACTCCAGTCCCATACTCCAGTCCAATCACGGAATGAAGGGTATTTTTGGGACCGTGGAGGCCCACATAGGTCCCATTTCGATAATTCGAACCGTTCAATGTGTAGAACTCGTCGAGTACTATATGTTTATAAAAACTCACATTGATTGGATATCGATAGCTATGTGATCAAATCAGTTTTGTATGAAAAAAAATTGACGGTGAAAAATAAATGGCTTACAAAAAACTGATTTGATCACATAACTATCGATATCCGATTAATGTAATTTTTTACAAGCATATAGTACTCGACGAGTTCTACACATTAAACGGTTTAGATCATCGAAATGGGACCCACACACTCCAGTCCGAAAGCCATGCCCTTTTCGAAACATTTGTAAACACCAAACAAGATTTGTCTATATTTTTGTTCAAAAGGAAACAAAACAAAAATGTTTATTATTTTCTATTTACACAAAAAATAGAAAAAAGACAAACATTAGAAATCGCCACCTTAATAAAAGATCTTAAATAGAAAAAACAATTAAAGCATATCAAGGCTTTAAACATATCAATTTCACATTCTGAATTCATCCAGCACCTCTAACAAATAACAAACATAAGAAAGCATGAGAAAATAGAAAGAGGCTGAAAAGAACATAATAGCCCCATGCCAATGTTATCATGAAAGATGATGGAAAAGGCTAGAGAGGTAATGTATATAGAATGTACAGAAACAACAAACTAATCCATAGTTTGGGAATTGAAAAACAGAATCAATCACAAGTCAGTCAGTCAGGCTACTGGATGTTGCAACAAAGGCCACTTCATGTCACAGAGATCAAAAGGGGCGTTACCGTCATTGTCTTTTAGATTTATGTCAGCATTTTGCTTCACAAGGAACTCCGCGATTGCTTCTCTCTCACAAACAGCAGCATAATGCAATGGGCTCTGTCCTTCATTGTCCTAAAAATGAGCACACAATAATAATAATAATAGTTAAATAACGGAAATTGATTGATGTAAGAATGTCTAACTTCTTTATTTTTGTCTATCAAAACAAAAAAATTCAAAAGCAATAGATATTTCAATGAAAGAAAAATGTCCCAAAAGTGCTCCTCATTATGTATGTCCAATTGTGACTTGCGGCCTCCATGTATATAGGATGAAACAGTTTTCTACCAAGTAAAATCCAGAAAATAAAACAAAAAACAAAAAACAAAAAACAAAAAACAAAAAACAAAAAAATAAAAAAATTAAGAGAATACAAATCCTTGTAGAGCTGGTATTGTGATATCCTTCTAAGGACTGCCCACAGAAGAAATGACTCAATGTAATGCATAATCAACCAACACCCAAAAAATAAAGGCACAAACCAGAATAATCAATCTGATGGCCGAGCCACCAACCAGTTTTATTTCATCATATACAACCTCTAACCAAACTGAGGATTACAAGATATGCATGTAGGAATTATTTTGGGACATGTGATATGCATGTAGGATGACAAACCACTATGTCAACATCTAACAGGATTAAATGTTCAATGGATAACTAATTACATAATATTCGTGACTGATTGAAGTTTACATTACCTTTGCATTAACATCAGCATTCTTGCTTGCAAGCAATTCCGTGATGTTCAGATGGCCACGATCTACAGCCCAGTGCAATGCAGTCCGACCCTCACTATCTACAATTGTTTCAAGAAAATTCACGTTAGAAATTTTTTTGCAAGAATTGATAAGGAGGGCATAGTCCACAGCAAGAATAGAGATTGGCAAATGAAATTGTGCATTTGAAGTTTTCAAAGAAACTAAAAGTACACTAATTTCTTAGTCTGAATGATTCAGGAAAGGAAGAAAATATAGGATGACAAAAATCCTAACAATTGAACCTCGTGCCAAGGATCATACACTCGTGCCTCCATTAGTGAGCTCTCATGTGCAAAATAATCAGGAGAGCAAATGAGCCAAGCATAGCAGAGGATAACATTCATCTAAGCTTGATCTCTAATTTTGGCCAATTTAATTTTACACCCAACCAATTCAATTTGGCGTCTTAATGCTGATAAAATCTCAATAGCAATTACACAACAGCATATAGAAAGAAGAGCTATTAGGAAACAAACCCTTCGAATTCACTGGAACACCACTCTCAATACATTTAAGCAAGTTCTCCCAGTCTCCTTCTCTGGCAAAGGCATGTATAGCATCCATTTTTCTGAAAAGCAAACAACAAACCTTGAGCACTAATATCAACTTCCTTATTCCAAGATTTGAATCCCAGATTAGAAGTAATAGTAAGAAAATGATTCATGTAAAAAAAAAAGCTGTATAAGAAATTAATATGCCGTTATACTGGCAGGAAGTAAGTACACATTTTAAACCAAATGAATGGTGTTTCATATCTGCATGTGTTCACATGTTTTCACTCACAAGTTAATCCAGTCATCTTTCTCTAAAATAAACACTCCTTTTGACCTTCCCATACCTCTAAAACATGAATCAGTACAGATCATTTTGCAAAGTAAGTCCAACCTCCACCCCAGCCCCCACCACCTTCAACCCTAGCATCTCATGCATATCTTGGGTTTCTTTTCATAAATCCATAAATTTGTAAATACAACTTTATATCTACCTGAACCAACAGCATTTCATAAAGATGATATAGCAGGTGGGAGAATGATAAAAAGTAAACTATCAAGAAAATAACAGCAAAGAATGGCCAGAGACTAATTCTTCGGCCTTTAGCTAAACAACTCAGAGCTGCACCAATTAGTTCATCAACAGATGTCTATTAACAAAATTACACAAAACCACAAGAAGGTAAGCAAGACCATTTTCACATAAAAAAACAAGAATATTTACGACAGTCTCATGCATGTAAGGGTTCAAAAAACCTTACAACTCATTTCCAGATTCTTCCTCATAAACAAATGTGCTAAAAACAGGTCCCATTGGTCCTTTATTGTATCCACTCGTTGCATCACTACTCTCTCCACCCTTTATCTTCTTTTATCAGTTTGTTGTACAAGCATGCAAAAGAGAAAAGAATGTTAAGCAGATGTACAGAAAAAAGTTTAAAACATCTTCCCACTAAACAGAGAGATTGAGAACTTACAGAAGTTGAACCAGTAGCCCAAGTAGGATATAACTCAGTAACAATTGCAATATACTTCACCATTGCTTCCTCTGGGGGCATAGCACCCAACTTTTGCCATGCTTGCCTAGCACATGCCACAAAATAAAATCTTTCTACTAGTCAGATGTGGAACCTTTTAACTCAAATACATCATTACTTAAACTAAAATGGAAAACAAAGAACAATCTATCAAATAAATATCACGAATAATAGAAATGCGTTTCTTTTCAATTTTATCCTAACAACCAATGATACTCACAAAAATCTTAGGTCCCCAACCTTAAAAATGTTAAGTAATTTTTAAAAATTGACAACTTTTACCATGTGAACATAAAAAATTGTTAATTTCATCAGTAACAAAATGTCAAAATACCAAAAATTACAAATCGAGTATTCTACCACATTTGCTAATTATCATTGACCAATATTGCCACTTGGTGGGCTATTTAATCACCAGATTTTTCACAATAAGACTTACAGCATACCTGTAAGTTTGTAAACTACAAAAATACACCTTGAGAACCCAACAAATCATTACAAAGTAGCTAACCAAAAAGAGAGGAAAAAATTATAGATATCATGATCTCATAACAAAATCAAGACACAACGGATGAGCTATGCTCTCTCTCTCTCTCTCTCTCTCATTCACATCAAATCGACAAGTGTCAAAATTGAGCCTTTACGTACAACATCATAGAATAATTGATAAATTGGATAATATATCGTAACTACATCCTGCTAATAACATCAATATTACTAAAAATATCGTAATAATTTGATGCTTCTTATATATATTGGAAGGAAAATCATCCCAATAAGCATGGCATAGCGTGCAAATGGAGATAAAACAGGGTAGGTTCTATCTCTCTATGTAAACATACAAAGGGGTCACAGTTCATCATCTTTCTTCTACCACACACACACACACACACACATGTATATATAGAGAGAGACAGAGTGGCTGAGAAAGACTTAACAGTGATCACCAACCATTTCGAAACACAATTTTTATCTTAACCATGAAGAGATAGCTTTACAAATGTATATTTTATTTTATATTTCATGAAATGCTTTTAACTTGAGAGTGACGGAATGTTAAACAAAAAAGAAATGAAGAAAACACAACATGTGTAATTCTAGAGTGGGTTATTTTGTCCACAAATAGTCAGAAATTGTGTAGATACTATTTCCATTTTTTTATAAATATTTTGATACCATGTTGGTTAAATGATCATATTCTAAATTCCAAGGAGTTGGCCTGGTGGTAAGGCTTGAGACTTGGGGGGTGCCCCCTCCCAGATCTCAGGTTTGAAACGTCCTAGAGTCCTAGGTGCAAACAATTTCTTGGGGTCAGTTCATACGGGGGCTTTTGCCCTAGTTTTAATTGGGAACCCCACAAGTGGATAGTGAAATTGGTCTTCCAAATTAGTTGGTTGGTCCAATGGGCCAGATTCCGAGCTATAAAAAAAAAATCATCTTATTCAAATATTTTCTTTGTAAAGCTTCCTTACAAATAAGTAAACAAACACTCTATCTTCTACTTTCTATTAAAACTTTAAAAGACGCCATATGATTTCTACAAGTTTAAACTTCGAAATGAAGGCATAAATGCGCCCTTCTTTTCTCCCTTCCCCACCCCCTCTCTCTTTTAAAAGCGGATAACTGAAGATAACATGATGCTCTATCTTTGAGTGCTTTATTAAGTTCATAAAGGAATAAAAAAGGGGGAGCAGTGAAAAAAGAACACATCCTAAAAATGTCTTTAAGATTCAACGCATTGTTCTTATCTTAGCCATTGGCTATGTTGTACTATTAGCCATAATGGAACCTAAGTTGTATTTCATGCATGCACTTTCTTCTTTCTTAGGTGTAATTATTCTTTAACAATCTCAACGAACCTAACCTAAGTTTTCGCTATACTAGCCCCACTCCAATAATGATTTTGTTGCCTTGACTTGTCACTTATTGGGCACTAATCATCACATGGCATCTTTAATAATTTATGGCAAGAAGCACAATCAATGACCATCAACAAATGCTACTACATATGAAAGAAAGTCAAAATTTTAAGCTCTGTTATCACATTCTCACCATCAAACATTAAAATTTACAATCAGTACTGCATACTTAAAAACAGCATAGAAATTGAAAAACTGTGAGCATAGAGCAATACCACTTTGCGCGAGCAGTCATTTTGAGGGCCGATGGCTGCGGCACACTACACGGTCCCTCGGTAGCAATCTTATATAGCCCATAAAGCTGCAATTGCACATCATTAGATACTTTCTGCGACAACCGGTCCGACGCCACAGCGGCCACAAATGCAGTAGCAGCACTAAACTCCTCATCTAATTCAGTACTCTCAACCCCTTCCCAATCATCATCACTATCAGCATCATCATCAGCAGCAGCAGCAGCACCACCATCATCATCAATCACTGTATCCAAATTAGCCTTTTCAATAACCAATGGTTCCACAACACTAACCCCAGAATTCTCTGAATCGTCGATAATCGGCTTCGATTCACTCGATGAGGGCTTCAATTCCTTCTCAACCGAGTCACCACGAACGATACTGAGATTCTCTTCTCGGAAAGAGACGACTACAGAGATGAGCTTCGCGAGAAGGAATGAGAAAATTACGCCTATGAGCACTGATTGTACGAATTGAAAAAGCTGTGGCGAATCATCCATGGCGATCCAAAAAAAAAAAAAAAAAAAATTCTTCCCACGTGAAACCCTAGAAAATTGGGTAAAGTTCAGATAACGAGGGAGAATCTAAATCTAAATCTAGTTCTATATCTATGTCTGTATCTATATAGATATTGATAGAGGTGAATAAAATTATTATGTTAGGGATTTGAAGTGTTGGAAAAACCCTAGAAATGGTTATGGTGATGGAGATATTAACCCTAATTATGGAATCTCAGAGAGAGAGAGAGAAATCTAGAGAGAGAAAATGTAAAGGAAGAAATGGCGCCTGGAGGAGAAGGAGGAGAGAGGAACAGAGAGAAGGAGAGATGCATGTGAAAAACCTGGGCTCATCTCATGGGTCATCGTAGACTCCAAACAAACGACGCGCACGTTAATAGATGGCGGCCCTATTAACAGGTGGGCCCCACTACGTCTAGAAAAAATAGTAAAAATTTACTGTAGTTTTTATTTCTTTGTTTTTGTAATCAAATTCAAGTGATTTTTCATTTTATTTATTTATAAATCAAAAGTGATTTTCAACTTTTCCTTTGCTTCTTTTAGTTTTTATTAAGTGTTTTGAAAGATTAATTGATAAAATTTCAAATAATTATATATTGTTGTACATTTGTTTTAAAAAGCTGTATAATAAGTTAAAAAATTATTTTTAAAAATTGTCTACTAAACAACATAATTTCAAAGTAGAAAGTGTATTTTAAAAATTAATTTTCTAAACACCACGTAACTATGGCTATACTTAGAATGTGAGTTAGAGGTTATTTTAATCACAAAAAAAATAAAATTTGTTAAAAAATTAATAAGACAATGTCATATCTAAGTTATAATCATTTCATTTTTTCTCTTACAAAAATCAAAAAATTCATCCCAAATGAAATTTTTTAACCCAGGTTAAAATAGCCAAATAGTAAAAAAAAAATCAAAAAAAAAGAGTGAAGGCCATGTGTTTAGCCAATATTATTTTATGATTTACGATTATTATACTTTGTTTTTTAATCATGTAAGCACATAACTTAGCGGGCACACAACCAACATGGTTTCAATTGAGCCCAAAAACCTTCAATCAAGAGGCCCAACGGATGTGGGCCGAATGCAACAGGGCTTTAACCAGGGCCCAAGAAAATTAAGTTTGCAAAACAGAACAGGGCAATTTTTTTTTGTGTCAATAATTTTAATGACATTTTTTTAATTTAAAATAAAAATAATTTTCATTTGTTTTTCACAACTCTTGAATGATGCAGTGAAGGATTTATAAGAATCTCAATCCTTTTAAAATGTAATTTATCAAACACTTACAAGGACTATTTTTGATTGTCACAAGTAAGCCTTTGGAAGTCTTTGGGGCCAGTTAGTTTTTCTTACAAATTACAAATTAAAAATAATGGCTGGTTATATTTTTGGTTATACTTTCATAAAAATAAAAATAAAAATAAATCCTCTAATGGTGTGTTAAATTTTTAAATCAAAGTTATTTTTGGTTATACTTTCATAAAAATAAAAATAAATCCTCTAATAGTGTGTGAAATTTGCTACATCAACAAAGGTTAATCATGATCTCTAGATACTTTTTGAAATATAATTCTAATGATCATAGATTGATACGATGGTTGGTTGTGTCAAAATAACATGAGAACCGTTGATTGATTTTGACAAATTCCGTTATGATTTTTACCATTGTAGTTGCTCTAAGTGAATAGGGTTGTCCACTTGTAAAGATTAAAGCTATGTTACGAACATAAATTTTCTTAGAAGTCATACGAGTTAGCTTGGTGGTAAAAAGAAAGAAAGAAAGAAATTTAACTTTGTCCTCACCTCCAATAGAAGGCAAAAACAGAAAGAAAGGGAAAACAACTAATCGTTTAATTCATTCACCTTTCCATTTTCTTTATAATTTTATTTACAAATCCGACATGGAAATACAATATTAAAAAAAAAAAAAAAAATTGTATAAGGGAGCATTCTGATTGAGGTTGCTTCATCAAGAAAATAGGCAGATGATCCTCAACCCCTCTCAATATTAAAAATTTATCAATTTCGTCGGATTGAATATATATCATATATGTAATCCGCTTAATAAAAATTGCAATTAAACATGGAATTATGAATCCATAGATTAGTAATTCTAAGGAAATGGAATGAAAATTAAAAGTTCTACTCTCTCTCTAGGTTTCCTGTGAGAGCTTCCCTACCTTCTAGTAGTTTTTTGGGTTTTCCCATCTTTTTTTCCGTATCTGCCTCCTCTTACACTCCTTGGTTAGTTGTTTCTCCGTTTTTTCTTTCGTTCATCTTTTCCCTTTGTCCTCCCTTCTTCTCTTTCTCTTATAGCAGACTCTATACTTCCTCTGCCGACCCAAGATCGGTTTGAGCTTTGTGAAGGCTCCAACGAAAATGAGGACATCTCAAATCGTTGTTTATTGGGGAAGATTTTGGCTTCCAAGTCCCTGAATCAGCAGGCTGTTTCCAATATCCTTTTGAATGCGTGGAGACCGAGAGCCAAACTGGAGATATCTTCGTGGTCGGAAAATAGGTTTTTATTCCAGTTTGAGGACCTTAAAGATCGTTGGCGTGTTTTGGCTGAAGCTCGTGGTCGGTGATGGGCAATTTATTGGTCTTACAACCCCTCTCCGCCAGGGTATCCGCGCCTGAGATGGTTTTTCACTGGAGTCCTTTCTGGGTTCAAGTCCACGGTCTCCCAGTGGCTAAGATGACTAAACAGAATGCTGAGTTTATTGGTAAGAGGTTAGGTAATCTCATTGGGGTCGAAGCTATGCATGAAGGATTGCTCTTGAATTTTAGTTACCTTCGTATCAGGGTAGAAATGGATGTCACCAAACCTCTCCCACTGGGTTTCTTCCTTCAACACAACTCCTCTCCTGGCAGTGAGCAAATGGAGACTTGGGTGCATTACAAGTATGAGAAACTTGCTGATTTTTGCTATGATTATGGCCGGATTGGCATGTCAACTCTGTGTGTAAGTTTGTTTCAAGGGAAGAAGGTAAGAACTCTCCCTATGGACCAGATTTGAGAACTAGTCGAGCCCTAAGATTGAACATGCCATCGGAACAAGTCAAGCATTGGGTGGATGAGGTAGAGATGAAGGTTCAAGCCCTGTCGCAAAGGCGATCGGCAGTGGTGCATAGGGTCGACTTGGAAGGAGCTGAGGTGGGGGCTCCCCATAGTACAACAGCCCCAAACGTGGTTGTACCTGATGTATGGGATATCCTTTTTGGGGTGTCTACAGGCCCAGCTGACGAGGAGGTGATTGGGCCAGGTGGCAGAGCCGTTTTGTCTGATCCGCATATGGAAGGTGGGAAGGTGGTTACTATTGAGAGTACGATCCCAGGAGTGGTATTGGGAGCAACGAGTGAGGCAATGGAAACTGGGCCTAATTTGTCGTCTTCTAGTATAGTTGGGCCCAGGCCTTCCTATTTCGTAACGGAACCCAGTGACCAATTAATCCCTCTAGTGGAAGCCCAACAGACTCTAGACCAATTTGAACCCCTTTTTGAGATTGGAATTGAGGAGATTAGGGCTAATAGCCCAACCCAGCTGGGCTTGCTGGCCCCAACAGTTGATCGTTGTATAGACCTCATTTTCCAAGATCTATCGATTAAACGCAAAGCCCAGGTTGACTTTGAAGTGTCTGGTCGTCCTACTAAATTACTAAAGGGTGAGGAGTTGGTTGAAGTTAGGGCTCTAAACCTCTCATCTCGTAGCAAAAGGCGAAGCATTATCCATGGTTGTGGCTCTAAAGGCTCTCTAAGGGGCCGACCTAAGGGTAAAGTGAATCGATTGGGTCATAAGGATGTAGTGAGCAACTCTGATACGCCCATTTCGGAAATGGCTTTGGTCTCTGTTCCGGTTCAGAGGCCTCGCGATGAAGTGGAAGACTGATGCTCTCAAGTTCCAAGCACTTTTCCCCACGAAGAGTGAATGTGATGATAGATGGGCAATGGTGGCTGGCCTTAAATAGCCACGAGCCTTATGTTGATTCTCAGCTGGAACTGCCAGGGGATTGGGCGGCCCTTGACAGTCCAGATCCTTCGAGGGTTAGTGTTAACCCATCGTCCTGCAGTGGTTTTCTTAATGGAAACCAAAAACAAAGTCTCAAAACTGGAAAGAGTTCGGTGGCGTCTCCAATTCTCTAATCATTACTATGTGTTAGACTTATTTATTTTGATGATTTATTTAATTATGTTTTAATTTATTTGAAAAAGAAAAATAGAATCCAAAATTTATTTTGATGATTTATTTAATTATGTTTTAGTTTATTTGAAAGAGAAAAATAGAATTAAAATTTATTTTGTCCCATTATTTCTCACCTAAACCTTTATCCTAAATGTTGTTAGAATGTATTTAATATTTGATTAAATCAGGAGTTCAAACAGCAAAAAACAAAGGTTCAAAAGATTCAAGTGGAAGATATTCAAATTAGTAATGATGGAGGGAAAGATATTCAAATTAGTAATGATGGAGTTATAACGGCTATAAATTCAAATGAATAGTTCAAAAGGTTCAAAAGATTCAAGTGAAAGATATTCAAATTTGTAATGATGGAGGGAAAGATATTCAAATTAGTAATGATGGAGTTACAACGGCTATAAATTCAAATGAATAGTTCAAAAGGTTTAAAAGGTTAGTGGAAGATATTCAAATTAGTAATGATAGAGTTACAACGGCTATAAATTCAAATGAATAGTTCAAAAGGTTCAAGTGGAAGATATTCAAATTAGTAATGATAACTACAACGGCTATAAACGGCTATAATTTTCATTATAGGCCAAAGCCTCTAATGTAAAACATGCAACAAAAAAAAAAAACCTGAAAATATGCTTTGATACCAATTGTTATCCAAAAGACAATCTAAGAGGGGGGGTGAATTAGGTTTTTACAATTAAAAATTAATAATACCCTAATAAAAATTATGACTAGCACAATAGATAAATATAGTTAATGAAATAAAAATAATTAAAACAAGTGTTCTAACAACTATGTCAGTTAATGATTTTAGCTTAGTGAAAATGTGAAATATAGTTACAACAATTTAAATAAAATAAAGAAATAAGGGAGAGAGAGGCAAACAAATTTATGGTGGTTCGGCTTCAACTCGGCCTACGTCCACTCCTCAAGCTTCACTTGAGATTTTCCACTATGCTCTAGTTTCACGGGAGTGCTAGCAACCTCTTTACAAATGGAGCAATCCTCCACGGATTTTACACAGACTTTCTAAGTCAAGAACACTGAGTGTACTACACTCTTTCAAGATTAAAAACAAGGTGTTTTTGCTTTCACAGAAAGCTACAAGAATTATCTCTCAAAGATAGATATAAAAATGAAGTTTTGATTTTTTTGTAAACCTCACACAAGAAAGATGGGCTTAAAGCTATAAGGCTCAGAAGATGATAACGTTTACCACCTAGACTAGATGTCCTTGAGGGACCAAATAAATCCATATGCAATAGTTATAAAGGTCTAGTTGTGGAAATATGAGATTTTGATTTAAATGATGTTTTAGTTTGTTTTCCTTGTTGACAAGCACTACAAATATGATCTTTTTCAAATTTAATTTTTGGAAGTCCAATGACCAAATCCTTTCTCAAAAGTTTAGCAATTAAATCTATATGAGCATGACTAAGTCTTCTATGCCATAACCAACTATTTTCATTATTAACATATAAACATTTAACATCACTAACATAGAGATCATTAAGATGAAAAACATAAATATTATCATGGCAATTACCAACGAATAAAACTTTATGATCATTTGTGCTTTCAATTGTGCAATGTGATTTATAAAAAATAACTCGATTACTTTTATCACATAATTGACTAATACTAAGTAGGTTATGCTTAAGTCCATCAACAAGTAAAACATTTTCAATAGAAAGGTTAGGAGAAATACCGATACTACCAATACCGATGATTTTTCCTTTCTTGTTGTCTTCAAAAGTAACAAATCCTCCATCTTTCGATGATAATTTAGTAAAGAATGATTTATCTCCGGTCATGTGTTTGGAACATCCACTATCAAGGTACCACTCTCCTTCTTTAGCTTTGGACTTAAAGCAAACCTACAAGATGACAATCAAGTGTTGGTTTTGGTACCCATAGTTTCTTGGGTCCTTCTTGGTTAATTTTGTTAGATCCCTTAATAATCCAAATCTTTTTAATTCCCATGTTCATATTCTTTTTGAATGGACAATAAAATATATAATGGCCTTTCTTTCTACAATAATGACAAGTAATATGAGGGTGTGTCATGAGAGGTGCCTTTTCAAAAATTGTATTGAAATTCTTTTGTTTCTTAATAGGATCATATCCAATACCCACTTTATCAAAAACACATCTTTGATTTCCAAGAAGTATGTTGAGATTATCTCTATCTTTTACAAAATTTTCAAGTGTTTTTGTTAAATCATCAACATTGTTTTTTAAAGTAGTTTTCTCATTAGAGATAGTATCAAAATCATTTTTCAAAATAATTTTTTCTTTCTTCAATTCTTCTACATTAATAGATAAAGATGCAACAGATTTCTTTAACGCACTATTTTTGACACAAACTTTTCTAAATTCATTTGATAGTTCATTGAATGCACTTTCAAGTTCTTCATAAAGAGTAGTTACCTCATTTTGAGTAGAGTCTTCATCTTCAAGAGCCATGAGACATAAGTTGGCTACTTCATTTTCAATTTCATCACTTGAGCTTTCATCTTCACTTTCTCCCCAAGTTGCTACCATGGCCTTTTTGTTTCTTTTGTAGTCTTTTCCATGATTCTTCAATTTTGGACAATCCATTTTCACATGTCCAGGGTTTTTGCACTCATAGCAAATAATAGGCTATTTCTTGTTATCTTTATTGTACTCTTTCTTGAAAGGTCTTCTTCCTCCATAATTGTTTTTCTTGAAGTGCTTTTTAAGATTTCTACTAAACATGGCATAGCATTCATCCTCACTGGAGTTTTCATGTTCTTCTTCATTTGATGAGACTTTGAATGCAATTTCACTTTTTTTTTTTTTTTAAACATCCTCATGTCCTTTCATGGTGATCTCATGAGTCATAAGGGAACCCATAAGCTCATCCAATCCAAGTGTGGAGAGATCTTTAGCTTCTATAATGGCGGTGACCTTTGCTTCCCAATTCTTTGGTAAACACCTAAGAATTTTTCTTACCAACCCACTGTTAGTATAAGTTTTGCCAAGAGATTTCAAAGAGTTTATAATTTCAGTAAATCTAGTAAATATAC
The DNA here is from genome assembly GCA_036172215.1 of Camellia granthamiana. Taxonomy (NCBI): domain Eukaryota; kingdom Viridiplantae; phylum Streptophyta; class Magnoliopsida; order Ericales; family Theaceae; genus Camellia; species Camellia granthamiana. The sequence goes on from CM069911.1 coordinate 132,554,646, forward strand.
TTGAAATAGATTCATCAGAGTTCATTTTAAACAATTCATAACTACGAACAAGCATATCAATACGAGATTCCTTTACTTGGTTTGTACCTTCATACGTTACTTCAAGTTTGTCCCAAATTTCTTTTGCCGAATCACAACTTGAAATTCTATTATACTCCTTAGAGTCTAATCCACAAACGAGGGTGAGTTTGGCTTTAGCATTGGCTTGTAATAATTTATGATCTCTCTCATCACATTCATTTTCAGTTTTAGGTACACTAATATTGTCAACTAATTTGGTAGAAATTTTTGGACCTTTGGTGACAATAATCCACATGGCATAATCAGTGGCTTGTAGGTATAGAGTCATCTTATCCTTCCAATGACTATAGTTGTTTCCGTCAAACAGTGGTGGCCTATTTGTGGCTTGTCCTTCAGCTAAGGTTGCCATGGATCGAAACTCCTAGATGGTTAAATCTAAAACAAGAGTTTAGACTTTGATACCAATTGTTACCCAAAAGACAACCTAAGAGGGGGGGTAAATTAGGTTTTTACAATTAAAAATTAATAATACCCTAATAAAAATTATGACTAGCACAATAGATAAATATAATTAATGAAATAAAAATAATTAAAACAAGTGTTCTAACAACTATGTCAGTTAATGATTTTAGCTTAGTGAAAATGTGAAATATAGTTACAACAATTTAAATAAAATAAAGAGATAAGGGAGAGAGAGGCAAACAAATTTATAGTGATTCGGTTTCAACTCGGCCTACGTCCACTCCTCAAGCTTCACTTGAGATTTTCCACTATACTCTAGCTTCACGGGGGTGCTAGCAACCTCTTTACAAATGGAGCAATCCTCCACGGATTTTACACAGACTTTCTAAGTCAAGAACACTGAGTGTACTACACTCTTACAAGATTGAAAAAAATGTGTTTTTGCTTTCACAGAAAGTTACAAGAATTATCTCTCAAAGATAGATATAAAAATGAAGCTTTGGTTTTTCTGTAAACCTCACACAAGAAAGATGGGCTTAAAACTATAAGGCTCAGTGTATAATTTATGAGAGAGGATGTAAACAAAAATTGAAGAATACTTCTCAGAGTATTTTTCAGAGAATAGATGTGACTGATTATAGATCAAAGAATATTTTCAGGTTTTTTTTTGTAACATGTTTTACATTATAATGGTAAAAATAACTTAGGTAAATTTGATTCAAAATCTGATGAAGCAATTTTTCTTGGCTATTCCTTAACTAGTAAAGCTTATCGTGTTTTTAATAAAAAAAACTCTTGTTGTGGAAGAATCTATACATGTGGCATTTGATGAAACTAACATATCTGTTCAAAAGCAAATTGTTAGTGATAATATAGATTTGGAACCAAATGTGGAAGATTCAAGTATCTACAAAAAAGAGAACCAACCGTGTAAGTTGAACAAAGAGATTGAACAACCTATTATCCCACCTCAAGAAGAAGGAGGAAACAATAATGATTTGCCAAAAGAATGGAAGTTTGTTCATAATTACCCTAAGGATTTAATCTTAGGTGACCCTATAAAAGGTATTGAAACTCGCTCTTCACTTAGAAATATTTGTAGTAACTTGGCTTTTCTCTTACAGATTGAGCCTAAAAACTTTCAAGAAGCCGAATTCGATGAACATTGGATGATAACTATGCATGAAGAGTTTAACCAATTTGAGAGAAACAAAGTGTGGAAACTTGTGCCAAAACCTAAAGATCATACCATTATCGGTACCAAATGGATCTTTCGAAACAAGCTTGATGAATCCGGCACAATTATAAGAAACAAGATTAGACTTGTTGCACAAGGATACAATCAAGAAGAAGATATTGATTTTGATGAAACCTTTTCTCCGGTTGCTAGATTAGAAGCCATTCGCATGTTACTTGCATTTGTATGTTTTAGAGATTTCAAACTTTATCAAATTGATGTAAAAAGTGTCTTTCTTAATGGTATTATAAATGAGGAAGTTTATGTTAAACAACCCCCAGGTTTTGAAAATCATGCTTTTCCAAATCATGTTTTTAAACTATCAAAAGCTATATATGGTTTGAAACAAGCACCTCGTGTATGGTATGAACGATTAAGTAAATTTTTGATTGAAAATAATTTTTCTAGAAGAACGATTGACACAACACTTTTTGTTAAAACTAAAAATGATGATTTACTTATTGTGCAAATATATGTAGATGACATTATATTTGGTGCTACTAATGAAATCTTGTGTAAGGAATTTGCTAAGTGTGTGCAAGATGAGTTTGAGATGAGCATGATGGGAGAGCTAAATTATTTCCTTGGGCTTCAAATCAAACAATGTAAGGAAGGAATTTTTATCAACCAAGCTAAGTACACAAAAGAACTATTCAAAAAGTTTGGTATGTATGACTCAAAAATAGCTGGAACACCTATGAGCACATCCATTAAACTAGAAAATGATGAAAAAGGTAAGTCCATTGATCAAACAAAATATCGAGGTATGATCGGCTCACTTCTTTATTTAACTACAAATAGACCCGATATTATGTTTAGTGTTTGTATGTGTGCTAGATATCAATCAAATCCTGAAGAATCACATCTCAGTGCTGTTAAAAGAATTTTTAGATATCTTATTGGCACTCAAAATTTGGGACTGTTTTATCTTAGAGATGTTGTATTTGATTTAATTAGTTACTCGGATGCCGACTTTGCCGGATGCAAACTTGATAGAAAAAGCACTAGTGGCACTCGTCACCTTCTTGGTAACTCATTAGTATCTTGGTTTAGCAAAAAGTAAAATTCTGTTGCTTTATCAACGGCCGAAGCTGAATATATAGCTTCCGGAAGTTGTTGTGCCCAAATACTTTGAATGAGACAACAATTGGAGGACTTTGATTTGCATTGTGATCATATCCCTATTAAATGTGATAATACTAGTGCCATCAATTTAAGCAAAAATCTGGTTCAACACTCATGAACAAAACATATTGAAATTCGATATCATTTTTTAAGAGATCGTGTTCAAAAAGGGGATATTGTACTTGAATTTATAAACACCGACAAGCAATTGGCGGATATTTTCACAAAACCCCTAAGCGAGGATCGCTTCAATTTTATTCGTGGCGAGCTTGGAATGTCGATTTCTACTTAAAAAGTTTTGTTATGACTGTGAAACTTGAATTTTTGTTAAAATGATATATGTGTATTGCTACATTGATATGGAAACATTTATATCAGTTGAATGCTCTCAAATCCTTCATACATTTATTCTCCTTAATAGTTTGTTATTCTCAACTGTGTAATTTTTTTTGAGTTCTGCATCTTGAGGTAAAATTAACTTTGTATACATTGATTTTTTTTAAACCCTCATGATATTTTTTTTGCATTACAATTCCAGCAACACCAACGTCCCATTAAATTTAATTCCGGCTAGTATTATTCTATTTTAACTTATTTTATTTATTTTATTTTGCTATTAGGCTTAATTTCTTTTATTTTTATTTTTTTTCATTATTATTTTTTGTTTAGGCTTAATTTTCTTATTTTTTTCTGTTTTTTAATTTCATTTTTCAGTACTTCAACATAAAAACAAAAACAAATTAAAATAAAAATTTTTACATAACCACAAAAAAAAAATTAAAAAAAAAAATCCTTCATTTTCTTTACGACCACACGCCGATCAAAATAAATATAAAAAAAATTAAAAAAAAAAAAAAAAAACAAACCCTTCATTTTTTTTTTCCCGACCATACGCCGATCTTACTTGCTCGCCTCTTCCATCGTTTTCTTCTTCTTTTTATCACCCTTACGACTTTTGACGCCTCTGCCCCTGTGTTTTCATTGAGAATGACGACTCCCCGCTGGCTATCAAAGGCCAAGAACGACGTTGCTCCAAATCGGGCTATGGAGGTGGTCTTCCGTTTAAGTTCTTTATTTTCGGCCTTCAGTGCACCTGTTTCTGCTCGCGCATCCTTGTACATGTGCTGAAGCAGAGAGAGTTAGGCGTTGACTTGATGGAACTCACTCGTCCTGTTCTGCAATCGGTGAGCCAATTTTGTGACTGCCGTCACCGTCTCCATACAGGATGTCAGTGTGAAATGATTGGCTTCAATGTTTGATTGAGCTGCCATACTTTGCTCAATTGACATCATAGGAAGGTTAGGAAGAGGAATGACAGGAAGAGTAGGAGTCGGGGCACTAAGCTCAGCAGCACTTACAGGATCATTCAGGTCCAGAAACAGAGTGAGGGAACGGGATGAGGAAGCCATGGTTTAGAGGTGAGAGGTGTAAAAGAAATGAGTTGCGAAGAAACAGAAGAGAGTGGTGAAGAATAGATAGAAGAGAATGGGGAAGAAGAAAATAGAAGAGTGTGTGCTTAAGAAGAAGGCAAAAGAGAAGAAGACAAAGAGAGAGAGGGAGCCGAGGTGCGCCCAAATCGAGGCCTGCTTTTGTCGGACAATGACGCAAAAGCGAGGACGCGTGTCCAGCGCGATTTTCGACGGAAACGAGAGAGGCGCACGAATCATATATTTATGTATATATATGTTTTGAATTGTATAGATGCTATTTATCATTATCATTTTCCTCCTCCTCCTCCAGATTCTGACCTATGATTTCTTTTTGATAATGTCACAGGGGGAGAAAATATATGATGTTATGTATTATGGTATTATTTTCAAACTAATCTGATGTTATGTATTTATAGTTTGATATCTTAGTCTCATATCATGTCTCTAATTAAAGCTTATTTATTATACATGTGCTAACCTATGTATTTAGAAATGAATTCAGGGAGCATGACTTGAGGGAGAGTCTTTCTTACTCCCAAATCAAATCAAAACATCATTGTGTGCCATCATAAAAAAAGGAGAGATTGTTAGACTTATTTATTTTGATGATTTATTTAATTATGTTTTAATTTATTTGAAAGAGAAAAATAGAATCCAAAATTTATTTTAATGATTTATTTAATTATATTTTAAATCCAAAATTTATTTTGATGATTTATTTAATTATGTTTTAATTTATTTGAAAGAGAAAAATATAATCAAAATTTATTTTGTCTCATTATTTCTCACCTAAACCTTTATCCTAAATGTTGTTAGAATATATTTAATATCTGATTAAATCAGGAGTTCAAACAGTACAAAACAAAGGTTCAAAAGATTCAAGTGGAAGATATTCAAATTAGTAATGATGGAGGGAAAGATATTCAAATTAGTAATGATGAAGTTACAACGGCTATAAATTCAAATGAATAGTTCAAAAGGTTCAAAAGATTCAAGTGAAAGATATTCAAATTTGTAATGATGGAGGGAAAGATATTCAAATTAGTAATGATGGAGTTACAACGGCTATAAATTCAAATGAATAGTTCAAAAGGTTCAAAAGGTTAGTGAAAGATATTCAAATTAGTAATGATGGAGTTACAACGGCTATAAATTCAAATGAATAGTTCAAAAGGTTCAAAAGGTTCAAGTGGAAGATATTCAAATTAGTAATGATGACTACAACGGCTATAAACGGTTATAATTTTCATTATATATACCAAAGCCTCTAATGTAAAACATGTTACAAAAAAAAATCTGAAAATATTCTTTGATCTATAATCAGTCACATCTATTCTCTAAAAAATACTCTGAGAAGTATTCTTCAATTTTGTTTACATCCTCTCTCAGAAATTATACACTGAGCCTTATAGTTTTAAGCCCATCTTTCTTGTGTGAGGTTTACAAAAAAACCAAAGCTTCATTTTTATATCTATCTTTGAGAGATAATTCTTGTAGTTTTCTGTGAAAGCAAAAACACCTTCTTTTCAATCTTGTAAGAGTGTAGTACACTCAGTGTTCTTCATTGAGAAAGTCTGTGTAAAATCCGTGGAGGATTGCTCCATTTGTAAAGAGGTTGTTAGCACCCCCGTGAAGCTAGAGTATAGTGGAAAATCTCAAGTGAAGCTTGAGGAGTGGACGTAGGCCGAGTTGAAGCCGAACTACTATAAATTTGTTTGCCTCTATCTCCCTTATCTCTTTATTTTATTTAAATTGTTGTAGTTATATTTCACATTTTCACTAAGCTAAAATCATTAACTGACATAGTTGTTAGAACACTTGTTTTAATTATTTTTATTTCATTAACTATATTTATCTATTGTGCTAGTCATAATTTTTATTAGGGTATTATTAATTTTTAATTGTAAAAACCTAATTCACCCCCCCTCTTAGGTTGTCTTTTGGGTAACACTATGTTGACCCAGAGGGTTTGTCGGGTGGCCTTGCTTTATGGTGGACGGATGAGGTAAATTTAGAAGTTCGTTTTAAATCTGAAAATCTTTTCCGTTGCCTTATTGCTTATAGTGGTAGTTCTATTAAGTGGCCGCTCCCTTTGTTTATGCCCCCCCGATCGGAGGTACAGATGTGAGTTTTGGGATCTTCTTCGAGCCCAAGCTTCTGGTAACCGTTACCCCTGGCTCTGTGTTGGTGATTTTAATCAAGTGGGTTCGATGTGAGAAAAACAGGGTGGTGTGGAATGTAGTAGGCATCTCATTGAAGGTTTCCAAAATTGGGTGTTTGACTGTGCACTGATGGATTTAGAGTTTAATGGTCCTCTCTTTACCTGGTCTAACAACCAAGTTGGCCCTGCCAATGTCCAGGAGAGATTAGATAAAGCTTTCGCTACAGCGGAATGGTGTGATTTATTTCCCTATGCTCAGGTTTTTCACGAAAGCTTGATGGGGTCCGACCATTGCCCTATCATTCTCAAATGTTGTGTGCCCCCCAACAAAATCCCTCATCTTTTCAAGTTCGAGACTATGTGGTCCATTAGTCAGGGTTGTGGGGAGGTCATTAAGAGGGATTGGATGGTTGGTGCTCACGGATCTCCCACATTTTAGCTGGTGCAACGTTTAAAGTCTTGCCGCAAGGGTCTTACAACTTGGAGTAGAGAGGAGTTTGGTAATAACAAGCGGAAATTGGCCGAACAAAAAGGTGTCCTCGATGAGCTCCAAGGTCAACCTCCAACAACTTCAAACATTCAAGAGCAACAAACTATTAAATCTGACATGGAGTTGTTAATGGCACGCGAGGAGATGTTCTTACACCAACGATCACGGATCAATTGGCTTATTTATGGGGATAAAAACAATAGTTTTTTTCTTGAAACCCTCATCCAGATGAGGCAATGAAATCAACTGTTGAAAATTCAGACAGATAATGGTCAGTGGTTGGAAGCTCGGAGCGTGATCAACCAACATTTACATGAATACTTCACGGATATTTTCTTTACATCTGGGCCCCGAGATTTGAAGGACGCTTTGGCGACTGTTAGTCTTGTTATTATGAGAACCATGAATCGTGGACTTATTAGAGCTATTTCTCCAGATGAAGTCAAGGCCGCTATTTTCCAACTGGGTGCAACTAAAGCACCAGGCCCTAATGGGTTTCCTGGCTTTTTCTACCAACAGTATTGGGATGAGGCGGGGCCTGATATGTGTTTCGCAGTTCAAAGTTTTTTTGATAGGGGCTTTCTTCTCAAGGAATTGAATCAATCCAATTTGGTCCTAATTCCTAAGGTTCCAACTCCGGCAAAATTGTCCCATTTTAGACCAATTAGCTTGTGTAATTTTAATCTCAAAATTATCATAAAAATTTTGGCTAATCATCTGAAAAGGATTTTGGGTGGTCTCATCTCTCCCAACCAATCAGCTTTTGTCCCAGGTCAACTTATTTAGGACAATATTCTTGTGGCACACGAAGCTTTTCATTTGCTCAAGATCAAGAGGAAAGGGAACAACTCTGCTATGGCAGTCACGCTTGATTTCAACAAAGCTTATGTCAGGGTGGAATAGGACTTCCTTCAGGCTGTGTTGTCAAAAATGGGGTTTGATGATCGATGGATTCGTTGGGTTATGGAGTGTGTCACTGTGAAAACCCGCATTTAATTATTTAAAATAATAATAATAAAAAATAAATAAATAAATTAATTAATTAATTTTATCCATAGTTTATTTGAAATATATATTAGTGTAAAAGTTAGTTTTAAATTAACCCAATTCAATCACTAACAAAGACCTTATTAAAAATAATAATTTTGTGGGTGTTCAATATTTGTTGTTTATAAATTATTTTAATAAGGATCTAACATGATAATTATTCTTACTAAATAGTTTAGTTAAAAATCTTAGTGTATCAAATTTAAGAAACCCACACAAATACACAAATATATACACACACACACACACACAAAAAAAAATTGTCAGATTTCAAGTGGCAATATTGCCACTTGGTTGCATGCATGGTGGTATAGAATATAACCTTTGGAAATTGAAGATTTGATTACATAGAATGAAGAGAAAGAGAAAGAAAGAAAGAAAAAGAGAGAGAGAGTGAGAGAGAGGGGGGTGCTTAGCAATGCATTGTATATATATACATGCATGCTTGCATTTCGTGAATGAGGGAAAAAAAGCACATTTGCGGGAAAAAAAAAAAAATTCTGCCAAGTTAAGTAGGAGGATAAGAGGAGGAGGAGATTAAGAAGGATATATATTTTCTACCATTTCATCGTTCCATTTCAATCCTACAATTTAGTAAGAAAACCCTCTCATTTTTTTTAATTGTTGAAATTTTCAGATTATATTCATATGATAAATGACTAACTTATAGATAGAAATTTTTATATATATGTATGTTAATTTTGTGATGTGTATATCAAATATTTGAAAATATTGATAGTTTTAAAGTCATGGTATTATTGTCGAAATAGGCTTGCATGTGTAGTTTATACCATTAAATAGAGGATTTAAGATTTTTTTTGGTCCTTGAATTTGCTAGAAAATTGTACAAATTTTTAGACAATTTTATGCTCAAAATTTTGCGATGATTTCTTCTAAAAAGTTGTTTATAATGATGTCTACTTCATCCATGAATTTTTGCAACAATTATTGAGTTTTGAACGAATTTATACAGATTTTAAACCAAATCTGGAGCTATAGGCAGATTTTACTATGTGTTTGAAAAATCATTAAAAATTTTATATTAAACAAAATCTGGTAATTTCTAAACAAAAAATGAAATTTGAGAAGTCTAGTTTCATAATAAAATTTTAAATTATGGAATTTATTTATAAATTTAAGTATGGAATTAATTTAAGAAAATGTGATAAATCTGTGTCATAAACTTTCTTAGAATTTTTAAGAATTATTTATAATTAATTTTTGGAAAATGCTTTCTGAAAAATGACCATAAAATATTTATTGAGTATTTTGTAGATTTATATGAATTTTAGAGTTTTATAAGTAATTTATTTATAATTTTATTTGCGAGATATACATTATGAAAATTTTGGCAGATTCATGAGGAATCAAAAATTTTCTCTTCAATTGTTTATTTGGACTAAAATTTAATATTGTGCTAGTCTAATCTTGTAGATTAAAAATCCATGCATGTGTGTGATTATGATTTATTTATTTTTGGTATCTACATTATTATTTCATACCATGGTTTAAATTAATTGTTTATTTAAATTTTGTACATTGATTTATTTTTGTGTGACATGTGTAATATTTTATGTTGGGAATTTTAATGAGTTGGTACAACATTATTGGTGAATAAAAATTTGAAATATTTGTGATTAATATAAAAACTAACTGAAACGATTAACGGCATATACAAAGTTAATAATTGACGGTTAATACTAGTTGTTCAGGGTGAGTCTTGGTTTTAAAGAGTGTACGAAATTTAGGATTGACAGTTAATACCAGTTGTTCAGAGTGAGCCTTGGTTTTGAGAAATTGTGTTGCGAAACCCTAAGATGGCACGAGACTTATTTAAACCCTTTTCGGTATTCGATTTTAGAATAAGGGTGGATGCGTAGGTGGCACACAGGGAGATTACGTACCCCTGGTAGAGCGTTTCCTTGGAGCAGACCACAAATGCCACTACTTGGGTATATAACTCTGGACGTGGACATCCTTGGTAATTACGGTTGGTAACACTTGAATATTTGACCTAGGGGGGGTTTCAAATTAACCGTTGCCATGCTTAGTGGTTGGTAAGTTCAATCTCTTTGGTGAGATTTTGAGTGTTACCTAATTTATCAGAATTATTGAAATTATTTTAATAGTTGCAATTTATGTTTACAATTATATTGTTATCTCATGTTTATAATCTCATTATTTTTCTCTAAAAAAAATGGTAGGTTGGTTATGTTTTCTTACTGTGTTGCAAAACTCATGGCATATATTTTTGTTGCCCTGGTGTTTTATGCCAGGTTTTGGCGAGGAAATAATTGAAGCTGAAATGGAGTTGACGCTAACGTAGAGCCTTGGCTAACTTAAAACTCTGATTAGAGTCGAATAAATTTTATTATTTTATATAATAGCTATTAAGGACTTTATAATTTCATTTGATGTTGTATTTGGATAATTTTAAGTTTTTATTTATTGTTGTTTGAACCTTTGATTATGTGCGATAGTTGGAATGTCCAATTAAGATGTCAACTTTTTGATTTATTAAGTCATTTTGTTTATTTAATTTCCCTTGATGTTCCAAAAATTTGGGGTGTCATAATCACCATGGTTTCTTTCTTTATTTTTGTGAATGGCGAAAAGCGAACGTCCTTTCAACTTACTCGGGGGCTCCGTCAGGGGGATCCACTCTCTCCCTATCTCTTTCTCTTGGTGATAGAGGTTTTTTCCAAATTCCTTACTACTGGTCTTCGAGAAAGGAAATTTTCAGGCTTGAAAGTTGCACGCACATGCCCAGTTCTGTCTCATTTGCTGTTTGCCGATAATGTGTTACTATTCTTGCAAGCTAATGTTCACCAATGCCAAAATGTGCTTCAAATCTTTGATGTGTATTGCAAGGTATCTGGACAATCAATTAATTTTGATAAGTCGAGGCTCCAATTCTCTTCTTCGACACGATTGGTAGACCAAACTGAGATCTTTGGTTTGCTGCGTATGGCCCCGGTAAGGGATGGTTCGAAATACTTGGGTTTGCCTTCGTGTTAGGGGCGTTCTAAGAAGGACGCTTACCTTTATCTGGTTGAGAGAATGCAGAATAAACTTTAGGACTGGAAGGTCAAATTTCTCTCCCACGCTGGTCGAGAAATCCTGATTAAAGCTGTAGCACAGGCCATCCCAACTTATGCCATGGCGTGTTTTCTTTTCCCCAAGAATTTGTGTGCCTCCATGAACTCCTTGGTAAGTAATTTTTGGTGGAAGGGTGAGTCGGAGGGCAGAGGGATTCACTAGCTTTCGTGGGGGAAGTTGGCTTTGCCAAAGGCTAGAGCAGGTATGGGGTTTCGGGACTTGCATGCGTTTAATAAAGCTCTACTAGGTAGACAAGGGTGGCGGCTAGTCAAGTACCCTAACTCGTATTGTGCCAGGTTCTTGAAAGGCATATATTATCCGAACTCCACCTTAATGAATGCTTCAAAAGGACCTTGGGCTTCTTGGGCATGGGTTAGTCTTCTTGAGGGCGGAGAAACCCTTCGTTTGGGCACCCGGTGGCAAATTTCTTAGGGGTGAGCATGGTCCGGATTGGTTCGGATTAGAAGAAAATGAAGACCAATCCGTTATCTACGGTTCCTGAAAAATTAAAACCAATCCAATCCGTTTAAATTGTGGAACCAATCCGAACAAATCCATTGAAACACGGATTGGATCGGTTTAGGACCACGGATTTAAATAATTAAATAACAAAAAAATATAGACAACAATATAAGTAAATTGACAAAAATATTGGAACAAAAATATATATTGAAACAATAAGTACCGAATAAAAGGTTATATAACATCAATTTTTACTAAAAAGAAGTGATAAAAGTCTATTCATTTTTCAATTCAAACAATACCTAGACAGATTGCCTCAGACTCTACCAAGCTTAATCAGTAAAGTCAAGACTCGGGAGCTCACAATGGATTCACAATCTTTACCAACTAACACTAACAAAAGCACATTTCCTTCACTTCACAAATAAACAAACTTAGGAATAATGGTTTGAAATAGAACTTTTTGCCCCCAAAACTCATTTAAAATATGAGGGTCCAAATTGACTCGAGAGATAACCAAGATGGTGTAACTTCAAACAAGATCTCAGCTTTTTGTTTTCTGATGTATTGTAATGTAAAACAAATATGCCTAGTCACTGCACACCTATTGAGAAAAGAAGATTTTTCACTTGGGAAATTCTGGACCAAGTATAAAACTCGGCAAGCATAGATTACATAAGAATCATTGAATAACAAATGCACAAAGAAGTGCATATCATCATGATGAAACCTATGGTTTTTAATCTCAACAAGCCAAAGCCTTAACTAACAAATTCACGGCCAACGATAATCTAGAACTCGTGAATCCATTCAATTGCTTTATTGTTTCACTCAGATGTCGGGTACATATTTTACAATAGAAAATATCACTTTAAAGCTTATTGCACTTAGCAAATAAAAATACAAAATTCAAGTACCCTCAAATTAAATACTGTCTAGTTCAAAAAAAAAAGAAAAAAAAGGATAAAAATAAAATGAAAACAGAAAACAGAATAAAAATAAAAATAAAAATAAAAACAGAAAAAATAAAAATAAAAATAAAAATAAAATCTCTTACTTACATTTACCGAATCCATTGTAGATGACATGAACAATCGATTTGAGATTAAATCCACCGATCTGAGATGAAATCACAGCAGTGTATTGTGTATGTTTTTTTTTTTGAGATTAAACCCATTTCAGAGTGTTAGAGAGAGAGAGAGAGAGAGAGAGAGAGAGAGAGAGGAGCTCACCGAGAGAGAGAGACAATAGCTATAGCTACCGATCTGATCTGAGATGGACGATCTGGGAACAAAGGAACAAAAATAGTGTCATCGAGAGAGAGAGAGAGATGAGAGATGAGAACACCGAGAGAGAGAGAGAGAAAAAAAAAAAAGAGAGAGCTCACTGAGAGAAAGAGACGAGCAGCACACCGATCTAATCTGAAATGGATGAGAGTGTGAGAGAGAACTCAGTCTAAGATGAGAAAGAGAAGAGAGAGAGACACCATTGACAGAGAGATGAGATGAGAGTGAGAGACAATGAACTGAATGAGGCGTGAATGAGTGAGGCGTGAATTAGGTTACATTTTAGTTTTTATAGGAGATAGGAAATTATATTGTGTGGGAAGGTATATAGTATAAATATAAATTATTTCTAGATGGTCTGGATCGGTTCTAATCTGGAACCGTAGGGTTCAATCCGGAATCGATTCGTGGCCTACGGATTTTGAGATTTCCAATCCGGAACCGAACCATGGATTCAAAAAACCAATCCAAACCTATTGGATTGGACTGGACCGGATCGGATTACGGATTTTACGAATTCCTTGCTCAGCCCTAAAATTTCCAATGGGGCTTCGGTCAGTTTCTGGGAGGACAAATGGGTTCCATCATCACAGAATTTTCGTATCCAATCCGCTCGATCGTCGGGATGTGTTATAGCTTAAGTCCGTGATACGATTGACCCGATTTCTAAATCTTAGGATACAAGGCTGTTGCATACTTTGATCTCCCAGGATGAGGTCCAGAAAGTGAGTGCTATTCCTCTGTCGGTTACCAATTAGGATGGTACTATTATATGGCATTATGACTCAAAAGGGAAATACTCGGTCAAATTGGGTTACCAAGTGGAGTTTAGGCTTTAGCAATCGTTGACCTCTTCCAACCCATCCACATCCTTTCAGGTTTTTGATCGTGTTTGGCAATTGATATGGGCTTTACCTGTCCCTCCCCCTCTTTAAGTTGAAACATTTTTGATGGCATAGTTGCCATAATGCTCTTGCCACTAAACAAAATCTCTTCCGGCGCAAATGTAGCCATGATGCTCTATGCCCCGTGTGTTCTCGTGAACCAGAATCTGTTGAGCATATGTTGTGTGGTTGTGAGTGGACTAAGTCTGCTTGGTTTGGTTGTGATCTCGGTCTGGTTTTTTGGGCAAATTTTCCATCAATTTCTGTGTGGATGTGCACCATGTTTGACAGTATATCTAACACCGCGGCCAGAGTGCCCTTTTTTAGTGAAGTTCTGTAGGTTGCATGGTTTATTTGGAAATCACGAAACGCTTTAGTCTTCAATCATTAACCTGTTGACCCTCTATCAGTGACTTTTCAAGATAGTAATAATCGGGCGGAATTCGAAGCTTGTGCTCTCAAGATTGGCTCCCGAGTTGCTGCTAGTCCTCGGGCTGTTGCTGTCCCCGTTCCCCGCTCTAATTTGGCTTGGACTCCTCCACCCTCTGGATGCCTAAAAGCCAATTGTGATGTTGCTATTGAGCCTGGAATTTCGAATGTTGTTATTGCTGTGCTGTTCCGTGATTGTAAGGGTCAGCTAATTGAAGGAGATTTTCAAAAGGTAGCGGTCCATTCAGTCATGCAAGGAGAAGCCTTGGCTATCCGAAAGGCTTGTCTTATGGCCTAAGCTCTTAATTTGTCTCAGGTTGAAATCGCCAATGACAACAAGTTCGTGATCTTTCTTTGTGTTTCAGAGAATGCTACCCTTTGGGACTGTGCCCCTATTATTAACGACATCTGCTATCTTGCTGAAAGTTGTAATTATTCTTTTCTTTGGTCCCTTCGGTCGGCAAATGAGGCTGCCCATTGGACAGCCAGAGTGGCTCTTAAAGGCATGTTGCTGGTTCAGTGGGTAGCTAACCCCCTCTATGCCGTTAAAGGCTGTGTTAAGCTAGTTGTTGTTCCTGTTTTCTCTGTTCAAAAAATATATATATATATACCTTATGTATATACATATACTAACAGTGAGTACAAATATGATACATTTATAATTTTATATTTAGGGGTTGTTTGAGGTATCCTAAATAAGTGTATTTTTTGTCTTTTTGGACTAAAAAGTTGAGGAAAAAAATGTGGATGTTTGGGTTAACTTTTTGACTTTTTATGAAAAAATGTGTACTAAAAAATTATATAAATAAGTGTGTAGGAGAAGATAGGGTAGGAGGCCATACGGAATGACAGTGGTGACTGGCTGGGTGAGTAGATGAGAAAATATTGTTTCCTTCTCGGGCTTTGATTGGATGGTGTTGTTTGGCCCGTGGGGGCCCACCACGGGTCTCGTTTTTCTAATCGGAACCGTTCAATGTATAGAACTCGTCGAGTACTATACACTTATTAAAAATCACGTTGATTGGATATTGATAGCTATCTGATCGTGTTAGTTTTTTTTTGTTAACTGTTAACTATAACACCATCCATTTTTATACAAAACTGATTTGATTATGTAGTTAGCGATATCTGATAGACGTAATTTTTTACAGGCATATAGTACTAGACGAGTTCTACATATTGAACGGTTCAGATTATCAAAACGGGACCCACAGTGGACCCCCACGGGCTCAACTTTACCATCCAATTTAGTAAATATTTTACTATAATTTTTTTTCCCTGGTCACTGATTCCACCATCACGTCAGTACCAATCTTGGAGTTTTTTTTTTATTTGTATTAATATTTGTATATTATTTTTTTAATATTTTTTATTAATAAATAGTGATAACATTTTAATTTTTTAAATAATTTTTTTACTTTTTAACTTTTTGAAGAGTTATCAAACCAGCCTTTATACTTTTAAAAATTTGGTGATTTAGAAAAATATTGATTAACAGTTTTGAACGCTTTTACGAACGAAAGAAATCATTCAACTAGTTATTTGATACGACAAATACGGAAAGGGAAAAGACAGTTACAATGTGAGGAAAATATTATTGAAAAAGTAGAAAATGTAACAGCATCTACGCCAAGTTAGGTGTATGGTTTACATAGAATCTAGAAAAATGTTTTGTGGCCCTAAAAATAGTGGCCCTAATGGCCCTAATTTCATTTTTTGGAAAAGTTTGTTTTTTTTTTTTTTTTTCTTTTTGCCTTGTTTTTTTTTTTTTCTTGCCTTATATGGAAATTTAGGGGCATTCGGGCCCCTAAATTTCGAGCTACCAACCGGTGGCGTAGAATCTATATATTATTAGAGAAATGATTTGTTCTCCTAAAAATGTCCCTCCTAATTCCCTTAATGTTCAAAACGATGTTGTTTTGAGTATTTTTTTTTTTTTTTTTTTTTTTTTTTTTTTTTGCCTTGTTCTGATTTTTCGGGAGATTAAGGACCCCCAAATTCGGGAGATGTAGCACAGCCCATATTATTATTACGTGAAAGCTTCCGTTGGTATAATAAAATTTCTCTCTTTTCATGTCACGTGGCAGACTTTGTATATGTTATAATAAAAAATTTATTATATAAAATATAAGTAAAAATTGAATCCAAGATGTTGGGTTTTATTAAGAACACACTTATCATTTAAACAATATATTTATTATGATACTAATTTCTCTATTATTTATTTTTATTATCTGAATTGCACACGTATCGCGTGTGCCACCCACTAGTAAATATTAATTACAACTTACTTTATTCTACAATAAATAGAAAAAAGAAAAAAATTATTTAAAGAACTACTTTATTCTTGGCCTCCTTCTGGATTATAATCCTCTTCGTTCTAATGTGTACATCAATATTTGCATCGTCCATAGCCTGGGGAAAAAAGAGAGAAAAAAAAAATAAAAAGTTAACACAAGAAGAAAAATACTTCATGAATCTCAAAGAATAAATTAGTGATTGATAGCACCAATATAATTTTAAATATCAATAAATAGGTATTGAATTTTTATCCTTTCAATATTGATACATCTTACTTGACATATCAATTAAAATTTTTAGAGAAAAATCATACAGAATTTTTGCTATATTTTGGAACTTATTGTTTCAAAGTGTCCAAAACTCTCAAGAAATTCTCACAACAAAACCTCAAGATACTTTTCACTTTGCACGTCTTGGGCCTTACTTTTGCAACTACTTGACTTTTGCAAGTGTTTATCTCAACAAAAAGATATGTCAAACTAAGTGAAATAAATGTATATTTTATTTACATTTCATTTATTTTTTCTTTTTCTCTTCCCAAATCTCTCAACCGTTAAAGTTGCCTCTATCACAGAGTTCATTCTAAGGCTTCGTTTGGGAACAAGCTATTTTAGTAACTTTTTGGCTTTTTACGAAAAGATGTGCAGAAAAGTAGAGAGGTGATGTGACTAGTTTTAGTTAGCTTTTTGGCTAAAATAGTCAGTCCCCAAACGAGGCCTAAAATAGAAATAATCTACCAATAACCCTATAATGGAATGATTTCATAACTGATCACGGCCGATAAAGTTAATTCAGTCAATACAATTGGTTTGACTGTTATAAAACTTTTTTTCTGCAATTCATTCTATTCTTCGAATACATATCACTCGATACTCTCAATAAGTGACTGATCCATACGTCTCCTGATATTGCTATTTAAAATCATGAGCCAGAAAGAACGAAATTGCAAAGCAAATAACAATCTCAACATACTTGGATTGACATTAGTGATAATCCCAGTTTCTGCGAAATTGCAGTCATATCCATTCCGACCCATTGCTTGGTAATACGAGTTCATGGCATACGATGCGTGCGCTCGAACGGTGTTAGGATTGAAGCAGACACCGCCTTCTTGTATGGCTCCACAGTACTCCGAATCCAACCCACATACATAATCGATATTCCTCTGCAAAGCATCATCATCGGCTTCTGGTTTGGGAAGACACCACTGTTTTCCCTTAGCTCCTCCTCCAGCTGGAAGTGGACTCATTGCAGGTGCTGCTGGTGGTGTCGACACGGGGGTTGGGTAGGATGGGAAGGTCGATTCTGCCTGCCAGAGCCAAGTTTACAAAAACCAATCAACCATCATGTATATTTGTTTGGCCTCAACTTATAAGTTGGTTCATTTTTTCGACTTATTTTTGTTGGTTTCTTTTTAGGAGCTAGGGCCAAAAGAAATTTTGAAAAAAAAATCAAATGAATAAAAAAGGTCTACTAAAAATGTAGAAAAATTTGGCTATTTCAACAAATTTTGGCTTTCGCCAAAAGTTGCCATATTTTTGTGAATTTTTTTTCAATTCAATCTTTAAGATGTCTAATCTAAACAAAAATTTTGACTCAATTTTTGTTTGAAAAAAAAATCATTAAAAACAAAAATAAGCGAAAAAAATAAGACAACCTATAAGCCGAGCCAAAGGATGAAAATCAACAAATACGAAATACTGTATGTATCAGTGGCGGCAGTAGCAGCAACAGCAGCAGCTACCGTGTGCTTCAGTATCCCAATATTGTAAACCGGCTTCATGTCCGGCTCAAACAGCCCAAAATGCCTCTCACATGTTGGTCCGGGTTTCAAATCTTCATTAAACAGTGCAAAAATGTAAGTCTCAAATGTCCTATTAGGCATAAGAGGAGTCCCAACACCAGACATGACATGTTGCATAAGCTTCCCATTGAACTCAGCTGCACTCTCAGCATCAACTCCAACTTGCCCCAAATCACCCACTGATGGCCACCCAGTTTCCGCAATAACGATCTCAACGTCGTCGAAACCAAGCAGTTTCATTGCCGAGAACACAGCATCCAATTGCCCATCCAACATGTTGGTGTAAGTTCGTTTAGACATTTCATCGAACACCCCTGGATTGGGCCGAAACAGAGCATAATCGAGAGTTTCAGCAGAGCAGCCAAAAAACGGGTATGGATTGATCATGAATGGCGAATTGGTGGATCTGAGGAAGCTAAGGAGTGGTTTTAGGATATGGGTATCGTAGCCTTGCCGGAATTTTCCGGCGGAAGGCGGCGTAGAGGCGGCGAGAATGCCAAGAGAGTGAGGGGTTGAGACTGAGATTTGGTGGTTTAGAGACTCTGAAACCAAGGCTTTGTAAAGGGTTTGCATTGCTGGGACGAGGCTTGAGATGAGGAGTTTGTTGGCAGTGGCGAGGACTTCATTGCCGACTAAAATTCGGTCTATGTTGGTGGAGGGGATGTGGGGGTTGATGGTGGTGTTGAGCCATTGTTGGGCAAAAGTGAGGTTGGTGAGGAGTGGGATTTGATCGTTGGGAATTGTGACCGTGATTGCTATTCCGGTGTGAGCAAAGGCTTGGAGGGTTTGTGGGTCGGAATCGAAGAGTCGAACACGGTCGATGACGGTGGATTCGAGGAGGAAACGGGCTACTTGTGACGGCGGCGGGAGGTTGTTCGCCACCGTGCCGTAGTTTACTCCGATGGTTCCCGCCACTCCTATTTTGAACCATAGTTGCACACAATTAGAATACAGAAAATGCACACAAAATATACTAGTGTTATTGAAATTATATTTTCGTCTCGTTTGGCAAGTGATTTTTTAGTTAAAAAATCAAAAAATCACTAAAAAAATTAAAAAGTTAACAATCTATATCAAAATATCAAAAATTTTCTTTTCTCTTTACTTTTTGTATATCTTTTCGTAAAAAGTCAAAAAATCATCTCAAACATACTAGTTTTTTTTAGTTCATATTTTAACCAAATAGTCAAAAAGTTACTAAATTAGCTTGTTCCCAAATGAGGCATTAAAATAAATTTAAATCACACGGTACATTTTTGTATATATATATATATATTTTTTGTTATATTTCTATCAAAAATATTTTGGAACTCTAAAATATAATCTTTAAGGGAATTCTAGGGATGGGCTTGCTGCGATGTTTTGATTTTGTTTTTTTATTTTTTTGTTTTTTCAATCCTTGCCACGTTACTAAAACTCTCTTAAAAACTTAAAATTTAGAACTCCCTATCATTATTGTCTTTATATGTATTACTATTAGGATCTTTCTTGCAGTGCTTTTGCTGGGTTTGTGACAAACACTGAAAAAACGTTGGAAAGGCTTTTCCTAGTGTTTTTGTAACTTTTACCAACCTCTTTTTTATTTCTTGTTAGGCAAGCACGATGCGAGTATTTTTTTGGAGTAACCATATACAAGCACCAGAATTATACAAAATGATATGACATATTTAAATTTTATCATTTTAAATAAAAAGATTCGTGGATTATGATTTTAAATAGGTGTTGGGAGGTATTGGTTGTGCCGTAATAATATTAAGAATTTCGAACAATACATCACGAAATAAGTGTGATAGTCATAAATTTTAAAAAAATATCAATTACAAAAAGAGTTGTATAACAATCAAACCGGCCGTATAAATGGTGAATTCATCATATCGGTTGTGAATCTAAGTGATATGTATCTAGTACTAGCCGAAACGTGTGTGTGATTGTTCATTCTAACGGAGATATGTTAGTATTAGAAGAACAACAAAAACTCATTTGATACATATTGCATGATATTTAAAACCATGTTCTAAATAAGCATTCTATACAAAAAAAAATTCTTGTAAAATTGCGAAATTTCATATTTTTCAATCATTTCAATTCAAAAAAGGACACAAAATGTACCTTGAATAAGGGTGGAAGCAAGGAGAAGTGCAACTATTCCACTGACAATTGAAGCAATGTTGGCGGTGACAATGGCGGTGGCGGTATTCTTCTCCATGACAGCGGCTGGAAGGTGGAGATTGAATTAATGATATGCATAATAGTGGTTCTGGTCCATAGATGAAGAAGAGTACTCCTGGGAGATGCTTTTCTTTGTGATTAGGAAATGGATTTATGCAAAGTAAAAAAAAGGTTTGGAGTACATGGTGAGGAAGGTAGGTTTTAATTTTTGGCTTTCTCTTTGAATCTGTTCTTTCCACCTCTTTCTTCCTATCTCATTTGAATGTATCACAGTTCCAACACATATAATTAGGACAATTAAGGAGTAGAGTAGTAAATTACTTAAGTTTAATTTAAAATTTTAATGAGTTTAAATTTTATTTATTGATATTTTAAATTGATTTGAAATTAGTTTTAATCAAACTGATCACGATACACTGGTTTATAATGAATATAAATATCAAGCTAAGTTTGAATCGAGTTTAGAAAATTGACGAGTTTTAAAATATATTAAATTTGATTTGTTTAGATAATGAATTAATTTTAAATAAGCTTTTAAGAACCGATTACAATTGATTCATTTTATAACCCTAGCTAAATGAGCAGAGAATGTTGTAATTTATTATTATTACTATTATTATTATTATTATTAGTTATTTTTTTTTGTTTCAAGAGTGCTAAAATAGGCATATGGTTGGTGGGCTCACAAACTAATTTTCTATAACAAAAGCTTGCTATAAGCAAGAGTATGACAAACTAAGAAGAGATCAGGTAATGACTTTTTGGATTTAAAAATAAATATTGGCAATTATTTTTTAATACTAGAAGACTCGCAATCCTATCTTTAATGTACATTGTTAAAATAATTAGTTAAAGTTAAATTTTGATAAAAAAAATAATGTCAAAATATTATATTTTAGCAATGTTACTTAAACAGTACAGATGTTATTTTTTTTAATTTATTTTTCAAATAAATTTCAAATAAAAATGTTATTTGTGGACTCCATTATGAGAAAAAAAGAAAAAAGAAAAAACATGTCTTCTCAAAATTTAACTATTGCTAACCTTGGTAAACCATTGAAGAGCCTTATCTTGAATTTCATGTTAAGAATGAAAAGAATTATTTGGTTTACCCATGAATGAGATAGAGGCCATGTATATGTATGTAATAGATTCATGATATAATATAGGAAACGATATTAATAAGGAAACAATACTAAATCAGTGATTGATACAATTACAGATTATATACATAATACTAAAAATAAAAAGATTCTATATACTTTAATTTCTATATTCAACATTCCCTCTCAAGCTGGTGTAAGGATATTCAACAATCGCAGCTTGGCAATGGATAATTGGAAAAAGTCAAAAAAAACTCAACGGCTAGTCTAAATAAATGTTACCGAACAAATCAGACAGTCCACTAAATAAAAAAGGCCAAAAAGTGCTTAATACATCAACACTGCACCCTAGAAAGGGAAAAAATAAAAATAAAATAAGGACTAAACTACCCTAGAAGAGCTACCGAAGTATCTATGGTCAGAAAACACCTTAGCCAACAAGACCTTGGTCTGCATCAGATGCCGGAGTTAATACAGGGTCATGCCGGATCGTTATAGGAACTAACCAGAATTAATGTCGGGACAGTTTAAGGGGTCATGTCAGACCGATGTAGAGAACTGGATGTTGAACCAACAAGCGTGGCACACACATAACTTATGACGTGGTGCTGAACAATGAAGGTAACAGATGATTGAGTACGCCAAGGGGTGGCTTATTAGAAAGTGCGCCAGAGAGACAGCTTAGGTGGTGCGCCAATGGGGCGACTTGGGTTGTGCACCTGAAGGAGCGACTTGGGTTGTGTGCCAAATGGGGGCATCTTAGGTGGTTCACATGGTATATCACCATGCTCACCATTGTTAGCCCCATGGTTATTCATCTTTAAAATTCTATTGATTTTGATCATGAACAAATATTTTGAACTTATTTTGTTATTTAAAGTTTTCAAAATAAAAATTGTGTTTCATGATTCTAAAAGTTATATGATTCTAAAGTATTATTTTTCAATCATTTTTGTGCCCTCAAAACATAAGCATCAAAACTTGGTTACAAAACTCTATCCATACTTAAAACAGGTCTAAGAGTCGACACCAGAATGAAGCCTAAAATGCACAAGTGTTCTAGTTGCAAGGGTCGACACCAAGATAGCAATGGTCGACACCAAATTTCAGAATGTAATTCAGCAGTAAGGGTCAACACCAAGATAGCAAGGGTCGACACCAAATTTCGGAATGCAATTCAGCAGTAAAGGTCGACACCAAGAAGCACAAGGGTCGACACTAAATTTTATAATGCATTTCAACAGCAAGGGTCAACACCAAGAATGATAAGGGTCAACACTAGAAACATTTGAGACTCAACGCAGAGAAGAGAGAGAAGCAAAGGGTCAATACCCAATCTGTAGGGGTTGACGCCTGTAAATTTGGGTTTAAAAAATCCCACCTGCCAAATCAGATCCAGATTGTTGTAAATCATTTCTCAGCCACCTTTTTAGATTTTCTGTACAGAATACGTCATATTTTTTGACCACTGAGCAGATCCTCTGGCACCATATCTTCTCTAAGAAGTTGACTTATGAGGTTGAGCATTAAATAAAAAGCTTATGCATTTAATGAATCCTCTCTTACCAAGACCTGCCTACAGTCTGCCTTCTTTTTATTCTGATCAAACACAGCTGGAGCAAATCCCTCACGATCTTCTCCAACGGATAGGAAAATCAAATCTTCTCTCTCTCTAACAGCTAGAAGTCATTAATATTATAAATATGGAGGTCTCCTTATTCATTCAATACACCACTTCAATACAATAAGCCTAGAGCATTCAAGAGCAATCAAGAGCTTTTATTACACTCCATTTGTACTTTCATTTTCATATCTAAATGAGTCTTAAATTACTTGAGAGCTTACACTTTCATATCCATGTTTTGTGAGAGAACATTTGTAAAAGAGGAAAGTTGTACCTCTTATTCTTATTCCATATTTTCTAAGTGGCACACTTGTAAAGTGAGGCATTTAGTTGAGAGGATCTCAATAGATTGAAGTAAGTCCTTGTAAAAATCCACAAGTTAGGTGGAGCTTGGTGGTGCATCTATTCACAGTGAAGAAATTCTCAAGAAGGTGTCTTGAGGAGTGGACGTAGGCCGGTGAGCCGAACCACTATAAATCCTTGTGTCAAGCTCTTCTTTCATTTCCTTTTATTTTCTGTGCATTTATTTATTGTCATCTGCCATTAAATACTTAGTCTTTGCAAATTTATTTTCGGACCAAATTTTTAATTACCCAATTCACTCCTCTCTTGGGTTGCCTTCCTAAATAACAATTGGTATCAGAGCCTTGTCTCTAGTATTGTGACTTAACTGTCTTAGAGTGATCTATGGCAACCCCTAGCTTCTCTCTTCCTGAAGGTCAAGCCTCAAACAGACCACATTTCTTCAATGGCACAAATTTCAACTATTGGAAAACCCGCATGATTATGCATATTCAATCTACCAAACTATGAGGTTTGGAAAATCATATGTGATGGTCCTAAAGTCCCCACCAAAACCATAGATGGTCTGTTAGTCCCCAAACTTGAAAGTGAGTGGACTAATGCTGATTACAAAGATATTCAATCCAATGCCAAAGTTGTTAACATGTTATATTGTGCACTTGATGTTACTGAGTTTAATAGAATATGCACTTGTACAACTGCGAAAGAAATTTGGGATAAACTTGTTATAACTCATAAGGGAACTACTCAAGTCAAAGAGTCTAGAGTGAGCTTGCTTGTTCACAATTACGAGCTTTTCAAAATGAAACCCGATGAGAATATATTCCAAATGTTCACTTGGATTACATACTTTCATGGGAGAGTTAACATACTTTCTCATATTGCAAATAAAACAAACCCAAGATGGCATTCATCAATCTCAAGCCAAATATGTCAAAGATCTCCTCAAAAGATTTGAAATGGATTTGTCCAAACCTGCAGCAACTCCCATGAGCACTTCGATTAAAATTGACAAAGACGAGCAAGGTAAACCGGTAGACGAAAAAAAATATCGAGGTATAATTGGTTCCTTACTCTATCTAAAGGCTAGTAGACCCGATATCATGTTTAGTGTTTGTATGTGTGCTCGTTTTCAATCATCTCCAAAAGAATCACACGTCACCGCAATAAAACGCATTTTCAGATATCTCGTTGGGACTCCACTTTTGGGGCTTTGGTACCCTAAAACAAATATTTTTGATCTTTATGGTTATTCGGATGCCGACTTTGCGGGATGTAGACTTGACCGTAAAAGCACTAGTGGCACTTGTCATTTTATTGGAAATTCACTCACATCTTAGTTTTGTAAAAACAAAATTCTGTGGCTTTATCTACAGCTGAAACGGAATATATTGCCGCCGCTAGTTGTTGTGCTCAAATGCTTTGGATGAAACAACAACTTCTTGATTTTGGATTTCATTTTGATCACATACCAATTAAATGCGATAACACTAGTGCCATTAATCTTTCAAAAAATCCCATACAGCATTCACGCACTAAACACATTGAAATAAGGCATTACTTTCAATGAGATCATGTACTTAAAGGTGACATTGAACTTGAATTTGTGCCTACAAGTCAACAATTGGCCGATATCTTTACCAAACCTCTAAATGAGGAACAATTTTACTTTATTCGAACTGAGCTTGGTATGTTAAATATTCCTGTATGATGTTAAACTATGTGTTATTATGCTTCTTTGAGAAATTTGATGTGAGAAACACTAGTTATTGCCTTTCAGGACCCTTAAGGGTCGACCCCCTACTCTTTAGGGTCGACACCTTGTGAACCAAGGTTATGCCTTTTGTTGTTTAGGGTCAACACCTCTATTCGAAGGTGTCGACACCTGATGGATCTGAGGATACTGCTTTTTAGTGTCGACTCCCTTCCTCTAAGGGTCGACACCTGCCTTTTAAGTAAGATTTTTGCCGCACAGTCTTTTCAAATTTGAAGGGTCGACACCTCTCTTTCCAAGGGTTGACACCTTCTCAAGAGTATTAATATACCACGTGACCCTTTCTTTTCTCTTGCGACACCCATTAAATCCCTAGTCCTAGTCCTAGTCCCTTTTCCTATTCCGGCGTCCTTCTCCGACGATTCTCATTCTGATTTTCCCATCCTCCTCACGACCTCTCCTCCTTCATCTCTATGCATTCTCAAGCCCCTCCTTCTATTGCAATATGAAAGCGACCACAAACCTTCTTCAATTCCACCACTGTTGCTGCTCCCATTCTTCGATTCAAGAACCCTGAATGTCGATCTACCTTTAACAAGGACTTTAATCTTCGAAAGGTAATTTCTGGTCGTACAATAAATCTCACATTTTTCGAAAAACATTTTATTCCCGTAGAAGCATGGTTCGATAACTAAAAGTGGTCATCCCTTTTGAAACTCGACTGTGATATTTACCCCACACTCATCAAAGGGTTTTTTGCAAATCTATCTTGTGATGAGGACACTTCTCCTCATACCCTCGACTATTTTGTAAAGGGTGTCCCTTTCACCCTGACATCCTTTGTCATTAACTCTATTATGAAACTCTCAAATGATGGACACAGGGTCAATCCATCTATCTCTCTTAAACCACCCCAATACTCTCATCTCA
This sequence comes from Camellia granthamiana, assembly GCA_036172215.1. Lineage (NCBI taxonomy): Eukaryota > Viridiplantae > Streptophyta > Magnoliopsida > Ericales > Theaceae > Camellia > Camellia granthamiana. The sequence goes on from CM069911.1 coordinate 132,580,727, forward strand.
CCGGTCTCTGTCTCCTCACAAATAACCCTGACTTAAATCACTTGGTCACAGTCTTTGGGAAAGATCTCTCCCTAGAACTAAGACTATTACATTATATCATAACATACAACATCATCCCACGTTCCGGCCACTTTGATGTCGTCACATACGGCCACACCTATCTCATTTGGGCTTTAACCACCAGTTTCCCCACTAATTTTGGTTTTTTGGTTATCCACTACAGAATGATTTTCACTAAAATCTTCAAGCATTTCAAGATTGATTTGAAAGGGGAAGAAAAAGTCCCTAGAGACCCGTTGTGTTATGGGGCTGAACCTCTTCGAAACGTGGGATATTCACTAGTCAACCGTATTTAAGACCAAAAAATTTGTGACTTCCCCTGGTCTCTTTATCCCTGGGTGTTCTCTTCCAAGTCCTTCCCTTCTTTTCTCCACCCCTAGTCTCTCTTCTCCACCTCCTTCTTTTGACCTCTCTTCTCTCTCTCTCAAAAAATCAAGCATCTTGACTTTATGGTTCAGGGTCCCCTGATGGATGGGATTGCTTCAATCAACTCTAGGCTTAACAATTTAAACCTCGATTCCCAATTCATCATTGCCTCTGACATTCTATCATCTTCTCACTCTATTCCTGCTTGATCTTCATCTGCCATGGAAGAAAAAATAGATGAGTTGAGCGCCCTAGTTCTACAACTTGTTTCTCAGAAAACTGGAATGCAAAAAGACATTGATCGAATGAAGTTACAACAAGCCTAAGTCATTGCAGCTACTAAAGAAAGTGTAGAAAGTATGGTGATCGCCGTCTATGGGATCAAGGACTCCAACGCAGAATTTCGTCAAATCTTTCAACAGCACTGGGACGATGGTTTGCTCAAGGTTGGTGCGAAGCTGCCCCGCATTGGCCTCGCTCTCCTCCTCCCTTTCGCTAATACTCTGACGCCTGCTTTTTATTGATGACAAAGAAGGAGAAAGTTATAGTTGCTATAGTTGTTTTACTTAGTTTTCTTATTGATCCTTGGATACTTATTTTAGATGTGGATGCTTAGATGGTTATTAGATGTGGATGCTTAGACGTAAATGCTTAGGAACAATTACTTTTGGACACACAAACATTTGAGGAACACTTACTTGTTGAGAAATTGCAATTTTCGATATTTATTTTGGAAACACAAATATATTATGGTATGAAAACATTCTGTCATTACTTGTGATTGGTTATGAATGCTTGTGATGTGTTGTGAATATCTATACTTGAAGCATTATGGAATTTGCTTTAAATGCTTGTGATTTCATTCAATGAAAATAAATTAAAGAAATTAATGTTACTAATGATTGTTTCAGTGCATAATGACAGGGGGAGCTTGATCTATATTAAGATTGTTTTATTGTTATATATATTTCTCATCATCTTTGATATGGCCATGAAGCCCTTTTTATAGGGGGAGTTTTTGATCTTATTTTTTCAAATCCTTTATTATACAAAAATTCCTTAAGTAACTCTTCTTAATGCTTTCACTTATATTTTGAAAACTTTAAATATTTGTCATCATCAAAATGGGGGGAGATTGTTAGCCCCAAGGTTATTCATCTTTAAAATTCTATTGATTTTGATCATGAACAAATATTTTGAACTTATTTTGTTATTTAAAGTTTTCAAAATAAAAATTGTGTTTCATGATTCTAGAAGTTATATGATTCTAAAGTATTATTTTTCAATCATTTGTGTGCCCTCAAAACATGAGCATTAAAACTTGGTTGCAAAACTCTATCCATACTTAAAACAGGTCTAAGGGTTGACACCAAGATAGCAAGGGTCGACACCAAATTTCATAATATAATTCAGCAGTAAGGGTTGACACCAAGATAGCAAGGGTCGACACCAAATTTCAGAATGCAATTTAGCAATAAAGGTCGACGTCGAGAAGCACAAGGGTCGACACTAAATTTCAGAATGCATTTTAGCAGCAAGGGTCGACACCAAGAATGATAAGGGTCGACACCAGAAACATTTGAGACTAATCAACACCCAATCTGTAGGGGTCGACACTTGTAAATCTGGGTTTAAAAAATCCCACCTGCCAAATTAGATCTAGATTGTTGCAGATCATTTCTCAGCCACCTTTTCAGATTTTTTTGTACAGAATACGTTATATTTTCTAACCACTGAGCAGATCCTCTGGCACCATATCTTCTCCAAGAAGTTGACTTATGAGGTTGAGCATTAAATAAAAAGCTTATGCATTTAATGAATCCTCTCTTACCAAGACCTGCCTATAGTCTGCCTTCTTCTTGTTCTGATCAAACACAGTTGGAGCAAATCCCTTATGATCTTCTCCAACGGATAGGAGATTCAAATCTTCTCTCTTTCTAACAGCTAGAAGCCATTAATATTATAAATATGGAGGTTTCCTTGTTCATTCAATGCATTACTTCAATACAACAAGCCTAGAGCATTCAAAAGCAATCAAGAGCTTTTATTATACTCCATTTGTACTTTCATTTTCATATCTAAGTGTGTCTTAAATTACTTGAGAGCTTACACTTTCATATCCATATTTTGTGAGAGAACATTTGTAGAAGAGGAAAGTTGTACCTCTTATTATTATTTCTTATTTTCTGAGTGACACACTTGTAAAGTGCGGCATTTAGTTGAGAGGATCTCAACAGATTGAAGTAAGTCCTTGTAAAAATCCACAAGTTAGGTGGAGCTTGGTGGTGCATCTATTCATAGCGGAGAAATTCTCAAGAATGTGCCTTGAGGAGTGGACGTAGGCCGGTGAGCCGAACCACTATAAATCCTTGTATCAAGCTCTTCTTTCCTTTCTTTTTATTTTCTATGCATTCATTTATTGTCATCTGCCATTAAATACTTAGTCTTTGCGAATTTATTTTCGGACTAAATTTTTAATTACCAATTCCCCTCCTCTTGGGTTGCCTTCCTAAATAACAACCATGATATAGGTATAATACCTGCCCTCAAACTCAAATAGGTTTGGAGATAGAAACCTATTTGAGGTTGAAATAGAGGGGAAAAGAAAGTGGAACAGAAACACACAAAAAAATGGATTGCGAGTAAAAAAAAAAATATGATAGAGATATTTGGGAGAGGATAAACTAGTGGATAGAGAAAGAGATCACCACGAAGTGATACTAAAAGAAAACATGGCAGTGGAATGGGTTGAGGTCTGATAGGCGGCCAAGGCAAGGCTACCACCCGTCAGTGAAGCAAAATTACTAGGTACTTAACCTAAGTTTGATACCAAAAAGAATGAAAAGAATTATTTAACTTACCCATGAATGAGGCAGAGCCCATGTATATATAATAGATTCATGATACAATTTAAAAAACGATATAAATAAGGAAACAATACGAAATCAGTGATTGACACAATCACATATTATATATATAATACTAAAAATAAAAAGATTTTATACACTTTAATTTCTCTATTCAACAATGGTAAATTTTAGAAAGCATCAACACCCAAAGACAAAACTCAAGGTCCGGGGGTATTGCTGCGAGTAACTGCTGTGAGATGAATAAATTAAAAAAATGGTTGTTAAGAGGGCTTGAACGCAGACAACTTGGAGAGAAAAAGGGTTATGAACCACTGTGCTACTTAGTGTATTCATTAATATTTTGAACATATGTTGTATTTATTACAATCTGTATTCCAGCATAAAAAAAAAATAATAATAATAATATTTACAATCTGCTATAATTAAAATACAAAACATTGAAAACCCTACAAAACGTTGGGTCCGTCAGGAGCGGGGAGCGGGGAGGGTTTGGGTTCTCTGTCGTCTCTCCACTATTGCTTCGTCATTCCTCCGCTGTCCCTCCACCGTTTGCTCTGACGTTCCTCTGCCATTGCTGTACTGTAGCTCCACCATCACCATTGTCATTGAGGTTGCTTATTTGCTTTGTAAGAATCTTCACTCAGGTTTAAAATATATATATATATATTTATATGTTTACAATATAATATTATTATTTTAATATAATATTATATGAATCTGTTATGTATATATATATGGTGATTTATTTTCATATCAAATAGAGATTGTATTTTGGATTGGAGATTTTAATATAATATTATAGGATTCTGTTATGTGTATGTATATGGTGATTTGTATCAAATTGTGCAGATTGGATTTTGTTATATGTTATAGGAATCTATTATTGTGTTTTGGATTAGGGATTGATGCTCTGTTAAATTAACTTCACAATTTGATATGTATAGGAATCTGTTATTGTATATGGTGATTTAACTCTTGGCATTTTCATTATCTTTTCACAAAGCTATATAATAAGGCAAGTATTCTTATCACTACATGTGTTTTTTGTGATGAAAGTTAAGAATGTTTGTTGTGTTATGATAATTTATGATAAAAGTCAAGAATGGAGAATTTATAGTAAAAGTTATATTTTGTGGCGAGAAAAATTATGTCCTTACATAATGGAAGTTATAAAATTTTATAATCACTTTTAAAGGTGCACTCTTTTAGTAATATAATTGATTTGTCTCGTGTATAATAAATCACATCAAGAAAGTAGACAATTTTTTAGAGCATGTGGTAATTTATTTTATTGTTGAAATTATTTTTGTGCTATTCTTATTGTTATTAGACATTATTTTCAGTAGTGCCGAAATCGAAGATGGTGCGCTTGAGGAGTTGGCCAAGAATTCCATGCCATGTATTGGAATGGAATTTGATTTGGAGGAAGTTGCATATGAATTCTACAATGAATGTGGAAGGATTGTGGGATTTAGTATTAGAAGAGATTACCATACAAAAAGTAAGAATGATGGTATCATAATTAATAGAAAGTTTAAGGAAAAAGATAAACGGTACGTAATAGTAAAACATCCTTAACATGAGACAAGAACGAAATGTAATGCATTCATGTATATATCTTTTAGACGGGACTTGTCAAAATGGGTTTTGATGAAATTTGCTGATAATCACAACCACCTTCTGCATATTCCTCAATGTATACATATGATGCCATCTCAGAGAAATTTGTGTGATGCTCAAGGTATAAATGCCGATGTAGCTGATGATACTGGTATATCACTTGAGGCATTACATGATCTTATTAGCGCCTTAGCAGAAAGGAACGAATTTGTAGGGTTTACGCGAGAGAACCAAAAAACCTACTTGCGTGCAAAAAGGCAACGAAACTTGCAATATGGTGAAGCAGGAAGTTTGTTGAGATATTTCCAGCAACAAGCCACTGAAAATCCATATTTTTACTTTGCATTTTAGTTGGATGTTGATGAGATGATTACTAACATTTTTTGGACTGATTATCAGATGATTATATATTATAGCATTTTCAGTGATGTTGTGTCATTTGACACAACATTCTGAACAAACAAAAAGTATCGTCCACTTGTTTTATTTACTGGCTTTAACCACTTCAGAATGACTGTGATTTTTAATGCTGCATTATTATATAATGAAATTAAAACATCATTTGAGTGGTTATTTGAAACTTTCTTGCATGCAATGTCAGGGAAAAAGCATGTTAGTTTTTTCACCGATCAAGATCAGGCAATGGCTAAAGTAATTTCTAAAATCATGCCTGAAGTATTTCATGGATTGTGCACTTTTCACCTAATACAAAATGTTTTGAAACATTTAGGCTTACTTGTTCAAGGGTGGTTTAAAATTTGGTTGCGATTTCAAAACTTGCATTTTTGGGTATAAGGATGAACATGAGTTGGTTGAAGCTTGGGATTCTTTGATTCATAAATATAACTTGCAAGAGAACTTATGGATAAAGAAGACTTGAGAACTGAGAGAGAAGTGGGCGCATGTGTATATGAAGTTGGTATATATTGCAGGAATGTGAAACACTCAACTTAGTGAAAGCTTGAATGCAGAATTGAAGAAGCATTTAAAAGTTGACCATAACATTGTTCAATTTTTTACACACTTCAATCGAGTTGTTATGGATAAGCGGTACGAAAAAGTAAAAGCTAGATATGATTCTAGACAACGGTTGCCAAGAATAAAGTTGAAAATGTCTCCCATGTTAATTCAAGTTGCTAAGCTGTATACCATTCCTATCTTTGATTTGTTTCATAATGAGTTAGACACATCCCTTTGTTGTCAAATGAAGCGATGCCATGTGTTAGGAAAAGAAATAACGTACGTGATTGGCTTATATGGAGAGGATAGAGAGTATATTGTGAAAGGTAATGTGGAAGTTAATGAGTCAAGAGGAGACAATAATTGTTGAGAAATTCATTGCACTTGTCAAAAGTTTGAGAGTTTTGGAATTTTATGTGGTCATGCAATTAAGGCGCTTGATAGAATGAATATTATGGAAATTCATGAAAGGTATATATTAGGTCGATGAAGACTAGATGCGAAAGATTGTGCAATTAAGGAAACAGTTACAGTGGTTGAGAATGACCCTAAGTTGGTAATAGCAGCACGCTACAAAGATCTTTGTCCTAGAATGGTAAAACTAGCAGCTCGATCATCTGAATGCAAACTTGCCTATCAATTAGTTGATGAAACTCGTAGGGATTTGCATGCAAAAGTAGACACTATGATGACTTCATTAGATGGCTCAGGCGTTTCTGGTAGTGGAGGCAATATTGAAGTGGGTACTAAAGAATTTGTAGTTGATCCAAACTTTGCACGAGCTAAGGGCTTAAAAAAGAAAGACGGCGGACACAAGGGTGGGAGTAGATTAGAACCTTGGCATGAGAATATTACTAAGAGAACAAAAGTTATTTCGCAACCTACCCGCCTTACTCAGGTATTGTATTTACCGAAGTACTTGATTTCAAATTGGCTAGATTTATTGTTAAATTTTGCAATGGCTAGATTTATTTTTAAATTTTGCAATGTACTGATAAATGTTTTACAACCTCTTTAGAGTATTGGACAGTCAACCGACACTAGAAATATTCAAAATTCATTTTCAAACCACACACTGGTGAGATCTTATTCTTTTTATTGAAATCATGTTACTTAAGTACATAATGATCATAAAACTACTAACAATATTTTATGGACTAGGGTGTTGAGATACCCTATTGGCCACAATTAATGAATTCTGGATATAATCTGCTCATGCACGACGTTAATTTTGCATGCCCGCCAACTTATCCACCATCAACGCCTTTGTCTTCCCAAGCATTGTACAATTCACAAAGTTCTTAGGTGTGTAATATACTTATTTGTAATCTAGATTTTTGTTTTACATATATTTGTATTTAATTCCTGTAATAACCCTCACCACTAATTACTGGTTAACCACTGATTACTGCTAAACTGAGACTGCTTACGATTAGTAATCGAATTGATTGAAATACTGAACTGACTGATTGAATGTACTAGTTTAAATATATAACTATCTGTTTGTCGTTTAAATGATCTGTTCGTGTTATATGCTTTAAACTACAAATTGCAGGCCCTATCGACGGCCGAACCCGAAATCGATTAGTGTTTTGTGATCATTAGAATTTATGTGAATTTATGGTGTATTTATCTGAAATGTGATTTGGTATGATTTAATTAGATTAAAATGAGCTTAATTTCATAAGTTGCATTATCTACAACTTTGCCATTGTGAGTAGGCCACTACCTTAGACCATATTGAGCCTTATTACACTCATTCATACACATTTCATCAGCTCACTTCTTAGCACAACCGACCAAGAGAGAGAGAGAGAGTGAGAGAATTGAATTCAAATTGGTGGCTTGCTTGAAATTGAAAGAATTGAAGAGAGGATTGCAAACTTGAGCTTGTATTCTTATAATTGAAGACTTAAGGTAGAGTAATTACCTTCTTGATTGTGTAATTGAAGTACTTCTTGCATGTTTTAGAGGATTGTTGAAGATTAGAGCCAAGATATGGCTTATAATGTTGAATTGAAGCTCATATCATGGATGCATGTTTATATCCTTGCATTTGGAAGTTTTTTTCATAGAATTTGGTACATGCATGTTCATACTTTTACATTGGACCATGAATTCATCTTGGTTTTGAAAGAATTGGCTCATTAGAGCAATTATTTGAAGCTTTGAATTGGTTCAAATTCATGCATGTTCAATTGAAGTTATGTTCTTGAGTTTTGGTTTGAAATTGAGTTGAATTGATCTTCCTTTGGGGCTTTGGTTTCACAATTGACCTTTGAAACATGTTGTTCTATGAGTTTACAAATGTTTTCCAGAAAAGTAGCCCAAAAGGATCGAATTTAGTGCTTTGGAAGTTGATTTTGAGCTTGAGGTTCAAATCTGGGAATTTCAAATTTTGAACTCACGCTCGAGCGGGATTATTGGCGCTCGAGCGTGAAATTCGTGCTCCCAGTACTTTGAACTATTTTGATGTCCGCTTGAGCGGGGTAATTTACGTTCGAGCGGGACCTTGTGTCTTACGCTCGAGCGGGTGTCAAGCGCCCAATCGAGCATGGATTTCACTTATCCAGTACTTTTGACTGTTTTGCGGTACGCTTGATCGGGTAAGTCTACGCTCGAGCGGAAACCTTTGTCTGCATGTCCGCTCAAGCGGAGTAATCAACGCTCGAGCGGGACCTATGTTTTCTGAAAATTCTAAAAATGCTTTTAAAAGTGCATCTTTGCATCCTCATTTCATCCTAGGCATTCTTAGGCCTAGTTTAAAGCATCTTGATGAGGATATAGATGTAGAACCACGCCGAGTCTAAGTAGGGACTAAGTCTTTGATTCCCGAATGTGTAACTTAGTGTGTGTTCGTTCTGTCACTGTTTAGGGTTGGCTTTCGGAGACGCGCTCTAGCTGCTTATAGCTCAGAACTCTGTGAGTAACGATGTCGTAAAGATATGTTCAAAGATGAATATTTTCTGATTGTTAACTGAACTGCTTTCTGAATTGTTACTGTTAACTGAATGAATGTATGTCCTCTATTCTGAACTGTATTGTGGCATCCTTAGCAACTACTGTTACTGTTACTGCTACTGCTACTGTTATAGAGATCTCTGTCAGTTCCTATCTTGGAACTTCTGTTTACTGTTATGATGGCCATCATTGACTATTCGGTCTTTTAAGACCCACTGTTTACTGTACTGCTATGCTAATGGATGTACCACATATGACTGTTATGACTGAATGACTGATATACTGAATCAATCGACTGTTTTCATTCTTGTAAGGACATTCATTCTTAACCTCTTTACGCATTATGTTATTCACTGGGCTTTAGCTCACTGTTTATATGTATATGTAGGTGTTCAGGCACCAGACCAGAGCTAGGAGCATGGGTTAGACTCCCCTTTTTGTCAAGCCAACCACTATGCCTCACTACGAGGTTCCGAGCCTGCCAAGCTATGGCTTAGGGATGTTTTAATTTTCCCCCGTCTGTCTCTGTATCTGTTTTGTAATAACTGTTTAGACTGATATTGTACTGTTTAGTAGGGATTAGGTCCCTGTTCTGAATGATTGTAAATGTTGTACATACTGTTTTACACTGATTGTATATATGTATGATAAATCTTTTTGCATACAGGCTGTCACAGCTCGTTGGACATCTTTTAATTACTGTTTTGGCTTCCGCCATGCCCCTATACTCTGTAATATTGTTTTACTGTTAAGCAGACCTTCGGTAATCTTGGATTACTGGCCAGTTACGGTGCTAAACCCATAGGGGCGAGTTTGGCTCGTGACAATTCCAATGCATTTCCTTATATATATATATATATTGTTGTTGTTGTTATTGTTGTTGTTGTTGTTGTTGTTGTTGTTGCAGGGATTAGGATTTGATCTAGCAAAGCACAGTCCCATGGTGGCTGAGTTGGTCTTTCGTAATGATAGTTTGTTTGATTTTTTCAGTCATTCGGAACCACCCCCACAAAATTGAAATGTAAACATTTATCTAGCGGGCCACCCTTTTGCTTTATTTTTGAGAATTAAATTGAAATGAATTCAAGGTTTATTTAAGGAAAAGGCACTGTTATTGTGTTTTATTTTATTTGTGTTTGATACATAATAAAACATCTAATTGTGTAGATTAGATATGGATTCAAGGTTTATTTAAGGAGAAGCCACTGTTATTGTGTTATATTTTATTTGTGTTTGATACATAATAGAGTATCAAATTGTGTAGATTGGAATTTTTTTTTTAAAGATGGAAAGGATTATAGTAGATTGTAAATTTTTTTTTATGTTGGAATACAGATTGTAATAAATACAATATATGTCCAAAATATTAATGAGTGTGTGTAGCACAGTGGTTCATGACCCTTTTTCTTTCCAAGTTGTCTGGGTTTAAGCCTTCTTAACAATCATTTTATTATTATTATTGAATATGCATATAGATAATGAAACGATGTCGTTTCATCTCACAACAGTAACTGTTGTGAGTTCTCTCCAAGTTGTATAAGTTCAAGCCCTCTTAACAACTTCTTTTTTATTTATTATTATTATTGAATATGCATATCGATAATGAAACGACACCGTTTCATCTCACAGAAATACCCCGTACCCCAAAACTCAAGCCTCCTCAATTATTAGTAGCTATTTTGTTTGAGTGTTACCGTGCCTTGACAAATTTAACTAGTCATTGCTCACTAGGCAAGCAAATATTACTTATTTGTTTTGTAATTTCTTTTTCTTCCCTCTTCATTTTCTCTTATATACTTTATAATTTTAATTTCAAAAAAGAAAAAAAAATTAAATACTAACTAGTTAAAATAAAAAGTATTGTTAAAGAGCATATATGAAAAGGAAAACAATATTACAGTGAGAGTCAGAAAAAATTATTACAAAAAAAAGTAATAAACATTATAGATATTAATAATTAAAATTATAATTTTTTTATTAATTTGTAATTTGTTTTTTCCACACCACTGTCAGATAATTGTCCCTATAAGAAAATGACTAATTAAAGTAGGAAAAGTACTTTTTGCTCTATTTAAACTAATATTGCTTTGAGGGATCTACTTATTTTCCAATAACTGAATAGACAGTGGCTAAAATTTCTCAGCATTAGTTTTTTGTGAAATTTTTTTATATGAATTTTATTTGTATAACATTATTCAACAAATAAATAGAATGATATTTAACATAATTAAGGGAGTGTATGGGTAAATTAACATGTTTGATTTACAAGACTAATAGTGAGGTATTAATAATCCTATCAAAATTAATGTGGTATTCACTATCCAATTGGATTAATAGGATAAATTATCCATTGGATTAATAATCCCACCCCTACCCCATTACTAATAATCCTACAAATTTGTTGAATTAATTATCCATTGGATTAATAATCCTAAACCAAAATATTAAAACAAACATAGGATAATTGGGCTCACGGATTAATAATCATAATCTCATACTCTAATCCACCCAATCAAACATGCCCAAGTTGCTTCCAAAGTGGCATAATTCTGACTATGGTGTTAATTTTATTTATTATTTTAAATCGACCATAATGACAGTTGCATAGTAAGATTTGAAAAAATAGTAGAAAATGTAATGTTTAGAACTGTACTATCTTACTATCGCATTATTTATACAAAAAATATATATTTTTTCTAAAAAAATATTTATACATTTTTTGTAAAAAATATTTTCTTCAAAGCAAACACAGCAAGAGAGAGGTAAAAAGTAAAACAATATAATGAAACTATTGTATTAACTAATATATCAATTGATAATATGATATAATTTAATATTTTTTTTTTATTTTTAATTTATATAATGAGTGAAATCAATAATAACGTCATAATTAATATTGATATATTAATTAATATGTAAAACACCACCGCAATAAGATAGACAATGAATTTGGACCGTTATTTTTAAAGTGGGGGACGGTTTTATCTTCATTTGTTTCTTTGTATTATTTGTATTAATGGTGTGTGCCCCCACCAGAGGTGTCATTTTCAATTTGCAAAATAAAAAAATTGATTTAAATTTGAAGGTTTTGGGGGTGAATTAAAAAAATCGTGATATCCACATCAAAAAAGCTATTTGCTATGTCACTGTCTAAGAGTTTCTTCATGCAACGGAATGGAATAAATATCTGACTTTGAGGCGTGTTGATCATAGTCCTCCAGTCTCATATCAGATTAGAATGTGTTGTTGGATTTGTGAAATTTTATTATAGGTCTTATTTTAATAATTTGAATTATTTAATGTATTGAACTCGTTAAGTATTATGTGTTTGTAAAAAATTACGTTGATCGGATATCGATAGCTATCTCATTGGATCAATTTTTTGTTAACCGTTTATTTTTTCACCGTCCTTTTTTTATACAAAACTGATTTGATCATGTAACTATTGATATCTGATCAATGTGATTTTTTATAAGCATATAGTACTCGATGAGTTTTACCCATTGAACTGTTCAGATTATCGAAACAGGACCCGTAATGAACTCTTATAAGTCTAACAACACCCTCTAGTTTTAGATCAGACTAAAGGGGAGCCACGTCTTATCTTTAAAATGTTAATTGTGTCCAAAATCAACAATATTTTGGCCCCGTTTGGTAGAGTTATGGGAAAGTGATTATAACTTATAACTTAACCGCTTATATCTTATAACTGTGAACATAAGCTGATTTTTGACTTATAAATTAAGTTTCTCTTCACTTACTCAAAGAATAAGTTGAATTTTAACTTACAAAAAGCTATAAGTTGTATTATTAAGCTGAACCAAACACATCAAAATAGCTTAAATTAAGCTAAAAGCTGAAATAAACTGAAAATAAGTCCTACCAAACAGGGCCTTTGACTGATTAGTAATTCTAACGATTTTTTTTCCTTAAAAAAGTTTGTACGAAATTGTGTGTTTAATTTAATGGTGAACTACAAATGAAAGAGATAATTTTCCAACATGAATTGTGATTTGTACCCTCTATTCATTTTCTGATTTGTTTTCGTTCTTCAGAAAACACGCATAAATATATATATATATATATCAAAAAAATTAAAAAAATAAAAACCTACTCATGTACTTACGGATCTTACAAAGCCTGCTCAGAGCATCTCCAACGGTAATAGGCATTTTACCTATCTAAACATTACTATAAAGTACATATTTTATTTTGCCTATTAACTGTTTCATGTTTCTACTCCAACCATACTCTGTATTTTAGCTATTTATCCAAATACTATTAACTTTATAGAATGCAACATCGACAACAAAGATGGAGGGAAATAATCCTAATGATTAAATACATTTTGCTTAGCCTTGAAGGCTAGCTACATGTAGCTAGTGAATGTGAGTTGAGCTAAAATGCTTAATCATATGCCTAGTGCATTGGAGTTGAAAAAAGTGAGTCATGCTAGCCATTTTGACCAACAAACATTATATACCTCGTGGGTTAGAGATGCTTTCATGTACGTGGCTTACACAGTGATCGGAACAAAGACACATTTGATTGTTAATTCCAATGTGGTAGATAGATAGAGACATATATCTGCATAGACCAATCCATAGTTCAAGTCACCCACTCACATAATCCATTTTCTTTCCGGAGAATTCCTTTCAACTATTCATGTCAAATTTTCTCCAAATTGTTTCCGAAAATTATTTTCAAATTTTTTTCTAAAAACAACCCTTCAAAGGAAATTCTAAAAAAAAATGTTTTTGAATTTAAAAAAATTACTTTCACACAGTATAAAAGTAATTTTTATTATTTTTGAAAACACAAAACGATGTGCTCAAATAATTTCAAAATAATTATTAAGTAATTTTAGAGTATCATATTATATTATCAATAATGATTCATCTATCTAATTTTGAAGTTCTAATTGAGCAATAATAAGGTGAAAATTAAAAAAAAAAACAAAAAAAACCTAAAGTCAAAATATCATATCAATAAATGAATTCCACTCTCTAAACTCCTTGAAAGCTGATAGTTTAAAACTACTAAACATTTTTCTTACATTATTCCTGCAATGGATGAAACGTTGACGGATGACTCGTGTGTTTTGTACCTTTTCAAAATGAGTACCATGCTATAAGATAAACACTCTTTTTCAAAATGAGTATTATGCTATAAGATATCTGAGATTATCTAGAGGCAATTTAGGAGGTTAGTAAAAAGTTAACTTTTAGGGGTGATTTGAGATGTTCTAAATAAGTATATTTTTTAATTTTTATAAAAAAATATGTAGAAAAGTAAAGAAAGTAATTAAAAAAAATAGAGAGGAGATGTTGAGAGATGTCGATTGATACAATCCAAATAAGTATATGTATGCAAAAAAAAAAAAAATGTATTTTTTTAGTGCATGCCAAACAACAACTTAACTTTTAACTCATTTTGGATCACATCACTTTTTACATTTTTTACACAAAAAAACAAAAAATCAAAAAATCAACTTTTAATCAACTTTCCAAATCACCCTCTAATAACTTTTTATTATTTTTTGGTGCCCAGTCATGAAATCCATGTCTATCTGGTTAGTACTTGGTCAAAAATTACTAATTATATTTTCATCAAATTTTTTTTATTTATTTAAATAACATGTTGGAAGCTAAAGGTAATCTGAATTGAAAATGAAATCTTACACACTCTCTCTCCCCCTCATTTTCTTCATTTGATGTCAGAAAAACTTCAAAGTTCTTACATTTTAGTACACCATTGCTACACATGGGCATGGTGGTACTGAATATCAGATGATCATAATATTACTACCAATTAATCATAACTACTTTTCATTTTTTAATATTCATCATTAAACCAGTAAAGAAAGACTAGCATTAAGCAAAACATATTAAATAAATTGCTTTCCATTGAACCAGGGATAATGTTATGATAAACCTTAAGAAAAGGAAACCAATTAATAATACTTAACCCCAGCTTGATCTCTCTCACTCATGGTTTTAAATCTCAGGTAATACAGTATTTATACAATTTGTTATATTAGTCAAAATGAAAATCATTCACGATACTTAATTTCCGCTACACATAATGTCGTGATAATCTTGATACCGTTATTTAAATAAATCATAATCTGATTGCTCTGGTTAATTAACCATTTAATGTTGTGACCATATAACATGATCTCAATGTTCAAGTTAGTTCTATCAGCCAAAAAATCGGTCTTTTAACCTTTACTTTCCTGAGGTAAAACACTCATAATTATTGGATCTCATGTGAGAATATTAAAATATGAAAATCTCATAATATATCCAATAGTCGTGAGTGTTTTTGAAACATGGTGAGAGAGATTTGTAAACTGAGAATTCTGTATTAATTCTACTACGATGTTGAGTCAGTTAATAAATCCTTCATAGATGTAGGTGGTTAATAGCAGAGTGAGAAAAGTGGAAGAGAACTTATCTGATATCAACTGAGAGAAGAAAACTGACATCTACCATCCCAGGTGTGGTCAAATATTAACCTCCATTTTTAACATTGCTTGGTCAAATGAGCATCTCAGAAACAGCAGCTCCATCATCACCACCATGCATGTACATACATACATCTATATATATTTCACTGACCTTTGGTTTTAAACATCGACACATACGCTTGTAATTACACGCAGTATGTGTCTGAATACTTTTCTGAATATTTTTTCTGAGTATATAGCATTAATGAATATACATACATATATATATGTAGAAGTGAAAATTATTAGAAGCAAAAGATTGGAACTGCTGTTTGGAATACTCATTTGAGCAAGAAACATTACCGGGAGGGATCCAATTCACTTGCATGGAACCACATGTACACATACTCTCTTCCTCTCTCTCTCTCTCTCTCTCTCTCTCTAAGGCATTGATGAGGATGACCAGCAGTATCACCTTGTTATAAATAGAAAAAATGATTCAGAATTACAAGAATACCATCCTCTGTTTTTTCATCTTGGATTTTTGGAGAGAACAAGTGGAAGAATTTAAATGCAACCTTTTTTTTTTATTTATTGTTTTGTATCTTTGCAATTTTGTTTCTTCTCCCTCTACACATTCATACTTACACCACCCAAATAAAGGGGAAAAAAATGTTATCGATTTTTTCCCCTCACCATTTTGTAATATTAACGGTTATATGGATATTTATAATTAGTTTATTTGCTTGGATATAATCACCAAGGAAATAATGAAAAATAAATAATGCTAATGTTTGGCACGGGTTACTAGGCTAAAATAGACAAAAAAATAAAATAAAATAAAATAGACTAAAAAGTTAATAGGACAAAATGTCACATCTAAACTATAATCACTTCATTTTTTCTTTCATAAAAATTTAAAAAAAAAAAGCCAAAAAACTCAATTCAAACGAGACTTTTTAATTCTTGACTAAAATAGTCGAAAAACTAAAAAGGTAACGCACATCCCAAACGAAACTAATGTTTTTTTATTTTTTTTATTTTGGGTGTGATCCCTATGAATTTTGACCAGATCTTAAATTAAATGCAACCCTCTTTTTTTTTTTTTTTTTTTTTTTTTTGGGTATCTTTGCAATTTTGTTTCTTCTCTCTCTACATATTCATACTTACACCACCCAAAAAAAGGCAGAAAAAAAATGTTATCTATCTTTTTCCCTCACCATTTTGTAATTAATATCATCGTTTATATGAATGTTTATAATTAGTTTATTTGCTTGGATAAAATTATATGAATGTTTATAATTAGTTTATTTGCTTGGATAAAATTACTAAGGAAATAATGAAAATAAATAACACTCTTGTTTGTCATGGGTTACCATGTTAAAATAGACACAAAAAAATAAAATAGATTAAAAGATTAATAAGATAAAACATCACATTCAAACTATAATTATTTTATTTTTTTCTCTCATAAAAGTCAAAGAAGAGAAAAAAAACTCAATCAAAATGAGACTTTTTAGTCTCAAACTAAAATAAACGAATAGTCGAAAAACTAAAAAGTCTGCACACATGCCAAACGAAGCCATTGAGATGTTTTTTTTATTTATTTATTTTGGGTGTGATCCCTATGTATTTTGACCAGATCTTAAATTTTTTGTGTAAGATTAAAATATTTTACAATTATTTTTAATGTAATAATCTTGCAGTCTAAAAATTAATCATCAAACAAACGTATGTAATAAGATGGTATATATGTATGTATTGAATGGAGTGTATTTAGATAAAATGAGGAGCTTTTAAATACATTCATTAATTTTTATTTATTTTTGGGATAAACTACATTAATTTTTCTTGTAATTTAGAAAAAATATATTGAACTCTGCAAATTTAACAAAAAATGATATTATCATATATGTTATTGTGAAATGTTTGTTATCATTTTATTTTTATTTTTAATAACTTGGTGTTCGAGTCAAATTGTGTGTACACCTTGACTAATTTTGAAATCTTAAAATTAACGACTAGGCAAACTTCCAATGGTCTCTTGAGATAATTCAAACTCTAGATTTAAATTTTATCCTCGAGTCTTTAACGCTCAACCAAATCCTATTTAGGAGTCGTTTGGCATTGGCTAATATTGCCAACTTTTTTATATTGAGACTTTTTTAACCTTGTTTGATTTTTATTTTGGAACTTTTTTGACATTTGTGAGAAAAAAATATAATAATTATGGATAAAAAATAGTATTTTGTCTTATTGACTTATATAGCCTATTTTGTTTTTTTGTACTTTTTTAGCTCCAATGAGAAAATCAAACGAGGGCTTATTATTGTGTTTATAAACTATCTACATTAGTTTCAATTATTTCAACCACACTAAAAAAAGGAATTAGCATAATTATACAATATTTAATTAGAGTTCTTATTGTATTTTTAATCTCAAAATTGATGAGAGTAATTCACCCAATTTTCTTTTCAATTTTTCACATACATTAGTTAATGACTTAATCAATTTTTATTTTTATTTCTATTTTATTTTTATTTTTTTTGGGAGGGGGAGGGGGGGGGGGGGTAGTTGCTTGAAAGGGTAGTTTGGGAATTGAAAGAAGAATCCAAACAGTGGAAAGGTGTTCTTGAAGTATGAAAGTAGTAGATGATGTGACTGGAAACTGGACAGTCAGTTTTGGAGGTTGAGAAGCCGTGGAATTGTAGTTGGTTCATTGGAATGTTAGTTTAAACCTCAACAACCAACCCAATTGCTATAAACGTGGCCATGTTAAAAGCTTCATTTGGCATTTGATTTTTAATTAAAAAAAGTACAAAGATAAAATTAGGTAAATGATTCAATAAGGTAAAATATTACATTTAAATTATAATTATTATACTTTTTTTCTTATAAAAATCAAAAAAATAAAAAAAAAAACCAAGTCAAACGATGCTAAAAAAGTCTAAACACAAAAAAGCCAACTAAAAAAACTAATGCCAAATGAAAATGAATTAGGATTCTCTACTTGCATTTTCTTCTTACCTCCCTACTTGTAATAGTGGAGATGCATCCTACGATGATCAAACGGTTCAGACACTTTCCTTAACCTCTCTTCATTTTTTAAAATGATCGATTATTTTATGAAAGCATCTCCAATGCATCCTCTATATCTTCAAACATAGAGGATTTGCTGCTCCAACCCATCCTCTAAATCCATCTCTATTTGGGAGGAGGATGAGTTGATTCTCCAAATATGAAGGGAGGATGAAAAAAATAGGATGCCCTCCAAAATACCATTCATTCTATATTTTTTATTATATTACAAATAACTTTTAATATGTAAATTTAATTTTTATAAAATTGACAACATTAAAAAATATGAAATCATACATTTAAAATGAGTATAATATTAAATATATTTTACAAAAATTTTAAAATTAAATATTTATTAATGAACACAAATTACTTTTTGATGAAGGGAGGATGAAGGATTTTGAAGGTTTGTGGTTGGAGTTTGAATGAATAGTAACATACTCTATATTTACTTTTTGAATAAAAAAATTATTTTCATCCTCTTGCTGAGAGGATTGGATTGGAGATGCTCTGAGTGAGACATGTAGATTTAATTTTATTATATAATTGAGATATAAAAAATAACTTATTAATGTGTATTGTAATTTTTTTTTGTGTGTAGATATTATCGAATGGTATTTAATATTTTTTTCATTAATATAATATTGTATAGTAATTTAAATGATTTACTTTCATTAATAATGAATTAAAGATAAAAATAAATAAATGATTTACTTTCTCTTTAATTGTTCACAAAAGTAATTTAAACTTTTTTGCCATGCATAATTCTATACTTTTGGCAACAAATATATATATATATATTTTAAGTGAAAGTATTTAGTTTTTTAAAAATATTTATAGTGAAATTTGTGTTTTCTTGCAACAACTGAACACACATACAAAAGAAATAAAAATAAGTAAATAAATAAATAAATAAATATATTTAAAGTTTCATTATCCTTTGTTATTGTCAAACCACATAAAAAAATGAAGAATAATTATAGTTTATCATGTGTATAGTAAAATAAAACAACGATACAAATCAATGATATATAGCACTCCCTTGTGCAAATAAATAAATATTTTAATTAGGTGAATTACACTAATGGTCCCTATAGTTTGGGACTTATGTCATTTTGATCCCTGACTTTTTAATTGTGACACATTTAACCATAAATTTTGAATCTTGTTCTAAATAAGGACAATAGAAGATACTATTGGATTTTTCAAGAACAAAATCATCAATTTGATAAAATATAGATTAATTTGACAAAAATAAATGTCAAAAAATTATTTTTGAATTTTTAAAAATTATTTCTACCTACTAAAGATAAAATTATATAAAATTGAAAAATCTTTTAGACATTTATTTATTTTTTTTACCAAATTATTTTTTATTATGCATTTGGATGATGATCATGTAAAATTAATTTTTAAAAAATTTTCATGTAATTTTTATTAATTTTTATCAATTTTATATAATTTTATTTTTGGTGAGTAGAAATAGTTTTTAAAATTTTTTAAATATTTTTTTGACATTTATTTTTGTCAAATTAGTTTATATTTTATCAAATTGACGATTTTGCCCTTGAAATTAAGCAAGGGTATGTTCAATTGTCCTTATTTGAAACAAGATTCAAAATTCAGAGTCAAATGTGTCACACTTGAAAAGTCAAGAACTAAAGTGACACAAGACCTAAACTATAAGGACTGTTAGTGTAATTTGTCCATTTTAATTTTATTTATTAGTGAGACTATCCTCCTGTTGGTGTGATTTAAAGCTGGATTTTGATTTTTTTCGATTTCATAATTAGGGTGAATATTTTCATTTTAAATAATAAAATTACAACACATCATCAAAATATGAAAGTAACGGTCTAAGGACTATTAATAAAGAATATAAAATAATAAAATATTTATAATCTTAATATACTTTTTATTTATTTTAAAATATTTTTATATAATTTTTATATATTTTAATATACTTTTACATAATTTTTAACACTAACAACAACCCAAATGACTGTTGTTAGCATTTTCCTCATAAGAATTCTTTGGTAGGCGTTCACTTTTTAGGTGTGTGCCATACACCTTTAGTTACGATTTTAGTAGCATTTTGTTACATTATATTCTCGATTGGACTAGTTGCGAGGCTACTCATATATTAAATCAAAATTTATTATGAATTTTGTAAGATTTGGTTATGATCTGTAATATTTTTTTTATTAAATTTTTTATACGATCTTAAGTAAGGCATAATAATGCCTTACAATCGTATTGATTATGAATCAAATTAACAAATTAAATTTATTTTTAAATTAACGATGTTAAGTAAGACATAGTGGGTGTTTGTTTCTGCTTTTCAAAGCTAATTTATAACTTTTAGCTTTGAAAAGGTTATTTTGGACTGTTTGGTTAAATTTATTTCAAACAACTTTTGATTCTAACAATTTATTTTAACTTTAAAAAGTTGATTCTGAGAAGCTGCTCACCCCTTACTTCTGATTATCAGCTTCTGTTGTGGACATGTTAGTTTATGGTTATACTCCTAATTTTTTTTTTTTAAATAGAAAAAGACTCAAATGGACTATAAATTATTATTATTATTTTTTATGAGAAATGTAGACAAGTAATAAATAATAAAAAATAAAAATTAATTGAAAAAACTATTTCACAATTTATTTAACAAACACTACTCAGCAACTTAAATCTATAATTCAACAGTTACACCAAACAGATTAAAAACTTCTAATTAAAGTCATAATCTATAATCTGTTAAGTTATAATCTATAAGTTGTTTTAACAGCTACACCAAACGGGCCATAGTAATGGCTTACAAGTGATGATGTATGCTATAGAATAATATTTGAGGGGAGCAGCTTTTGTCCAGTCCGAGATCGGACTGGATGGTATTATTGGATCCGTGGAGGCCCATCACGAGTCGTGTTTTGATAATCCGAACGTTAATTGAATATCGATAACTATGTGATCAAAATAGTTTTTTGTCAACCGTTAATTTGTTCACCATCTATTTTTTTTATACAAAACTGATTTGATCACATAACTATCGATATCCGATTAATATAATTTTTTATAAACATATAGTACTCGACGAGTTCTACCAATTAAACAGTGTAGATTATCAAAACGGAACCCATGATGGGCCCCCATGGGTCCAATCGTACCGTCCAATCCAATCTCGGACTGGACACATGTTGAATCCTATTTGAGAGCAGCTCTAATGATGTGGAGAGTGTTTATGTGAAAGTGGGGCCCTATGCTATATAGATGTTTGGGAAGTGACTATTTTTTAGACTTTTTGACTATTTTAAGTAGGTTATTTTAGTTTTTGTATTTGAAAATATATGATAGATTTTTATTTGAATTATTATATTGAAAAATGTGTTTGAAATGATATTTGAAGTTAGAATGACAAATTTATCGTTATCCTTACTTTTTTCAAAATTTGTTTAAAGGGATAAAAATTTTATTAATTAAAAAGTAGACTTATTTAAGTCACATTATCTCTATATTATATGTGCCTACACTATGCCTACACTGTTGGACTAGGTTGAAGCTAACTGTGCCTACACTGTCAAGTGACGGTGTAGGCTGCCCATGGGGAGCCACTTTTTTTTTTTTTTTTTTTTTTTGCTTTTTCTTTTTTAAATATAAATCATTGGTTTAGAATTTTTTAGGTTTTTATTTTTTTATTTTTTTAGTGTTTGAAGTTATTTTAGCCTCAAAAGGTACGTTTGTTTGGACTGACTGGATAAGGGGGGATTGTAATCCATCAGACTATTAGTCCTGGAATACATTATCCCGGAACTATTTGGTTGGACTAAATTTGTATCATATTTTTGTTTAGTAATGGGATTAGATGTCTGAATTGGATTATTTTTAGTTATCCAATGTTTGTTTGGTATATTGGCCCTGTTTGGTAGAGCTGTGGGAAAATGCTTATAGCTTATGTCTAAACAGCTTATAGCTTATAACTATGAACATAAGCTGATTTCCAGCTTATTCTTAAAGCATCTCCTGCCCCACTCAAAGAATAAGTTGATTTCTGACTTCCAAAAAGTTA
Organism: Camellia granthamiana; assembly: GCA_036172215.1. Classification (NCBI taxonomy): domain Eukaryota; kingdom Viridiplantae; phylum Streptophyta; class Magnoliopsida; order Ericales; family Theaceae; genus Camellia; species Camellia granthamiana. Next base: position 132,603,153 of record CM069911.1, read on the forward strand.
TAAGTTATAAGCTATAAACTAAACCAAACACATTAAAATAGCTTAAATTAAGCTGAAAGCTGAAATAAGCTGATTATAATTTCTGCCAAACAGGCACATTATGGATAAGGATAAATGCTCAAATGACTATTTTATCATTTTCAATTATTTACTAAGTAATAGCAATATTAAACATAATTTTAATATTTTAATTATTTTTAGTTAGATTAAATAAAATTTTATTTTATTTTATTTTTTGCACAATATTTTAATTATTTTAATTTATTATTTTCAATTAAATTTAATTTATAATTTATAATTTATAATTTATATTTTTTATTTAATATATAATTTTAAATTAACGACAATAAAAAATAATTTTATTTAATATATAAATTAAATTTTCAACAACACAAAAAAATTTAATTTATAAGGCCATAATTTATAATTTATTATTTTTAAATAAATTTAATTTATAATTTATATTTTTTATTTAATATATAATTTTAAATTAACGACAATAAAAAATAATTTTATTTAATATATAAATTAAATTTTCAACAACACAAAAAAATTTAATTTATAAGCCCATAATTTATAATTTATTATTTTTAAATAAATTTAATTTATAATTTATATTTTTTATTTAATATATAATTTTAAATTAACAACATTAAAAAAATAATTTAATTTAATATGTAAATTTAATTTTTTAACAACACTAAAAAAATTTAATTTATAAGGCCATAATTTATAATTTATTATTTTTAATTAAATTTAATTTATAATTTAAATTTTTTATTTAATATATAATTTTAAATTAACAACGCTAAAAAAATAATTTATAAATATTCAAAAGACTATTTTATCATTTTTTAATTGTTTGCTAAGAAATAGCATAGAGGGTAAAATGGACATTTCACAAAAGAATCTCATGGGATACCAATCTCATACTTTCTATCCCACCTCCTCTCATGGGATTGGATAGTCCTATATTTGTGGGATTAATAGTCCGAGGGGACTACTAATCCGGAAAAAAAAAATAAAACAAACAATAGATTATTAATCCGGTGGAACTAATAGTCCAATCCCACTCCTAAATCCTTCAAGAGCACTGTTAGGGGGCCCGAATTTGGGTGCCCCTAATGGCTCAAATTTCCCTATCAGGTAAAAAAAAAAAAACAAAATTACCAAAACTGAAAAATTTGAACCATTTGAGCCACAGTTTTTAGGACCACCAATCATTTTCCATCCTTCAAAAACAAACGCACCCATAGTGGATTTCCAAACACCCCTATATGCATCTTTTCAAGGGCCTGTCATGTCACTACAAATTTTATGACTTTCTTTCATTGTTTTTGAAGTCAAAATTAAATTTTGTGAATATAAATATTTCATAATTGAAAATATTCCAATTATGGAATGAAGAGAATTTGGATCGGCAAAAATAATTGTGGCTGGTTTGGTGGGTTGTGCATGTGATGAGTCCACCAACTCAGTGCCTGTCCACCTACTGATCGATGGTACATATTCTTTATGGGGAATTATTTAGTAATGTCAGAATATAAATATGTAATATTTTATAATATTATAATTGATAAAGAAGATGGATAGGTAAATTATTGTAGGGTACTGTTATGGTGTGCAACTTACGCCTTACATTTACGTCTTTCTGTGTTCAGTCCTACTTTTTGTTTTCACCTTCCACTTACACTTTTTGTGTAAGTGGCACATAGTGTGCAACCTTGAGGGTTGCACACTTAAGAAAAGTCCATTATTGTATTAGGTGATTAGAAAATATGAAAGACCATATTAACTAATGATTGATTAAGGAATATAGAAACGTGATATTTCAGAAATATTAAATAATTTCCCCCCTTTAAGTAGGTGAATTATTTACTAGTTATGAAATGTTATGTTGTGTTCCAATTCTAATATGTAAAGAAGAATTTCATGATAAGACATATTAACCCTATTAATGTATATTAATAATTTTTATTAATTAGAAATACTATGTATATAGATAACGTTATATAATATTTTGAAAGTATTTAATAATTTTTCTGAATTCACATACTCCAACTTTCAAACAATGGGAGAGAGGTTCTAATGATAATGAATTCTCTGTTCTCATTTTTAATGCAATACTGTTAAAAACACCAATAAACATTTCAGTAAATATATTGTATAGACATAATATTAAGTGAATATACTAGATGATGAGGCCTGTGCAAGTTCTCTCTTTTTTTTTTTTTTTTGGTGGGAAGTTCTCTCTTAATTGATACTATATTTGTTAGTGTTTATAGAATTATTGTTTTTACTATTTTCATATCCTAAATTCTCTCTAATACCACACGATATATAATAGTTGCTTAGTTGAGAAAATTGAGGCCAACATTCAAATTGTAATCACCACACGATGTATAGTACTCGCATAGTTGAGAAAGTTTGGACCACATTCAAATTATGATCACCACATGGTATAAAGTGGTTGTGTAATTGAGAAAATTGAGGCCAACATTCAAATTAATCACCACACGATGTATAGTACTTGCATAATTGAGAAAGTTGAGACCACATTCAAATTATGATCACCACCTGACATAGAGTAGTTGTCTAGTTGAGAAAATTAAGGCCGACATTCAAAATGCGATCGACATTATTTTAAAATAATTAATTTTTAAATTTAGAGTTGACACATCAAGAAACTAAGGTTTTTTTTTTTTATCTAAATTTCTCCGTTTCTTCGATTTAATACACTTTCAACAATATGGTTATTTTACAAGATTTTCGTACTTTATGATTCCTACCATGCTTAGCTAGAAACGCATTGAAACAAACGATTTAGAAATTTAAAGATAGAGAATTATGTGATAATGTGATTGTCATGAATTGAAAATATATATATATATATATATATATGCAACATGGGATAGAAAAAAATGGAACAGAAAATCTAGTGCCTTCTCAGAGTGATCTTTGAAATCTCTATGTGATACATATTTGATAAAACATTAAATTAATCTATATGTAACCTTCAAATTTGAAATTTTTAAATCCAAACTTTGTTTTTATAAATGTATTTTTTTATATAAAAAAAACACACACACACACATTTTAACAAGTTTCTTGTTAGATCTATATAAAAAAAATTTAAAACTTAATTTATTAAAGTTTATAAAATTTAGGAAAAATTAGTGAAACATCTCTCTCTAACTTTGTGTAGTAGGAGAGGTCCAAGATTTTTTTTTATTAGCTAAGGTCCCTCGAGGAAATTTCTCTGTAATCATATCAGAGAAATTTCTTTATAAAAATTGAAATTTTTCTGTGTCGAAACCAAAATTTTTCTGAGTCGATTTTTCTCTATGAAAATATTGAGAAACTTTAACTAGTATGAAAATATTATATATTCTTCATTTTATAAAATATTAATATCAGAAACTTTAAAAACAATTCTCTTAAAATCTATCATTAATTTATTTTTTATTTTTAAATTATAGTGAATTGTTTTTGTATCATCTGTACATCTGTCGGTGTCAACTCATGTACTTCTTGTAAGATTGCATTAAAAATTACATTATCAACGTAGGGACAAGGGAACATTGTTGTTGTTTTATTTATTGTCATTTTCAGAACGGCCTGGCCTTGAAATTTTTGAGATTTAAAGTTGACAATTAACTAATAAGATCAAGTTTGGTGAGTTAAAAAAAAATTAAAAAGTAAAAAAGTTATTTAAAAAATTAAAAAGTTATTACTATTCATCAAAAGTCAAAAATTACAGTTGCATAATTCTCAATCTTAATTTTTTCCTACACACTAATTTATATAATTTTTTAATATACATTTTTCCATAAAAAGTAAAAAAGTTAACCCAAACATCCATATTTTTTTTCTCAATTTTTTAGTCTAAAAAGGCAAAAAGTGCACTTATTTAGGACACCCCAAACAACCTCTAAATATTACTAGATTATTTGAAAAAAAATTTAACGAATTTTGTTTTTTAAAAGTAAAGGACAAAAAATTTGTGTCAAAATTACAAAAAATACTTAGTATTGCAGTACAACAACTAATAAGTGTCACTTGATCCTCACTCTTCTTGCATTTTTAGAAACCAATAAATCAATCATATTTGCATAATTTAGTTTAATTAATTGAGCAAAAGACAAGATAAATATTTAATTAATTGAATAGAAAAAAAAGCCCTACTTATGTTGTACTATTATTCTGAATTCTTGAGAAATTCACTAGTGCTCTGTTGTGCTGCTTCTCTCAAATTTTTGAAAAAATTGAATTAAGAGTTAGGGTTAAGAATCAGATAGAGAGAGAGAATGAGCCCTTTTAATTTTGAATGGGCCTTTTAATTTTTTAATGGGTTAATTTATTTTAAATTAATTTGGGCATTTTTTAATTTTTTTAACTTAAAACATACCTAATATATTACACTAAATTATAATAGGAGGGCGCCCAATTTTTAGATTTATTTTAAGGGGACCTAAGCCATGGCTTAGTGAGTCTATGCTCAGGGCCGCCCTGTCTTCTGATATTGTTGTAATTATAATGTACTCACTTGTTTTATATTAATAAAATTAATTTCAGTTATTAAAAAAAATTAAAAGTGTACTCACTTCTTTTATATCAATATCAATGGAATATTTATTTTACATTAATAAAATTAATTTTAGTTATTAAAAAAAATTAAAAGTGTACTCACTTCTTTTATATCAATATCAATGGAATATTTATTTGGAAAATGCTTTGGACCCCGGTGGGGGTGCTGGGGTCCTTGCTGATTGGCTGGAAAATATTTTTTTTTTTTTTTTTTTTTTTAACTTCAGCCACTGGCAGTGTGCCATGTGGCACTGGGGGGTGCTGGGGGTGCCTAGTCACTAAGGGTCTCCAGCATCACCCTATTTATTTTACATTACTAATATATATATATATATACATATAAGGTTTAGTTTCATTAGAAAAGAGCAAAATCTCAGCATTTGACTTGAAAAATTAATAAGAATCCATGTTTTGTTTGACAATTTTTTTTTTAATAAAAAAATGGTAAGCTTTTATCAATTTTTTTGTTAACTTTTTAATTTTATTTTTTTATTTGCTTCTTAAGTACTAAGAACTCCTAAAATAAAATAAATAAAAATTAATTTTGAAAAAAAAATTCTAATAAAGACGGATTTTGGCTCAATGTCTACTCTCAAATTGATTTGGTTTTGATATAATTTGTTAGTGAGTGCTACTATTAGCACCCTATCAATTATTTTAAACCCTCTATTTTTTAGTTTTTCTTTTATTATAATAATAATCTCAAATAAAATTACTAAAAATGACTTCAATAATTTTACGACACTCCATTTCATAATTAAGCTTGCACACTTACTACATCATGAGTTAGAGTTCATGAGAGCACTCACCTCCATCACTACCCATCAATCTTCTCCAAATCTCACATTCAAAACCTACTCACCCTCAAAATCTTGAAAATCGTTTGACAGCAATATTCCGACGGCAACGGTGGTAACCATTTGATTACATACACTTCTTCGACAATGACAACGGGTGAAATTTTTTTAGTAACTACAACTTCATGAGACGAGAGGAGTACAACAATAAAAACTCAAAAGATATTCATAACTTTGATAGTATTCTTAACTCAAAGGAGATTGGCCTTATAAGGGTAAGTTTCTTGAAAAAAATGACAGAAATAATAAAAACTGTTAGTCATTTTTTCAGGACTGAACTCCTGACTGCAATTTGGAAACACAGGCCTGAACATTGTTTATTTGTTCGGGAATGAGTAACCAAATATTTTTTATTTATTCGGGAACAGATAACCGATGCAGCAGTAAAAGCAGACAAACAAAGGAGGTCGGACCACCCTTGGGTGGTCGACCGGAGGGTCGACTAGTGGGTAAAATCCTGCCAGTTTTGCTCACACAAAAAGTATACAAGTACAATGAGACCATGGATAAATGACAGAAAACTAATAAGAGAAGCATGAAAATGGATTGTGTTGTGTGTGTGAAAAGAGGTAATAGAAAAAAAAAAAATCAAACAGATTGACAAATCTCGTAATGAAGCAGAGAAAAAACTTCTTAATCATCATAAAACTTTTCACTAGTTTTGAGAGGTTCCACCATTATGGGTTTTGTTAGAATTTTGAGAAAGAGGCTTTTTGAAGTGTAAGGATTGTGCATTTGAATGGATGAAATATTTTTATAAGGATAATTTTGATATTATTTGTGGGGAGAAAAGAAATTTTAAGAATTATACAATTTACAGGTGGGGGTCCAAAAAAATAAAAAATCTAAAATAATTAATGGGGTACTAATAACAACATTCTTTGTTAAGCTTTGTAATAAACCTATTTGGAGGTTTTATTGGTAGGCCTTTGGTCACTTAGCGGATCTATATTCATTAGTCTTGGAAGAGCCATGTTCCTTGGTTTCGAGTAGATCTTATTCGTGAATTTTTGCTTAGCGGTCTACTACAAATCTTGGTAGAGATTTGACATCCTTAGCAGTTTCTTATAGGTCTTATTTTGGTGATCTTCCACAAATTCTTGTATGGTTTACCTGAAATCTTCACTTACGTGAGATAAAAATCTACAACAATGATTCATCCCCCCTTTTTAGGACCCCTTTTGGACCCCCTCTCTCTCTCATTGGTCACCTTTTCTTTTTCTTTTTCTTTCTTTTCCTGCTCCTCCAATCACCTCTTGCCACGTGGCAAAGGGGGTAAAGGGGGTGACCCCCAAAGGGGGTCCCAACCTTTATTGAAAAATCTATTATCTTGGTGTTTGTTGCTTCAAACTTCGGTTTCATGAGATATGTTTATTAGATTAGAGAGAGAATTTAAGTTTGAAGAGAAATTCTGTATTTTGAACTTAATTATTTATGAAAGACTGTTTTGTCATGCTTTTCAAAATATTATTCTCTTTATTTAAAGTCATCGACTATTTTGGTATGATTGAGTTTTTTGAGCTATCAACCCAACATTTGAGTTTATTTAGTTAAGAATCAAAATTTTTGTATTTAATGGACATTTTATTTTTATTTTTAAGATTTTATAAGATTTATAGTTACAAACACTTAAAACTTTAAAAAAAAATGATAACTTTTTTTTTGAAAAAAAAAAAAAATCATGAAAAACAAAAGAAATTTTTTTATAAAATAACAGGCTTAAATTAAACGAAGAACCGAGGTTTAAAAAAAAATGGAGATGATTGAAATGATTTTGGACAATGGAAACCACAATTGTATGTTGTAACAATACTATATGAGTTCCGGATGAGATCAATTTGTACCCATATCAGGGATTTGAATCATTTTCATACGATAAGTTGAGAAAAGAAAAATGATATATAAGTTTATTTTTTAAATTTATTTGGTTTGGGATGTTCTAAAAAAGTACACTTTTTAACTTATTGGCTTATATGGGTTGGGTTTGGGTTGGGTTTGATGTGATGTGTTAGGGAGGTGATGTGATTTAAATAAGATGATGTGACTTAAATAGGATAGTGACTTTTTGACTTTTTGTATTATTTAGGTTATGCCAAACTTGGCCTAGTGATTTGTCAAAAAGATGATTGGTTGATAATTAGAGAATATTTAATTATGAATCTTCTTGACACATCACTGAATTTAGAAGGTAAGTCTAATTTATGAGCCTAAATAACAATATGGATAAGAAAAATATGCATGTAAAAAATTAAGTTAATCAAATAAAAGTAATTAATCACATATGTATTATAATAAATGAACGATCTATTCCTAAAAACATGCAAGTTGTATAGGTAAAAATGATATGACAATATTTGAATCAATGTTAGATAAATTTCATTTTTTTCATGAATAATTTTCTCAACTAATTTTATGCAATAAATAGTTTAAATTACTGAAATAGGCCCAAATTAATCTTCCAGCTCTGCACCTTTTCTTTTATCAAATTTAAATTTGATGAAAAACGTAAGCTTTTGTTGCAATCTTTTCATCAAACCAATATTAAGGCCTTATTTGGCATTATCTAAAAAAATCAAAAAGTCACTATTCTATTTAAGTCACTTCATCTTATTTAAGTTACATCACCTCTCTAACACATCACTTCAAACCCAACCCATACCTAACCCATATTTCATAAAAAGTCAAAAAGTATACTTATTTAGATTATCCCAAACCACCCCTAAATCTATCTTAAAGTTTTCATCAAATTGAGAATGGTTGTACCTTTCATCAAGTTATTGTTCATAGCCATTGGAGATGCAGGGCATAAACCATTACTGGATGACCGATAGAATGTCTGACCAGTTGTCCCTCGGTCGACTACCTCTTTGCAAAAATCTATAAAAAAAATTACATTGGTTCGTCGACCGACTAGACATCCCGCGGTCGTCCTTCATGTCGATCGATGATTTGATGAAATTTCAAATTGCTTTATTAGAATGTGCAATATCAGATGAAATTTTTACTCAAATTTTTATTCAAATTCGATGAAGAAAAAAAATATTAAATATTGGAGATGTGAAATCGAAATTCGGACTCATGTTGTTTGAGATAATCTAAATAAGTGTACTTTTTGACTTTTTATGAAATATGGGTTGGGTTTGGGTTGGGTTTGAAGTGATGTGTTTGAGAGGTGATGTGACTTAAATAGGATGATGTGACTTAAATAGGATAGTGACTTTTTGACTTTTTAACTTTTTTCAAACATGCCAAACCAGAGCACTAGTGCATTGCCTCACCTAAACTCCATTTGCATGGGGACAATATGATTAAGATGAATCGGAATTTAATTTTTTGAAAATTGAGTTTTTTATTTTTTTATATTTTTAGTAATTTTTTTTTTAATATTGTAAGTAAATTTTTTAATTTTTAGATGTACATAATTTAGATGTATCTAAAAAGTAAAATATTTGTAAAAAATATTTTAAAAAATTAATACATATACAAGAATACGAAAATGTACTGAATTTTTATATATTTTTGGTATTTAGAAAACATTTTAAAGATTTTTTTTACAAATATTATATTTTTTAAATATATTTATATTAGTTGTATCTAAAAAATAAAAAAATTGCTTAAGATATTAAAAAAATTCATTGAAAATAAAAAATTAAAAAAAATAAAAACTTAATTTTTAAAAAAATTGAATTCGAAAAATTGAAACTAAATGAATCAATCTCTAATTAAAAAGAGTAATGTTGGGGATCATAAAAAAAATATCATGAAAATGATCACAAAAGATTTTTCACCTTTGAATTACACATCTATATAATAAAGTATGATGGTTTTTGAATTTGTCCTACACACATTTGTCCTACTAGGACATTTGGATAGCTCAGATCTATTCAAATTATAAACTAACGGCTGAGATATATTTTTCAAAAAATATCCTACATGTACATTTTCTATTTTCTCGCTTCTCTCTCTTACTTTTTTCTTTCCTCACCCATCCTTCTATGATCTTATGATCCCACCATCCTCTCTCTTTTATTTTTATTTTTTTATTTTCTCTCATTTTTATTTTTCTCTCTATTTGTATTTTTTTTTCTCCTTTTTGTTCACTTATTTTTATTCATATTATATGGAAAAGTTTACGATCCCAAAATTAGAAGTAAGATATTACTGTGTGTAATGGATATTAAATTAACGAATTTTATAGTTCACAAATTAAATGAATTTGAACAATTAATTATTATTTTTAAATATATTGAATACCCGATAGACTTTATAAATTTAGACTTCATATGAATATTTAACATCTATATAATAAAACAGGATGATTTTTGAATTTGTCCGATAACAACCCAGATTTTTAATTATTCTGTAAAATTTATACTAATATTATTTAATCACAGTTAGGAAAATATACGATTTATTTTGTATTATTATGTTCCTTCTATGATCTTATGATCCCACATTCCTCTCTCTTTTATTTTTATTTTTTTATTTTCTCCCATTTTTATTTTTCTCTCTATTTGTATTTTTTTTTTCCTTTTTGTTCACTTATTTTTATTCATATTATATGGAAAAGTTTACGATCCCAGAATTAGAAGTAAGATATTACTGTGTGCAGTGGATATTAAATTAACGAATTGTATAGTTCACAAATTAAATGAATTTGAACAATTAATTATTATTTTTAAATATATTGAATACCCGATAGACTTTATAAATTTAGACTTCATATGAATATTCAACATCTATATAATAAAACATGATGGTTTTTGAATTTGTCCTGTAACAACTCAGATTTTTAATTATTCTGTAAAATTTATACTAATATTATTTAATCACAGTTAAAAAAATATACGATTTATTTTGTATTATTATGTGTAATTTTGTAAAATAATATAATTATTAAGAATTTAGGGATTAAAATATAAATAAATAACTAAGTTAAGTTTATCCATTGAATATGTTAGAGATAAACTTGAATTAATGAAGTATTAATGGGAATGCGACACGTGATAGCCACGTGGCTTGGTGCCCACGGCTGCCTTTCCATATAAGGGGGAAATGCGCTCAAAAGGTGCTAAAGATCAAGAAAAGAAAACAAAACTAAGAAAGGGGAAGAAAATATCAGAAGTAAAGAAGGTCTTTGATAGTGAAAAAAAAGAGTAAGGTATTAAAGTTAAGGTGAGTTATATTATATCTTGTGTCACCATAATATATTTTACATATATTTTGACTTACCATACTTTATTTTATACAAGTTATGTTTTATAAATTTTTATAAATTATATTAATATTTCAATTACGTGTATTAATTTCTGAACTCTATTTATTAAAATGAAACCCATGGATATGTTTGTTTATATTTTAAAGAATATTTGACAATAACCTTATAAACAATTATGTTTTGTAAGTATCACCACGGAAGTCTTACGTCTTGGGAGACTTAAATAACCATTGGTCTCTGTTTGGTCACTTTGTGACCCTCTGTCTGTCATGGATCTATTGACCCTCTAATTTCTGGTGTGGAGTAAAGTGTTGTACGGAGTTAAGTGCTACACTGTTGTGGGAGCCACCTCTAGAGTTTCGTACAAGCCACCTCTTGACTCCATGCATCTGTTCTGTACCTTGGTTATGATTATTTATTTACATAATCTCAGTTTTGCTACTTAAATGATTATTTGTTCAGACTAAGTCATCTTAAATATTTTAGTTACATAACTATCCATAGTTATTTTGTGTTCCTTACACTCTTGGCACAATATTTCTCACTCTGCCATGTGCTTATAGCTGTTTACCAATTTTTAGGAAACAATACAATTCAGAAATAGCTTTTGGAAAATCTTAGACGCGGGGTTGCGAAATAGACATACACAACACTTTTATGATATATTTATATGTAAATATCGGTCTTTTTGGTCAGTAAATTTTGTAATAAAAATAGAAACTCCGATGATTATTTTGGTACTCTCACTTAAATATTTTTCTGCTCGCGTTTATTAATTTGTTCAAAAATTGGCCGAAGGTAATTTCAGTTACTGGCCATTACGGGGAGCGGGTCGTGACATGTCCTACATACATTTGTCTTACTGGGACATTTGGATGGTTCAGATCTATTTAAATTATAAGACAATTGCTGAGATATATTTTTCAAAAAATATCTTACATGTGCATTTTCTATTTTCTCGCTTCTCTCTCTTACTTTTTCCTTTTCTCACTCATTCTTCTATGATCCCATGATCTCACCTTTCTCTCTCTTTTCTTTTTATTTTTTTTATTTTCTCCCATTTTTATTTTTCTCTCTATTTGTATTTTTTTTTATTTGTTTCCTTTTTGTTCATTTATTTTTATTCATATTATATGAAAAAGTCTGCAAATTTTAGAATTAAGAGCTAGATATTACTGTGTATAGTGGAGATTAAATTAACGAATTTTATAGTTCACAAATTAAATGAATTTGAACAATTAATTATTATTTTTAAATATGTTGAATACCCGATAGACTTTATAAATTTAGATATCGTATGAATCTTCAATATCTATATAATAAAGTAGGATGGTTTTTGAATTTGTCCTACACACATTTGCCCTACCAGGACATTTGGATGGTTCAGATCTATTTAAATTATAAAACAATGACTGAGATATATTTTCCAAAAAATATCCTACATGTACATTTTCTATTTTCCCGCTTCTCTATCTTACTTTTTCCTTTTTTCACACATTCTTCTATGATCTCATGATCCCACCTTCCTCTCTCTTTTCTTTTTATTTTTTTATTTTCTCCCATTTTTATTTTTCTCTCTATTTGTATTTTTTTTTCCTTTTTGTTCACTTATTTTTATTCATATTATATGGAAAAGTCTGCGATCCCAGAATTAGGAATCAGATATTACTATGTGTATTGGAGATTAAATTAACAAATTTTATAGGTCACAAATTAAATGAATTTGAACAATTAATTATTATTTTTAAATATATTAAATACCCGATAGACTTTATAAATTTAGACTTCATATGAATTTTTAATATATTTTAATAAAGCATGACGGTATTTGAATCTTCAACATATTTTTGTCCTATTAGGACATTTGGATAGCTCAGATCTGTTCAAATTATAAAATAATAGCTGAGATATATTTTTCAAAAAATGTCTTACATATACATTTTCTACCTTCCTGCTTCTCTTTCTCTTTTTTTTTTTTTTTCTCACATATCCTTTCATGATCCCACCTTCCTCACTTTTCATTTTATTTTTTTTTATTTTCTCCTATTTTTATTTTTCTCTGTATTTGTTTTTATTTTTTTTATTTTCTCCTTTTTGTTTAATATATTTTATACATATTTTCATACAATGTATGTATGCTCGTATAATTATATAAGTAAAAGCAGTATTATATGTATGCCCGTAGAAATTATATGTATGCTTGGCACATCTATCTATCTAGGTATATATTATATAAGCAAAAGCGAGTTTTCGCAAGGAGATTTGTGAGAACTCCAAAATTTTATAATAAATTTATAATTTTATCAAATTAAAAAATAAATTTAAATAATATTGAGATTATAATTATATTCTAATCTTAACATTATTTATATCGTCTTTCAAACACGAACATACGTTAAAACAATAAAATAACACACTAATTAAAAAATAAAAAAAATTCTTAATATATTTTATGAATTTTTTCCCACGATCCCTAATATTATTTATGGAAACTCAAATCTCTTTCAAAAGTAATGTTTGACTTAGTTCCTCACATATATCAAGTACAACAGTTCACTGTTTACTAACCCAATCATATAGACTTTATTACTATAATATAATGTAAGGGGAATGGCTTTCCTCCAACTGGAGGGTACTGTTTGTCTCATGAAAATTTATTATAAATTTCGTTTTGATAATTCAAATCTTTAAGATGTAGAACTTGTTTAATACTATATATTTGTAAAAAATCACGTTAATCGGATATCGATAACTATCAAATCAGTTTTGTATGAAAAAAAATAGACGGTGAAAAATAAACGGTTTACAAAAATCTGATTTGATCACATAGCTATCGATATCCGATCAACGTTATTTTTTTAAATATACAGTACTCAACAATTTCTATACATTGAACGGTTCGGTTTATCGAAACGGAATCCGTGATGAGTCTCTATAAACCCAATAATATCCTTTAGTCCGATCGGAAACTAGAACTACTGTAAAATTTTGTTATTAACAGGTGTGATACTCTCACAACCCAAACTCAAAATCTCAGACTAGGAGCTTTTCTTTTCTTTTCTTTTCTTTTTTTGTCCAAAAAGAAAATGAAAAATAGTAATATTGTATGGTGATATGATTGCTATACCTAATATTTACTTGTTGAAATGGGGGAACAAGTGGTAAATATCTTTAATTAGTTAATTGATTGGTATAATCAAAGTTACATCATGAGTGGTATGAACAAACCTTTTTGTATAAAGGTAAGGTTGGGATTGAAACATTGGTCTTTTCCTTCATAGGTTTTGTTTTGTCTCGTCATGTCAAGTGGAAGAGAATGATGAGATTGGAATGAACTTTTTTGTATATGAAATGATGAAAACTTCCAATATCTTATCATCTTTTTAAAGTTGTAAGTTAAATAATTAGAAATAATGTACCACTTTTTTCTTTTTGATTATTTTTATGTTTTTGGCTACAAGGCCACTTGTTAACATAATAGATTTTAATAATGTAGAGGATTAATCATAATTCTATACATAATTAAGCATGATACAAAGATTTCCTGAAAATCGGGTAGCACAAATCTCCCGTTATTTGGGTATGCGTCGTACCTTTGTTCTTCCATGTGCCCTCTAATCCTCAATTCATGGGGGGTGAATCTTACACAACAAATGTAATCTTTATTTCAAGAATGAAATGAAAATCTCTCTGTTTCATGATTAACAGTTATAAATGAATTGCATCAATAAATTTTTATTTAAATTCAAAAAATAAATAAGACAAGTTTTTAAAGAAAATACTCAGAATATGTATTTCAAATACTCTGATCTTCTTTCATTTCCATTCAATCACCCCTTTTCTTTTTTCCCACTCATATGCATGTTTTGGATGATAGAAGAATCTGCAAAAAGGTCACCTGAGCAGTTCCACAACTTAACCTTGTCTGTGAAAATTGACAATTCATGGAAAAAAGGATCGAACAGTTGTCAATATTTTGGTACAAGAGGTCAAAGAGATTTAACGACAATATCCTTGGCCCTGTTTCCTTGTGTGACAATATCCTAGGTCCTGTTTCCCTGTTTCGGTAGAAGATTTTTTGTCTGCAAATCTCCATGTCCCTTATTCCAAAACACTCACAATCGCTAGATTATATCTCGAGATTTTCACATCTCAAGACATGATCTTACAATTGTTAAAATTTTGAAATAAGAAAACAAACCGATTTAGAAAAAAGAGCCTCTGTCACCACGTCTCTGTCCCCCTATCCCAAGATATTGCAAGTCGTTTGATCATGTAATATGGTTTTTATGTCTCGAGATTCTTATACAAATGAAGTTGTTAAAGTATAAATCTTGTGTTCAATTCATATTGGTGACTTTTGACCTACACGATAATTGTGAATGATTTCAAAATGACCTCCCCTTGGAGAGGTTCCTCATCATAATAAAAATATAACAATATAGGGGGACAATTAGTGAAAACCTTCCTCTAATAGTTGGGTAAAGTCGAAACGAATTTAACAATACAAAAATATAATACAAAAAACAGTAAAGACCCATCACCAATCTCAATTTTCCTTCACCATAGTTATTTCACTATTTTTCTGTACCACTTGAGAAAATAATTGCAATAAACTAGCACCCCACCTCCTTTGTCATTAGACGATACAACAGTGTGGATAATTACGATGAAAGAGGTTACCGGCATCCAAGTTCAGCTCTTCCTTCTTCACCGATAGTAGTGTTTGTACAAAGCTTCTGAAGATCAATGTAGCCTATGATGGTGTCCTCAAACACAGCATCTTCCAATTGAGCTTCATTAAAGGTGGAACCTGACAGTACTGTATTCCTAAACACAGCTCCTTTGAGGTCGGCTTTCGCAAAATTAACCCGATCCAGAACCGCATTTGAGAAGTCTACACCTGCAATCGATTTGGGTCACCCTCTCAGTTGCAATCGATTCTTAAGAATTCAAGCTTAATTTGCTTTGAGAATTAGTACTATGGTCAGAAAAGTATTGTTATAGATCTCATCTAAAGAAAAGCATTGTTATATATCTCATCTAGTGTTATTGTTAGGTGAGTGTTCAATCACTTAGTAGGTTGACCAGTGCTAAAGTCTGTGTTGAGATTGAAGAGAAAAAAGAAATCCCAAGATCTTTTATGTTTAAGGTTATCGTGACCCTTATGAATTAAAGTTGAGGTGCCATGGAAGTCTGATGAGTGTGGACAATGCAAACTTTTGGTCATGCTTTCAATTCTTGTCCATACAAACCAATGCCTCAAACAAACTACAATAGAGAGCCAAAGAGAGTAGTGTAGAAATTGAAAAGCTGAGTAGGAAGAACTGAAGAAAAGAAAAGGTAAGGGAGTGGTGAATGATCCCCAAATGTAGGGCAAATATGAGATCAATGACTTCATCTTCAAAATATTTCTATATACTTTCTCCAATGACTTCATCTTCAAAATATTTCTATATACTTTCTTTCAAAGAAGAGAAAGTGCCAGGGGTTGACAGTAAGAATCGGGAATGCTCTACATCTTCAGGTTCTTCGATAAAAATTTATGATGTGTAATATGATTAGTGTAGAAAAAGTGGAGACCTGAGAAGCTAGTATGGAGGTGAACAGTAGCGCCCCAGCAAATGAGGTGGTTGTGACAGAAACCACTCCTTAAAGTGGAGCGACCAAGCACAATGAGGATAGCTCTCCATCCAATAAGGACAAAAATAAAAGGAGGCTTGAGGATAAGATTCTCAATCTTAAACTTGAAAGTGAGAAGGCTATTGTGAACATATCCATCAAGACAAAGGAAGTAATGCTCAAAATTTTCTAGCAAGCCTACAAACTCAAAGAAGAAAGACGTTGAAGGTTGATGTTTCCGAGATTCTGCATTGATGTAGTTTGGTGGTTTTACGTTGTATGTTTCAAACCAACTGGGGCTAGTCCAATTGGCCAAAATCCTACACCTCAATAGGAGGTCAAGGGTTCAAGTCTTGCCTCAAGCAAGACTCTCCCCCTTCCCCATACCCCCAAAAAAAACATGTGCGCTTTATTATCCCATAATGGATTTGTGAGAGGGTGTTTTCTTAGTGTCTTTTGACCTAGGCTCTCGACTTGCTAGAGTTTATCTTCTGTAGGCTAGACGTGTGTTGTGTGTCTTCCCCACTAGGAGAGTTTGCCTCCAGGTATGTCTTAATGTCCATTGTTTATATTTCTACTTTCTAGTAATAAAAAACTCACTCCCCCCCCCCCCCCCCCCCAAAAAAAAAGCATCCAACCAAAGGCACATTACTGAATTATTGTGAGAATTCAGTTTTGGTTAGAATTAGAACTGCAGATACAAAAACCACATCTCCTAAGTAGAACATGTGCATAGATGGACATATAATGATCTCTGAACCAGTGGAAAACATCCATCAATAAGAAGAAGAAGAATCACAAAAAGGAAGATAAAGGAACTCACCCTTGAAGCTAGCTCCAACAGCATAAGCCTTTGACATTACCACTTCCGTCATGTCTGCACCATCAAACTTGGCCTCTGACATAAGTGCTGCTGCAAGAGACTTCCCCTTGAGGTTGGATTTATCATTTGTGTAATCGCAGAAGCGGAGATCAATTGGCTTGTCATAAACACCATTTGCTTGACCTATTGTGTTACCAACAAATGCACGCTCACATCGGTTGGGCTCTGTTGATAGAGGAGGGAGCCTCTGCAAGGAAAAGACATAATTTACTTTGGCCTTCATTCCATAAGACCGCAAACTAGTTTCCTGGGATTCATACCCACGCACGCACACATGGAAGCACACAAGCAACACGCACAAACCAAAGAGGAGAAACACATAGAATTTATGTGGTTTGACACAAACCTACCTACGTCTACAGGGAAGAGAGATATCTCCACCATAAATAGGAAATATTACGAGTATGAGACCAAAAACTCAAGAACAATTACTGAGGCCTAAAACAATCCCCATTTCTTTGTTGAAGGATAAATGAGCTGTAAAACAATCACCTACTTTGATGTTCACTCTCAGTGTCTTGAGCCCCAAAGGTACACTGGCTATTGGCTACTGGCTACATCTTCGCAAACCCTTTCAATCTCGCTAATCACTAAAAACACACACATTACATTTATAGGAAAAACCTAGAAATTCTAGTTCTTAGTTGCCATACAATTTATGATCACCATACACTAGTTGGATCACCTAATGGGTTCATGACCCCACAAACCTGACCTAAGTACATGTACCAGCCAATAACTCTATCGGTGTGCAGAATACAAGACACACCCAACAACTAGTGGGTATTATTATCGTATTTTAGTATTATCGATGAAGAATGTGTAAAATGTGTAAATTTAGCTAAACCAAGATGAAGAACTTTGAAAATTATGGAGAAGAGAAAATTTGTTTCCAGAGGAATCCGGTTAATCTAATAGCAGTGGAGGACAAAGGAGGGTGTGGTAAAATATGAAGTTCGGCCAGGAAATTCCAAAAACAAAGGGAAGCCTATAGAATATCAATAAGATATTAAAATTCCCAGTTTTCTATACATGCCAGATAGGAAGATAACGTAAATTGTTTAAATGCAACAAGTGGGATAGTGAGGGATTTGTGTTGGATTATTTCCTGTGTTTGGAGATGGAATTGCAGTTGGTCATTAGAACTGATGCCCCACTCATTGTCAAGTGCCTTAAGGCATACAAAACATAAGGCCATTATGTTCATATGCTGAAGAGTGCACAGTAAAAAAAAGAAAATGTAAATGGAATTTTTGAAAAGAAAAAATGAGAGCACACTCTTAACCTGATTAGCAGCAATTACAGGTGAGGCAGTAGCCACTGCCCAAACAGCAAGAATGCCACAAGTGACATTCCTTAGTTCCTTCAAACTAGCTGAACTTTCCTCAAGTTTGTCACCATCCCTAGAGGCTGTTGCCACATAGAACAAACATAGTTAACATTGATTAGCTCAAGATTAGCTCAGTTAGATTGATATAGACAAAGCAAGGTGGAATTTGATTCACACTCAGGAAAGAGTAAAGGCATAAAAGGGGTATTAAACATAAAAACATAATCCTCCATTTCATTACTGCAAAGTCAGAGGGAAAGCTAACATAATTCAACAGTTTATACAAACAATCCATTCCAATCCAATTAGCTGCAAATAGGCTGCAAAACAAACTAAGCTAATCGAGCTTGACTGATATTTGAGATTGGCTTGAAAGGTAAACAAGCCAAATTTGAGCCCCTTTTAAAACTCATTAAGTTTTCGAGCCAAACTTGAACAGCCTACTACTCAATGCACTATAAAAAATAAGTTACTTGAGTTCTTCTCATGTTCCAAGCTTTAACTCATTTTAAAATGCATTAAGTTTTGAAGCCAAACTTTAACAACCTATTGGCCACTACTCAACTCACCTCAACTTGATTATATGCACTATAAATATTTGAGTTCCGCTGGTGATTGGCTCAATTAAGGCCATTCAAGATCGACTCAAAAGGTAAACAAGCCAAACTTAAATTCGCATTTTAAAACTCATTAAGTTTTCAAGTCAATCTTAAACAACCTACTACTTGACTCGATTCAGTGCATTTAGGGACGAAGATAGGGGATGGGCAGGGGTGGCCATGGGCCCCCCTAAACTTTTCAAAATCATCAATTAATCCCATTTTGTGAACATTTTTATATTGTATATGGCAAAGTTTTTAAAGGTGAATGCGTAATGTGAGGCGTTTTAGCCCTCAGGAGGCGAGACATAAGCCTTCAAACGCTGAGGCGTAAGCATTTCAAATTCTAAATTTTTATATTTAGTAAATAATTTATATATTTTAAAACAATAAATAAATACATCAAAATTAAATATAATGGTGTAAATACTTTTTTGCTGAAGGCTCACAGCAGAGAAGGAAGCTTTGCTCTTTTGAAAGTGAAATTGATATTCTTAGCTTTAGTGATTGGGTTTCTCACTAAGCATTAACTTTGTATTTTTTCTTAATTGATCATTTACTTAATTTTTCCTATAGAATATAATTGTGAAAAGGGTTTTTTTATTTTGTACTTTTTTACATTTAAACCATCTACTAGACTAAATTTAACAAGAACTTAAGATAAACTCTTCATATATGTACTCCTCACATGCATATGCGTAAAAGGTGTACAAGACGTACCTAAGGCGTATGTCTCAAATTGTGTGCACAAGCCTTTGGGAATAAAGTCTAAAAATCAAAGCCTTGAGGCATTTTGCCTTAGCCTTGCCTCAAGGCGAGCCTCAGGAAAGCCTTTTAAAACGTTGGTACATGGAACAACCTCTAATTATTTTAAAAATTCTTCTATTGACTCCTTATATTACATAAGTATTATAACAATGCATATAAGATGATTCTAAACTATTTATGTTTAATAAAATAGTATCAATCTTATGATATCATTATTTTTATAATATTCATGAAGATAGAATTTTTATTTATACCAATTAATGAAATGCCTTAAAAAGGTTATATTTATACAGTTTAAAAAAGACTGATATAAATTTGACTGATTTGTCTTATTAGTTTTATTGACAGTTGTAGTTGCAACAAGTTAAAATTTTGATTCTCTCCTACAAAACAAGCATTAAGTAATGAACCAAACCACAAGTTTTCTTGAATAGAGATCATGTCTTATGAACCAGTTTTCGATACACATGATGTATTTCTAATCGAATGAAGAAAGTATATAGAAAAATGAAATAGATACGCAGAAATTTAAACCCAAAATGAATTTTGTGGAGAGAAGTGACATTATTACCGGAGCAATTGATTCGGATCGGATGCTGAAGATTGAGAGCCTTTAAACGGTGACGTGAATGTCGCGGAGAGAAAGCATTTTGGGAGATTGAAAAGGAAAGGATGGCCATTTTCATATCCGAGTATTTGTGCGTCTCTCAGTGTCTTTCGATTTATGACTTGTGCTGCGGTTCTATCCATACTTCCCTCTCACGTGGCACGACACACTTCGGACAGCTTCGGCTTGTGGGTCAAGTTTGGATGCAGGAGCAGATTAACCCAGCATATTCCACAACAGAAATAGGATAAATTACAACCACACTCGTCAGGTTTACTTAAATTACAAATTACTCCTGTAATTTTAGAAATTATATTGTACCCTTAGAATTTTTAATTTCATAGCAAATAGGTCCTTTTATTAATAAATCATCAAGTTAATTAACAGTTTTTAATAATGTTACAATTTTATTTCAATTAATAATTCAGATAATTTTATTATTGTATAGGTGAACAGTTATAAATTTCACTTTTTTAATTAATTCTGTTAAATGAAAAATTCTAACATTGAGGTATTTGTAATTTTCCAAATCCCAAAAAATAATTCGTATTTTAAGCAAATCTCAAAGGTGTGTTTGCAATTTACCCACAGAAATATTACTCAAAATTTACAAGCTATTCATAATGATATGGTACGAGAAAAATTTATTTATTGATTCACGAGTGTGGCTATATTTTTGGCTAATCAGAAATCATCATTTTTTTTTATATTTTCAATTATCTAATATAAAATTGTGAATTCTATCCTTTCACCAATCACACCATACTTGGGCATCACATGACTATGGCTCAGGACTATCAAATAACTTCTCTAGTACGAGTTATATATTATTGAATTTGTAATAAATTAAAAATTAATACATAATATGCCATATTATTATGAGTTCAATTGTAAAAATTTTCTATCATGAAGTCCTTAATTCGCCTAACATGTGAAGCTAGTTTTTTGCTTTTGTTTTTTAACTCAGTGTTCATAATAGTTTACATGCATCTTAATTAATTTCAAACGCTTGAACTCAACGCTCAAACAAATTTTCATTAACTTCTTGTAATGACTTGAATTTGAGATTATTAAATTTTATTTTCAAGTTTTTATTGTTTATCTAATCTTGAAATGGATTTATATCATATTACAATCTACTCATAATTTTTTTTTTTGGGGGGGGGGGGGGGGGGTATATTTCTATAAAAGTGGTTAACAATTGGACCAGAGTGAAAAATTAAATAATTTAAGGATCAAATTACAAAATAGTTATATTAAAAAAAAAACATATTTTTTTAGAGAGCAAAATATGCTTTATCTTAAGAAGAATAATACCTTAACATGTAAGTAGAATAATAATTGATTTAAGAACAAAAATAAAAAATAAGTCAATGTTTTAGAGAGTAAAATATAATTTACTCTAAAAATGATAATACCTTACCGTGTAAGTATAATAATACTAAGGACCTTGCTACATCCCCCCTAAAAACACCCCCCTTAATCCCCTTAATTTCTGTGGGGATATATTTCTAAGTACCAACACGTGGCATGGTGACGCCGACGTGTCAGCCGAGGTTCCACGTGTCAAGGTAGTTACGCCGAGGTTATCTCAGAGTTGCCGAGATTATCTCCGAAGATATTGAAATCCGAGATAAGCAAATAAAGGACAAGAGTCTTAGGTTGAGAGAAGACCTCAGTTTGGATAAAGGTAAAACTCTTGGAGAGTTTTGTCCTAAACCCCTTGGGAGTTGCAGATTAGCAATAATCCAGAGTCCATTGGAGTTAGGCTCCTATTAGGACTAGGATTGTATTGACTATAAAAGAGAGGCACCCCCATGGGTCTAAGGTATGTTCTAAATACTCAAGCTTGTGAGTTAAATACTTGATTACCTTTAAGAAATATACTGACTTGATCGTCGGAGTGCCCCCGGGTGGAAGAACCACCGCCGGAGCCTTTTCTTTCTGTGTAGGATAACAGGGTGCCATCTATTCTGCCTGTGTTCTACAGCTGAATTACTAAGGAGGGCAGTGTGATCGGAAAATCACCCACACAATTTGGCGCCGTCTGTGGGAAAGAAAGACGAATAGATGGCCAGTAACGCACAAAACGAAAAGGTTGGGGACGATGCTCCCACTGGGAGTGGCAGGCCTATCGACCTTGACGTCGAAGAAGACAACCACAACGAAGAAACCCGTGGCCAGGGGCACGGGGGAAAAGACGTCGGCCAGGAGGGCGACACTTCGAAGAAAACAGACCAGGGCAGATACTACAATGAAGACAACCTCCAGGTATGGAGAGATAGGTGCCTACGGAGAGATGAGGAAGTAAAAGAATTAGCAGACAAGTTGGCTGACCTGCAGTCGGTCGTCAACTTCATGATGCAAAACAATGTCATGCAGCCACCATACCCGCTGCAGGACACGCCAATTCCAGCAGTTAATACTCAAAGGGGAGGAAGGAAAATAATTCCTGAAGCACCACAACACTCCAGGAGCAAAAGGCACTCTCACCCGCCCTCCGGAGAGGTCAGGCGAGAGAAGCCAAGACAAGAGAAGTCCCAGAGAACGTATCAAACGAAGGATCAGGAACGCAGAGAACATTAGCATATTCAAGGACAGGCGCTCTGCTTTGACACAACCCACGGAGAAAGATCAAAACGGGCCCATCACGAGGCCGAGAGTAGTATACCGAAGAGACTGAAGTCCACAGACAGCCGAGCTCCAGGGAGGAGTAAAGAAGACTTGAGAAACTACCTCAAGAGGAAGGAACAGAACGCTGAAGCCGAGGTAACCTCACCCGTCAAGCCGAGGACGCCGTTCTCGGTAGAACTGGACAAATTTGAAGCACCAAAAAGATTCAGCATGCCGAGGTTTCAAATATACGATGGTAAGTCAGACCCTAACTTCCATGTTGGACTATTTTTGAATTCAATGGCATTGTACAGTGGAAACGAGCCACTACTCTGCAAAGTATTCCCCTCGTCCTTTGGGGAGATTGCATCAGATTGGTTCCATAAATTACCAAAGGGAAGCGTAAAGACATGGGAAGGCCTGGCCGAGATGTTTATGGCCAGGTTCATAACAAACAAACTACAGCCATTAAGAGTGGACGCGCTAATGGCTTTAAAAATCAACAAAGATGAAGGCCTGAGGGTCTATGCAAAAAGGTACTACGAGGTGTTCAATCGAATACCTGAATGCAACCAGGAGGTAGCGGTCGTGTCTTTCAAGAACGGCCTGAAAGATAACTGTTCACTACGAAAATCTTTGGCAAAGACATTGCCAAAGAGCATGGAGGAGCTCATGGCAAGAATCGAAAAGTATGCGCGAGCCGATGAGGATACATCGGCCCACAAGGAAGTCAAACAGGAGAAAGGGAACACCTCGCCGAAGCAAGGCCGAAGTAACAACGGATTCAGCAAAACAGAGATGGAGTTAAGGGCCAAACAGGCAGTCACCACCGTATTCCGAATTCCAATTCAAAAAGTCCTAGGAAAAATTCGAAGCCAGCCCTATTTCAGAACGCCAGCAAGGGAACCAGGAGAGTTCATGGGAAGAAACATGGACAGACATTGTGCTTACCACAATGAAAACGGACATACAACACAGGGCTGCAGAGCCCTAAAGGCGCACTTGGAAGATCTGGTAAGACAAGGCCACCTGAGGGACCTTGTCGATGAAACCAGAACAAGAGAGGAACAGGCAAGACTACCTCAGGCTCCAGCAGCCCCACCACCTCCGCAACCCCGGGCAGAAGGACCTCGGATAATTAATGTAATCCACTCAAAGGTTAACGAGAGTGAAGTCAGAGGAGAAACCCAAAGGGTAAGGCATCTACAACATGTCTACCAAGTCGGGGAAAAGAGACATCGGCCTGAAGAGATCCAAGGACCAATAATAACCTTCACCGAAGCCGACTTAGAGACGGTCCAGCACCCGCACAATGATGCCTTGGTAGTATCCCTCCAGGTTGGGGAGTGCCAAGTAAAACGCATCCTAATAGATCAAGGCAGCTCTTGCGACATCATGTACATTAGATGTTACAAGGAGCTAGGCCTTTACCCAGATGACATGGAGCAATCGAATGGCCCGATGGTCGGCTTCAATGGAACGCCCACGTGGCCCCTGGGTGCTACAAACTTGGAAGTACAGGCCGGTACTAGGAAGATTAGGACAGAATTCACCGTGATTGATACGCCTTCTCCTTACAACATCATATTGGGAAGGCCATGGTTGCATGCAATGGGGGCAGTTCCCTCAACATTGCACCAACTATTGCATTTCCCAACAGAACACGGGATTGAAGAAGTCAGAGGAGATCAACTGCAGGCAAAAAATTGCTCCATGGCAGCAATGAAGACAACCTGCAATGTTCGAAAACCAGAAAAGGCAGAGATTGAAGATGAGGACATAGGTCCTAGATGATGTCGGCAAGGAGCCGGCTGAGAAGAGTGAGGAATCACTAAAGAAAATCCTCGTCCAGGAGGGCGACGAAGAGTGCTTCTTTCTTCTCGGCTCAGGCTTAGCCGAAGAAGAAGAGAGAGAACTGGAAGCTTTTTTAAGAACAAACATAGAGGTGTTCGCCTGGACACCTTATGAAATGCCTGGCATTGACCCCGAGGTCACATGTTACAGACTGAACGTCGACAGGTCGGCAAAACCTGTAATACAACGAGCTAGAAGACCGACGTTGATGCACGTCGAAGCTGTGGAGGAAGAAGTAGACAGACTTCTGGAAGCCAAGGCCATCAGAGAAGTCAATTATCCAATATGGCTTTCAAATACAGTAGTGGTAAAGAAGAAAAATGGTAAATGGAGGGTTTGCGTAGATTTTACAAGCCTAAATAAAGCCTGCCCCAAAGACAGCTTCCCTCTGCCAAAAATTGACCAACTGGTGGATGCTACATCAGGACATGGAAGGATGAGCTTCCTGGACGCTTATAGGGGGTATCACCAGATAGCTATGTACCCCCCAGACGAGGAGAAGACATCATTCATTACCCCAAAAGGCCTGTACTGTTACAGGGTGATGCCTTTTGGGCTGAAGAACGCAGGAGTAACCTACCAAAGACTGGTAACAAAAATGTTCAAACACCTGATAGGCCAGACAGTAGAAGTCTACATCGATGACATGGTCGTGAAGACCAAGGAGCCAAAAAATCATCTTGCCGACCTAGCAGAGGTATTTAAGATACTTAAAGCATATCGGCTCCGACTTAACGCATCGAAATGCGCGTTTGGAGTTGGATCTGGTAAGTTCCTAGGTTACCTGGTAACAAGAAGGGGAATAGAAGCCAGCCTAGATCAGATCAAAGCCATCCTAGATCTACAGAGTCCAACATCAGCAAAACAAGTTCAAATGCTCACTGAAGGGCCGCAGCTCTAAACAGGTTCATAAGCCGAAGTTCAGACAAGTGTAAACCCTTCTTCAACCTGGTAAAAAAGGCCGCAGACTTCCTATGGACTGAAGAATGTGAGGCCGCTTTGGCCGACCTAAAGAAGTACCTGACCACGGCCCCAGTTCTCTCCACACCTGAACCTGGGGAGGAGTTGTTTTTGTACTTAGCCGTGTCAGAACACGCAGTAAGTGCAGTGCTAATCCGAGAAGAACAGGGAGAACAGAAGGCTGTCTATTACGTAAGTAAAACCTTGGCAAACGCTGAAACAAGGTACATACCACTGGAGAAGTTAATGCTGGCCTTGGTAATGGCCTCAAAAAAGTTGAACCACTACTTCCAGGCACACAAAATTGTAGTGCTAACGGAGCACCCATTAAAGTCCTTATTGCAACAAGGGGACTTAATAGGAAGAATTGCAAGGTGGGCAGTGGCCTTGGGCCAGTATGACCTGGAATTCAGGCCCAGAACAGCAATCAAGGGCCAGGTTTTGGCCGACTTCGTCGCGGAATTCACGCCTGAATGCCTCGAACATCGAGCTCCGTTGAGCCAGGATGAACGAGGTCCAAGCAAGCAAGGAGAATCCCAGCAAAGAGCAAAGGAACAAAGGAAGGAAAAGCTCAGACCTTGCAGCATCTACATCGGCGACTCATTCAGACTGTTCGTCGATGGAAGTTCAAACCGGCAGGGAGCAGGGGCAGGAGTACTGTTGATATCTCCAGATGGAGAAATAATAGAACAGTCCATCCGTTTGGGGTTCAAGGCCTCAAACAATGAAGCAGAATACGAGGCATTAATTGCAGGACTAAAGCTGGCAGCAGCAGCAGAAGCAGATGAGGTAATAGTTTTTTGTGATTCACAGTTAATTGTTAACCAGTCAACAGGAGAATTTGCAGCCAGAGACGAGAGGATGTCTGCGTATGCAAAGGAGGTCATCAGATTGGCCGAACAATTTCAGAACTGCCGACTTCTTCAAGTAAGCCGAGATGATAACAGCCACGCCGACGCGTTGGCCAACCTGGCAAGTTCAATACAAACTGGAAAAACAAGAACAATTATGATTGACTATATGTCGGGCCCGAGCATAGAACCACGGAGCACAAAGCAGGAAGCAATGTGTGTGGACATGGGGCCAAGCTGGATGGATGCAATTGTTGCATATCTAAAGGAAGGAAAGTTGCCAGAAGACCGCAAAGAAGCACACAAAGTCAGATTGAAGTCAGCAAGATTCATCCTGACCAAGGACGGACATCTCTACAGAAGGTCCTTCACTGGACCCCTTTTAAGGTGCGTACACCCTTTTCAGGTTGAAGATTTTTTATATGAAATTCATGAAGGAATCTGTGGAAGCCATACTGGGGGCAGATCACTAGCCCATAGGGCCATTACCCAGGGGTATTGGTGGCCCTACATGCAAAGAGATGCAGAAGCATACGTGAAGAAGTGCGAACAATGCCAAAGGTTTGCACCCTTGATTCATCAGCCAGCTGCTGACCTAAATCCAGTATCCAGCCCCTGGCCGTTTGCCCAATGGGGCATGGATCTGGTTGGACAACTTCCCCAAGCAACTGGGCAGAGGAAATACTTGCTGGTAGCAACGGATTACTTCACAAAGTGGATAGAGGCAGAACCCCTTACCAAAATCCGAGATGTGGACGTCAAGAACTTCATATGGAAAAATATTATCACCAGATTTGGCATTCCAAGAGCCATCGTTGCCGACAACGGAACGCAGTTTGACAGCAAACTCATCAAAAACTTCTGTGCGAAATTCAAGATCAAGAATTACTTTTCAACACCAAGTTTTCCCCAAAGCAATGGGCAAGCAGAAGCATCCAACAAAGTAATTTTGGATGGAATAAAGAAGAGACTGCAGGCAGCAAAAGGGAAGTGGGTAGACGAATTGCCCAACGTGCTTTGGGCATATCGGACTACGCCGAGGAGATCAACAGGGGAATCCCCCTTTGCCATGGCTTATGGCACAGAAGCAGTCATTCCACTGGAAGTCGGCATCCCAGGGATCCGAACCCAGGGAGTTGAGAATGGGACTAATGATATACTCTTAGCCCGAGATCTGGATCTTTTGGAAGAACGAAGAGAGAAGGCTGCAATTCAGCTTGCAGTATACCAGTAACAGCTTGCCAGAACCTACAACAAGAAGGTCAATCCGAGAGATTTTCAAGTCTGCGACTTAGTCTTGAGGAAAGTCGTCGGCAACAAGAAGGATCCCAGAGAAGGCAAGCTTGGCCCAAACTAGGAGGGACCCTATAGAATTACTTCGGTATTAGGCAATGGAGCCTATCGGCTCGAAGACAATGAAGGCAAAGCACTACCAAGACCTTGGAACACTTGTAATTTGAAATTTTTCTATCATTAGATGTTCACTATTTTCGGCCAATGTCATCAATAAAATCTTTTCAGAATTTCTCAAGCACATATGATTGATTAAGATACTTAACATTATTTCTGGAAGACATAAAAAATGAGAACCCAAGTGGAACTCAGGTTCACATTGGGGGCAGAGAAGATACAAAGTCTACCACTTGTTGAAATTTGTGGCAATTTACAAGTTGGTCAGACCGAATACAAAGTTTACCACTTGTTGAAATTTGAAGCAATTTACAAGTTGGCCAGACCAAATACAAAGTCTACCACTTGTTGAAATTTGTAGCAATTTACAAGTTGGTCAGACCGAATACAAAGTTTACCACTTGTTGAAATTTGTAGCAATTTACAAGTTGGTCAAACCGATACAAAGCTTACCACTTGTTGAAATTTGTAGCAATTTACAAGTTAAAGGTAAGCCGAGATGATTCCTTAACTTCACTTGTTGAAATTTGTAGCAATTTACAAGTTGAAGCTTAAGCCGAGATATCTGTTTCTCTTCGCTTGTTGAAATTTGTAGCAATTTACAAGTCGAAGTGAAGCCGATGTTATTGCCTACAGACTTATAGCAATCTACTGGTTGGATAAACTGAAGAAGATATTTAACACTTATTGAAATTTGTAGCAATTTACAGGCCGGCATATGATCATCTGTTGAAATTTGCAGCAATTTACAGGTTGAGGTAAATATAATTGTTTAAACCCTTGTTGAAATTTGTAGCAATTTACAAGTGGATCATTGTTTAATACTTATTCTAATTTGAGAAAAGTTTATTGTATATGTTAGTCCTTGTTGAAATTTGTAGCAATTTACAAATAGGACAGATTGAGATTACTGCTTAAATACTCGTTGAAACTTGAGAAAGGTTTGCAAAGTTAACATTGAATAGTATATGTTTCATACTTGTTGAAATTTATGAAGAGACTGCAGGACAATATCTTGCCGAAGTAAAATTTGCAGTTATTATACCCGAGGTATTTAACCGCGAGAAGATTGTACAGAGGAAGAATTATGTAAATCATGCAAAATATTCTAAGTATAAAGCCATACAGAAGCAATAAAGAGAAATTAAAGACAAAGTATTCAGAGAAAAACAGTTGCGGTTGTATAGAATGAAGGCACTGTGGCCTAGCAAAAGCTGAATGTTCACAAGAAAGGCACATCGGCCACAAAAAGGAAGCTTACATTGTTCAGAAAAATACAAAAAAAGAAAAAAGTACAGAAAACACTCAAACTTCTTCAGCATTAACAGGTGGTTGGACTAGGACCTCGGAGGGCTCTGGAAGAACCACCACGGTGTCTTTTTCTCTCACAACCTCTGTATCTTTTTCTACAGAGACCACGGCTTCTTTATGTGCCGCAATCTCGGCATCGATCTCTGCAAGTGTTTTACTAAGACTTCTTTCAGCCAGAAGAAGGTCAGATGATAGCTGCCCTGGCTCAGCCTCCTTGGACACCTCCTCAGTCTCCTCATCTTGGGTTAAGTCCATGACTTGATCACCCTGAGGTAGAGACTTGGTCTCATCAGTATCCTTGGCCTTCCTTACCAGGGCACCAGCATCGTTATCCTCCACATCGGCTTCAGATTCGGATTCATCATCTTCCTCAGTTTGACTTGGAGGTGGATGAGGAGGGAAAGGCAGAGGAATGGCTTCAGCCTTGCGCCAGGGTGAGTCAGCAGGAAGATCAAGCTTTTTCACCAGGGACATCCAACCCAGGGAAAATCCCCTATTGCATGCCTGCCTGACTTGGAGCTTGTAATCTTCAGTAACATCGGCTACACCCTGGGCGTAAGCTTTTTCATCAGCTTCTTTGATTTCAGCCTCTTTAGTTACTAAGGCTTGCTGAAGCTCCTTCTCGACCTGGGCAGCCTTTTCCTCGGCCTCCTTCTTTTGCGCCTCAGCAACGTTTTTTATGGCTTCCACAGCCTCAGCTTTTTCTTCGGCCAAGGATTGGGCTTTGGTTGTAGCCTCGGCTTGGTCCTCCAACTTTTTCATTTTTGACTGAAGGCCTTTGTTTATCTTTTGAAGAGCTGCAAACTCCTTCTTCAAGTCATTTAATTTCTCCCTGGTCTCAAATGACTGCATGGAGAAGGAGTGCGCATGCTGGACAGCCTGAAAGAGCACAAAGTAAAAAGTCATTACAGAATTTAGCAAGTATGAAACGATAAGGATAAAACGAGTTACCAAGTAAAGCCACTTACTTGAACGCAACGTTGGAGCATGAACGCGTAATTTTCATACTCGCTCATCTCGGCATTCTTCTCAAGATCGCCTGGGAGAAGGAGGGCTGTGCTTAGTGCAACGCCAATGTTTATGTCATCGGCGCTGTCACTAGCCAAGACTGGCTTGTTCTCCAATGTGATTGCTGGTGTCCAAGGGACATTGGGCACTTTTGACTTTGAAGTCGTCCCAGAAGACGACCTCGGCCTTTTTGACTTCTGGGACTCTACTGGTTGAGTTTCAGCAGATCTTTTTGTCGCAGTGGAAGCGGTCTTCATATTCTCGGCCAATTGTGAGATCGGCACAACATCCTCAGCTTCAACCTCAGCCTCAGTAGCTTTGGTCTTTGGCAGAGCTTTCTTTATTCGTTTCGGTTTTGGTGGGGGCATCGACTGGGTTGGAATGGCATCAACATCATCTGGTAGGTCGGCCAGAAGGTCTTGGGCGACAGGTCTCGGGCGAACCATTTCGGCTGTTTTGACAAGTCTACGTCGGCGTTTTCTTTCTGGTATTGGGACTAAGTATGGGGCTGAAGTGGATGGTTGGTCGGCTGGGTCAGAAGTTGATCCTTGGTCAGCCCGAGATGAGGATGCAGTTTGAGTTATTGCAGTAGCTGAAGAGAGGCTTTTTTTCTTCTTCCTTGGAGCGTCGGGCAAGGTGGATTTGTAGGAGGGGATGAAATTCAGTAAGAGTGGAGCTTTTCGCTTTTGGATAGGAAGGTCCAGAAGCTTCTTTAAATCTTTGCCAAGGAAATAAGACTGGCGAAAATCCTTGAGAGGCTTGCGAACGTCTGCAAAAAGGAGCACAACATCAGAAACAGATAAAATCTCTTAAAGACTTGGAAGAAAACAAACAACAGCTAAGTAATTGACGCTGGGCTCTTACCCTTGCCCTCTTTAACTGTTCGGGGAAGAGGGTAGAGATGGACTTCTTCGTCTGGGCCAAACTCCCAATTTCCAGAAGCAATAAGATAATCGTCACCAGCCCCTTTGTTGGAGTCTGGGAGGTCGGCTACAATTTTAAATTCGGTAGACCTCGGCTTAAGGTAATATACAAAACCCTTTTCTTTCAGGTTAAGGGCGCACATAGTGTAACAGTATTGGATATCGGCTAACATTCTCCTGCCGAGCTAAGGCTATTATGCCATTAAGTGTTCTGTAGGAATTGATGGTGAGTTGCATAGGGTTCAAGGTGTAGTAGTGGAGAACTTCACGAAAAAGGGGATTAAGTGGGAGCCGAAGTCCACACTCAACAAACGCTATAACAGGGAAAGGCATTGTATTATCAGTAGGCATAATGGAATCGTCATCCCCAGCTAGCCTAAGGTGAACATCGGCAGGGATAGAGAACTCTTGCCTAAAGAGTTCGAGTTTGGTTTGGGAATTTACTCTATGTCTCCACATACCCATGGTTTTGGAGTAAAGGTACTTGGCTACAGAAACAGTGAGTTCTTAAAGGGTTACTGGTACCTCGGCTTAAACCTAGGTATATACTGGCAAAGGATTGTTTCCGTTTTCCCTAAGAATTAAAGGTTCTATAAACAAATCCCAAACCTAAGAACTATGAAGACGAAGATCAAAGGCACGAATCTGGAGAAAATACAAAAAAGCAGAAAACAAAAACGGAGTTTCAGATTCAGGAAACACAAAGGGTGGAAGACCAAGAACAGTGATAAAACAATGCAAGTGACATATACAAAATCATGAAATAAGAATCAGTCGGGGGGAGAATTCTCGAATCGAATGCTAAAACAGAACAGTAAAAGCAGGGAGTTTCAAAAACAAATAAAAAACTAGAGCAGAAAGACCAGTTGCTTACCAGGAAAAGTGACGCCGGAATGTGATTCGCCGGGGACAGACGACAGTAGCAAAAGCTTCAACGACAGAAGGAAGACTATTGCAGAGTCGAAACTCGAAGCAATGGCAGACTCAAAGGAGAAAAAACTTTGAGAGAAAGAGAACGCAAAGTAATCGAATGCAAAAGTGAAGAAACGAAGGAGAGAGACAACAGTTTTGTCAAAAGCGTGAAACGGCGGCAAAATAGAAGCATTTAATGCGCCTGGGTTAACGCATGCGTCAGACGGCGCATACAGGAAAAAACGTGGTTTACAAACGCGTCACAGGCACGAGCCAATAAGAATGAAACGCGTGAATAAAGCAGTTGAAAAGTGATGCATGACAGCTCATATGTATGGGAGAGTTCATTCGAATTCTTGCTCTTGAAAGAGGGCATGTCGGCTTAAAGAGAATGATCTCAGCTACAGAATTTTTTGTGCCGACGTACTGAAAAGAACTAAACGGTGTAGGTTCCATCACCTCAGAATACCGAGATAATAGAACCTAGGGGGCAATTGTGGGGATATATTTCTGAGTACCAACACGTGGCATGGTGACGCCGACGTATCAGCCGAGGTTCCACGTGTCAAGGTAGTTACGCCGAGGTTATCTCAGAGTTGCCGAGATTATCTCCGAAGATATCGGAATCTGAGATAAGCAAATAAAGGACAAGAGTCCTAGGTTGAGAGAAGACTTCAGTTTGGATAAAGGTAAAACTCTTGGAGAGTTTTGTCCTAAACCCCTTGGGAGTTGCAGATTAGCAATAATCCAGAGTCCATTGGAGTTAGGCTCCTATTGGGACTAGGATTGTATTGACTATAAAAGAGAGGCACCCCCATGGGTCTAAGGTATGTTCTAAATACTCAAGCTTGTGAGTTAAATACTTGATTACCTTTAAGAAATATACTGACTTGATCGTCGGAGTGCCCCCGGGTGGAAGAACCACCGCCGGAGCCTTTTCTTTCTGTGCAGGATAACAGGGTGCCATCTATTCTGCCTGTGTTCTACAGCTGAATTACTAAGGAGGGCAGTGTGATCGGAAAATCACCCACACAATTTCCATATCAAGTAAAAAAAAAAAAAAAAAAAAAAAAGGAAACAGTTGCCCAAATTGGAAATTAGGGAGATTAGGGGGGGTGTTTTTAGGGCTCCAAATCATTTTCCTAATACTAATTGACTAAAGTAACCAAAGTGCAAAAAGTCATATTTTAAACGTCAAAATATAACTAATCGTAAAAATAATAATATCTTATCATATAAGTAAAATAATAATAATAAATAATTAAATTTAAAAAATAAACTTATTTACATTAGATCTTTAAATTATTAAAAAATATTATTTAGATTTTTAAATTATAAAAGTTGTTGGCTTTTTAACTTTCGAAGGTTATTACAGTAATTTTGAGCGTGCCAGCAAGGATCAATCAGTCCTTACAGAAATTTAATTGCCAACCAATTATCAGACGATTGTGTTTTAGTTCTTTCAGCCTCAATGAAGAGATCTTTTATTGGTGGCTTTGCTTAGGAGGAATAAACTGACAATGATTAAATGAAGAACAATTGCAGTATTTCATTAAGTAAAACGAAAGACTTACAATCATCCAATTCAGCCTCGTAGAGGTTTACAGCAACAATCTACTTGAAACTACTCCTATGAACGAAATGCAGTCCAGGAATTTTAAAGTACAGAAATACAAAGAACATGAAATGTAAAACTGGTAAGGAAATAAAGTAGATAAAACTGTTTTTTTGGATCTGAGTCTACGGCTTTTTCTGGGACTTTCTCTGCTATTTATACTTCTCAAGAATAACCATCGAACTGCACTTCTAACCGTCGAACCGTTCCTTCATGATCGCTAATCATATTGCCTTTAAGTTAGCTCCACTATACCAATACCTGCAGTTAGGCTTCCCTCCTGATTTTAAATTTAAATGTGAGTAACTGTTGAAGCCACATCACTTTGTATCTCTTTGTTGATCTAGTACTACGCAGATCTTATGAAAACCAATACTAACTGCCACATGTACGATCATGATCGAAGGTTTGAATTGTCTTTCTGTATTACCGTCAACCTGCCACGTGTTGAATTGTAATTGGCTTATACAAAATATGTAGCCAACATTACCCCCCACACTAATATACCCAATACTTGGTGATATTAGTGGATCAAGGTCTTTTATCCACGTCTTAGAACGTGCATGGGCTTTGCATTCTTCCAGAAATGCAACTGTCATTCATCATTTGCATTAAATTCTCTTTTAATCCTTTGAACATCCCCACCATCTTAGTATTCGAACAGACTGATACATCTTTTATGGCCAAACCAATTCTCTCTTCTATTGATCGAGTATACGAAGAGTCATCTGATGATGCTGTTCTTCGTTGAAAGAACCTTCATGCATTGATTAGCCACCTTTACCCACCTCCCTATATTCAAGTCAGGGAAGCTTTTGCAAACTATCAACCTTTGGATTACGCACCCACTACTCATAATTCTCTAACCCAAAATTTTGCAAAAATGGACATTGGAAGCTCTTCTTCTAATCCACAATCTTCTGCATGGGATGAAGCTGTGGCTTCTTCTTCCTCTGGGGCTTCTGGTTGGAGAAGCTGGTTAGAACCTGAGGCATGGGCGTTAAGGGAGCGAGTTAATCATCACTTTGTCGAGTTCACTGATCCTCTAGAATTCCCTTCTGATGCTCGGAGTTCGGTGGTTTATCCTTACGTGTCCATCGACCACTGACGCAGTTTAGAGGACAATCTGCTTGTAGCATGGTACACATCCTCCATGCCTACAAAGATAGTACAAGCTACCCGACACCTAGAAGAGGCACAAGGGTATAAGCCATTGTTCTTAGCCCAAAAGGCGAGGCTTTGCTCTTCTGATTGGCTTGATTGTGTTAATGCCCCTCAGTTTCCTCCCTCTTTCAAAATGGAAGCTTCTAGACCTCTTTCTCTGCAAAATCCCCGCTGGATAGAGAGACTGAGGCTTACCCTCTCTGCGGACAAGGTTTTTCCCCCCTATAAGCCTCCACCTCCCCCTACTCCAGCTCAGTGAAAGCAAGCCCAACTTCTGCTTGCGGCTTTTTCTCACTTGCCTTTCAATGTTCTTGAAGACGATGTTCTTCTCAAGAACTTTCGATGGGCTTGTGATATTATGACTCGGGGTCACGTTCTCAACCCCATCGCCCAAGCAGAACTCCAAATGTTTTTGGACCAACTCCCGTTGCTTCTTCATTGGCATCGGACTTCTGTGGCCACCACCCAATCTTTGAACCAGCTTTCATCCATTCGAGTTCATACCCAGTACGAAGCAGAGAACCTCATCGAAGAATATGATGACTTCAAGAATAAAGACTCTGCGTACTGGGATGACTTGGATATAGATGAGCTGGAACAAGGGTTAAAAGAAACAGCGTTTGAAATAAAGGCTGAAGAACTCTTTTATCAAGTAAGAGCACATCAACTTCAGCAGCCAAGCCTGGAGAAAATAGAAGATAGAATAAAAAAGGAACAGAAATTTATTGACCATAGCTGGACCAAATTCCATAATCTTGTTATTTATTCTATTCCTTACTTTTAAGAACTCGAATTTGTACCCAAAGAGGGCCTTTTGATGTAATTGCTTTTGTTTCAATACAGCTAAGACTTTTCTCTTTGTTTGGCATGGTTTGACTTTATTTCTGTTTGTCTTTACAAGCAAATTTAGGGCTTCGAACTCAACAATCTCATCGTTCGAATCTAGATTCAATCATCTCAAATGAAACACTGAAAAACCAACATGAACTTTTCCAATTCATGGAATATAGTTGACAACTTTTGCTGGTTTTCATTTAGAATCAGTGCTTTGAATTTAACAATCTTGCCCCTTAAAGCTTGTTTTAATCATATCCAACATATGGTCATATGGTTAGTACGATCAATCAGTTTTAAATTGACCATTTTTGCTTCGAACAACAGTCCATACTTTCAAAAATATGGAAGCCCCTCTCAAGGACTACACTGTTTTAATCCGAAAAAGCAATCTCTTCTATATATTATCAAACCAACTATTGGTTTTGATACTTCGAACAACAATTTCCATCCTTAAGGGATCTCAAGTTTTGCTTCGAAGGATTTATTCTCACTAAGAAACCCTAAAACAGGTTTCCAATCCTATTGAGGTAAACAAATACTTGAGCGTTTTTGCATCCTTAGGTGTGGAATGTGCTTCAAAGCCGATTTCCTACTTTCGAAACCATTTGTCATTTGAGTTTGGCGCCAAAACTAGTTTCGAAGTCAAATATTTTATTTCGAAGCTGCCACCATTATTTGAGATGTATTTCCCTTTAGAAATTATCAATATTGAGGGAAACTCTTCGCATTCATACGTTTAGTACTTCTTTACGAATTCCACGATATATTTTCCAAACACAAAGGTTTTAGAACCCTTTTTATTTCGTGCTCTGAATTCACTCGTTTGCTCAACACACAAACCCTTCCCCTCTATTAACCCTCTCTTCCTTGCTGCTTGCCACCAATGGATTTTTCTTCTCTGAAAGTACTAACTGGCGATCGTATAAGCCTAACAATGGCTTTGAAGAGATGTATTGAGGAAGAGATTGCCAAATTTAAAGCTGATGGATCAAGTACTATAGACGGACGTCTCTTTGTTCCTCGCCATAGCGACAAACAAGAATATGTCCTATCTTTTGAGAGGCTTTCGCCCAGCTTCCAGCTTTGTACCCTCGCTTGGAGGACCATTTTCTTCTCTATGAAGGAGGGCTTGACTGGAGAAATTGGAGAATGAACCGCCCTCATCGTTGCTGGTCGACATTGAGGGCTGAGTGGGAGGAATGGTATGACAGGGTTGTGCCTGCAAGAGAATGTGACCTGCAAGAGCTCTGTATTCTCAACGCCCTTCGTCTTTCCGGGTTTATCATTCCTGAAGACCCTTTTTTGATTCTTGCTGCTCTTTGCTTTTGGAACATGTCTTTTAATTTTTTTTCAGTTTCGGTGTGGCATGATCGCCTCTACCGTTCTTGATATCTGTCATCTCTTAGGGCTTTTACCATTTGGTACTCCTTTTACACCTAGCTACCCAGACCTTTCTGTTAAGTTTTCCCTTCCACCCTTAAATTCCTCCTTCAGTGATTTTGTAAAGGTTGAAAATAAAAGGGAAGGACCTGTGAGAGATCGAGAACTCTTTTCCTTTATTTTATATTGGTTGTGTAAATTTCTCTTTTGTACATCATCTCAGCGGATCATGCCTGAGTTCGCCCCACTTGCGAAGGCCCTTGTTTTGAAGAAACGAATAGCCTTGGCCCCTTACCTTTTAGGCCATGTCTATAGAGCCTGCTCCCAATTTTGTGAAAAACCTCTTGATATCAACTAAGGAGGTCCCCTTTGGGTGCTCCAACTCTGGCTCTTCGCTTACTTTACTGATTTGCATCCCAAATGCTTAAAATTCCTAGTTTAGGATCCTAGCACTTATGGGGAAAAATATGCTAGAATTGTTCTTTATCCTGCTTCCTTTGCCTATTACCTCACGTTTTTCATCAACTTCCTATTTCCCCAGCTGCCACCTTCTTTTGCCCCTTTGATGCCAACAAAGGACCAACTTGGCTGCAAACATTCTTGGCTAATAAAGAGTGTTCCATCCCATTACATAAAGATATGTGGGCTTCCATTTTGTTGCTGAGGGAACTGTTCATTGGTACTTTAAACCCTCGAGCCTACAAGTGCATATCTGAGGTATATTGCCCTTCTCAGTTTGCCAGACAATTTGGGCTTACTCAAGGAATTCCCATTCTACTCTGCAGTCTCTCGAATGTCCATCTCATAGCTAGAGATCTAAGAGTACCCAAATCCAAACTAGAGGAGGCAACATTTAAGCTGTTGAAAGACTTGAATGAGTTCAAATTTACACCCTTCATCCCCTCTGGTTTAGCTTTAAAGAGATTTCAAAATTGGTGGACAGCAAATATGGAAGTGCATCTAGTTATACATACTCATGATTTACTGATAGAACTAGGTGTGCCTTTTATGGCTAAACCAACAGCAGTCGAGAACATTCCCTCTATTTCCACAGCTGCCAAGACTGTTCCTACAGCCTCACCCCCTCCTGCGAGTGTTACCAGAGCTGCTTCAAAAAAGGGTATGTATTTTCAAGTTTCTTTTCTTTTAGACTCTTTTGTTTGTTTCCTTTACATTTATACCTTTTGGTGTAGGGTCTCCACAAGAAAAATCTCCTAAGAGAACTGAAGCTCTAGCTACTCTTAAAGACAAAAATCAACAGAAAAAGAAAAGGAAGCTAATACTCAGTCCTGAAGAATCTAAGTCTCAGATTGAAGAGAGAGAGATTGAGAAAGAGCAGGAAATACCACTACAGAGAAAAAAGAGAAAGAAGATGACTGTCTCTCATTCTGATTTGGTCGAAGACCCTGTTCATGAGGCAGCTACCAGAATAGTGGAGCAGGAACATTCTAAGGAAATAATTGTTTTCCAGAGAGCTGAAAAAAGGTGGCAGCAGCAACTATTAAGAGATGAAGCTGCTGCTATTGATGCAATCCAAAGGGAAACTGCGAGAAGGCAACATATTGTTGAGCATTATTCCCTTCGTAGCTCTCCTATCATTGCAACCACTTCTGAAACAAGTAACTTCTTTCATGCCTCTATTCTTTTATTCTCTTGTCAAATTCTTGGTATTGAGACTTGACATTACTTTGTACTTCTTCTTTTGCAGGAACGACTACTCTGCCTCCTTCCTCTACAAGGACTCCCTCAATCTCTCTTGAAGTTGAAAGACCTCAAATTACAAAGCTAATTCAAGCAATCCTTCCACCTCTTGGTCCCATGTTTTTCATACATTTCTTGAGGTCAAGTATTCCTATATCTCTTTCCTTTGGCTTAACTCCATACCTCCCTCATTTGTCTTTCGATTTTACTCAATTTGATTCTCTTTCGAGCCCTGCTTCTCCTCCTCCTCCTAAGGAAATTCCAACTGTTACTTCATCTTTGATGGTAGCTGATTCTTATATAGAGGGTACTGGTAGCTCTCCAATCCATCATCCATTATCTTTGTCTAGCTCCAGTCCTTCTTCTCTTGACCAACTGGTAGCAAAAACTATAGAGACTGCGAAGGATACTCCACCTTCTTCTCCGATTCCTATGCAGTCATTTCTTTCTTCTACCAGAGCTCTTTCTACACCTTCCATGTCAATGGATTGTAGACACCCCATTTTTGACCAACCTTAAGACTCAGACGTCACCAGTTGAGCGCTCGGTGATGTTGCATATTGTGCTTGTTCTGAGGTTTCAGGGTCTCGGCTGCAAGTCTTGCCTCCGGACTTCGGGGCTCTTTTGTGCTTTGCCTCGGTTTGCGAACCGGGTCCTGTTTTCTCTATTTTCTCTTCCCGAAGGGAGGGAGAGGTCTCGTAGACCATCTCTCAGTGGCCGTAGGCTACATTTCGTGGTCGCAGGCCATTTTTTTTTCCTGTTTGGAGGTCGGTTTCTGGTTTTCGGAGCCGTCGGCCGTGTGCCTTGGTTCGGGACCGCTTAACTACCTCCGATTGCTCCGGTTTTTGGCACACACCTTATTTCCTTCCTTTGGAGGGACACTGTGTCCCGAGAGACCACCTTCGTGGTCATACGCCACTGCCGGTGCCTAACAGCCTATTTTCGGGGCCCCAGGCTGCGCGTTTTGGCCCCCGAACCTTCGTTTTGCATCCGTCTTGGTCCATTTTTGGTAAGGACCCTATTTTCATTGTTAGGGAGGTGGTAGTATGGTGGGAGGCCACCTTTTCCCTTGAAAAACCAGTTTTCTCATTTTCTCTCTCCTAAAGCCGGTTTTTCTGACAGAAAGCTGGTTTTTCTCACTTTTAAGCCACAATTTCTGACTTGTCATATC
This sequence comes from Camellia granthamiana, assembly GCA_036172215.1. Lineage (NCBI taxonomy): Eukaryota > Viridiplantae > Streptophyta > Magnoliopsida > Ericales > Theaceae > Camellia > Camellia granthamiana. The sequence continues at coordinate 132,643,334 of CM069911.1, forward strand.
ACCATTGTGTTATGCTCATCTGGGAGGCCACCAATATGGTAGGCCGACCAGCTTTCTCTTCTTGACCCTTTTGAACCTTGCTAAAAAGCTGGTTTTTCTCTCTCTTGGGTCACTTTTTCTAGTTTTTCTTCCTGCAACTGTGTTCCACTTATCTGGGAGGCCACCTTTCTGGGTAGGCCGACCAACAATTGTGCTTGACCCTTTTGACCCCTGGTCGGCAGACCAGGGAAGGTGGTCGGCGGACCACCCTGAACCTTTTGAGCTGGCCGGCCATTTTTGCCTCTGTGAGTGTGTTCCAACTGTGCCAGCTGTTTTCCTCTTGACCCACTGTCCGAGGGTTTTGTCCTTGTTTTGGCCCCTTTAAAGGTGGTTTTGACCCCTTTGCTTGGTTTCAAAAAGAGTTTGGCCCTTTTGGTCAAGTTTCTTGAGGAAGCTTGACCCTTTTGGTCTAGCTTCCTCAAGAAGCTTGACCCCTTTGGTCAAGCTTCTTTTAGAAGCCTTGAGCCTCTCTCTTGGCTTATCCAAGAAGCCTCACCTCTCTCCCTCTATAAAACACACACTTCACCTCCATTTGCAAGGGTTAGAAGCTTTTGGCTGGAAAATATACATACAACCCTCTATCTCTATATTTCAAGCCTCCAAACACCCATATTCTTGGCCTTTTTACCCTACACCTCATAGCCTACCACCTCCATCATCCATTCCAGCACCTTGGAGGTCATTTTCAGAGATTGAAAGCTCACCAACTTGGTCCAGAAGCTGCTGGAGGTCGGCTCTACAAGGGTAAGTCTTCATTTCCCCTTTTCTTGCATTCTTTTGCTCCATATCTTAGCCCCTTTTGCTTGCATTTTTGGACTTCGAGCTAAACTGTAAAGTGTCCTATTTTGAGCTCCTCTTCAACTTTGTTTAGGGTACTTTGCTGTTTGAAGTCATCTATCTCCCCTTACCCTCTATCTCTCTTTTAGGGCTATTTTTGCATCATATTTTAGCCTTACTTGTAAACATTTTTGGACCTCGACCTAAACTGAAGAAAGTCTTTTTTTGACCTCCTCTTTAAGTTTGTCTGAGGTAACTTTTCTGTTTGAAGTCATCTTCCCTTATGCATGCTTCATTTCTTCATGATTAGGGCTATGCATTAGAGCACTTGCATTGGCCATGGTTTGGCCTCTTAGCCACTGAAATCCAGTGGATTTTCAGTGGCTTAGATGTATTTTTGAGGGCCAACATCAAAGGGGGGTGACCCCCTCTCTCCTTGTCTTGTTTGGTGGTCTTTTAGGCCTTCCAAAGGGACTCTATTTTGTATACATTGAAGTCATGTTTCAGGCCTTATTATGAGGGTTTTGAGGTCTGCCTTGGCTCTGTCCGAGGCCCTTTTGGCCATTTTTTATGTCCCTCATGCATGTATGGAACAATCCTCCTCAAGGCCTTTTAAGAGGGCCTTTCATTGTATGCTTTATTGATCAATTTGAAGCCCTTTTTGGTGGGTTTTAGGACTGTCATAACTCATTTCCAGAGTTGGTTTGGTCATGCTAAGTGTCTAGCTTGTATGTGTTAAGTAACCCCTTGCATGGCTTTTCAAAGGAACTCATCATTTTTGCATGTGTTGACTGCATTTTAGTGGGTATTTGGGTATTTTTTGACATGTTTTATTCACTGTTTTGGCTGGTTTAATGAGATCTCATATGCTTCATATACATGCCATATAAACCATACTTGCTAGCCAATGTTGCATGTTGTTTTAGCCCATCATGTTAGCATTTTTTGGCCATGCTTTAAACTAGTAATGTGCATGTTTTGGGACTTCCTTGGCTCTGTCTTTGTGCTTCATAGTCAAATAATGCTTGCTTTGCATGGTTATGGTTCAATACATGTGCCTAGTTTTTAGTTTCGGGGCCTATAGCATGCATTGTGTGACATATTTGCATGATTCGGGATCATTTAGCACCATGTTTCAGTACTAAAATTTACATGTTTGAATGCCATGCTTCATCCTTGCCATGCTTTGGTAGAGTGGCATTTTATGCCTTAGGTTCGGTCCTCGGTATGCGTGCATGTGTGCACGCATTTTGGTTGTCTCATTTTTCATCTTATGGCTACTGATGTGAGTGTGGCTGAGGTCCACTCATGTTGGTGTAAGTCCATTGTGCATTATGTATGCCATTCCATTTCATAGCATTGCGTATGCTAGGTTGTATGTTAGAGCATTGTGTATGCCATGTTACATCGAGCATTGTGTATGCCATTTCATAGCATTGCGTATGCTAGGTTGTATATTAGTCGCATTCATGCATGTCATGCATATTGCATTGTGTTTGGGATAGGAGTTAGCCCAAGCACGGGAAACGAGAGACGTTTCGTACTCCGAGTGACGGAACGTGTCTCAATTCCCGGTCACTGGCACTCCGGATTAACCATGATGGAGTCTCGGTCTTGTTGTGTTTTCATGTGCATTCATTTCATATTGAGTCGTGCAATTCGACTCCTCGGCCATCATGCATCGAGATGCGTGATTGGTGGCACGAGGATCGAGGTGTGCATACATATGTGAAAATACTTTGCCATGTCCCCCTTTCTTGCTCTCTGTTGCAGCAAATCAGAAACCGGCAGTCTTTTGGAGCTTCGTGTAACATTCCGGGATTAATTGCAAACAGAGGCAAACCGGGCATCGCAATGGATTTCCGCGCAAGGCAACTCAAGCATGCATCATTCATTATTTGGAACAGAGCTGAGGCAGTCCATGGGCTTGCAAGCTAATTTACTGCTTTCCTAGTTAATTTGTTAATTAATTAGGGTTTTGTACTTATTCGGATGTAATTATTTATTCGGACTGTATTATTTATTCGGACCCTCCGAGCGAGGGCACAACTGTAATAAGTGTGCGTGCATGTGATGTATGTCTTCCAACCCCACGTCTTTCTCCCTTTTATTTACCAGCTTATGATGGTTAGTTTAGGGCATGTTTCAATTAGCATACAGTATGATAGCATGTTTGCATTCATTCATCTGTTTCGCATGCACCGGGCTCGGCGCATCATACTAACTGCATTGTATTTTAATTCCGAGTTGAATACTTGTTAGTTGTAGCATTTCACATGCCATCTTTAGAATAGCCGAGCCTGTTATAGTTGCATTTTTGCATGTGTTGCATTAGGCATTTCTGTATAGTTAGGATCATGCATGGATTTCTAACATAGCTTCTGTTTTGGCTTGGAGTACTCGGTAAGTTTTTATGCTTTAGCATCCTTGCATGCGTGTGAGTTACTGCCATGATAACATGCTTACCATGAGGCTATATGCTTATGTGATATATCTGCCTGAATGCCTGTGGGTGAAGGTTGGGTTATTTGGATTGGAACAAATCATTAACTGTGAGTTTTAAGCCCACTAGATAGTGGCAAAACCATCTTTTCTAAGCCTACCCAAGGGTGGCAAAATCTGCATTTTTAGCCTACTTGCGAGTAGCAAACCACTTTCTAAACAAACATGAAATGTTTTGTTCCAATTCAGGCGATCCAGTCTATACTTGTATGTTGTGCGCATCACATAGTAAATCTAGGCTAATAATCGGGATAAGAACGCATAATGTTTTCAAAACTAGATATCATGGTTAGTAGAGGCCGATCTTTGATCGAGCGAGCGGGGGTGCTCACGAAGTGACCTTCCCCAATCGCAACCAAGTTCCCGAGCCGAGGCAACTTTGGTAATGACGGACACGTGGCCTTAGGCACGAGTCAGGGTTTCCTAAATTCCCCGAAATAAAATATTTAGGTGGCGACTCTGTATCCGGCAAAGCAGTCCATGTTTGGCACTTCTTTACAAAAAAATCTGTTTTCAAAAACGATTTGCCGGATTTGGACTCTTTGGTTCAGATTAAGAATCGTGACAATTTGAGTCCGAACTGTAGTGAGGCCCAAGGGCGCGTCTACAGTTTCTGGCGACTCTGCTGGGGAGTTAGAGAACTTGACTCGAACTCATGATATCTGGTTTTGACTACACTTATGTGTTTCTTTGCATTGCATTTGCATTAGTGCACCTAGGACGCCGTGTTTGCCGTATGCTATTCCTGAACGGTTTGCCGGAGGCTTGCTTTGCGAAGCGTGCCATAAGGCTGACCGGTTGCGGGCTCTGCCACGACGGGAACACAAACCCCGGTTTTACCGAGGCACCCTTTTGACCATTCGACCTAGTGCATATTCGGAATCCATAGTGACCATTCTAAGCTAGGACAGGTTTATAGGTTGTTTGAAACCACTGCGTGCGTAGTGAAACCCTAGCTCCTAACAAAATAGGACAGGGAAACCCTACCCCTCCATAGGGGTGTTTTGGCTTTCACTTGTTTGTTATGTGCTTTAGAGTGCATCTCTACAGGAATGGATGTATCAGTCTACAAGTTTGGGCATTAGGCCTGCAGGCACCAGTTTAGTATTTTCGGAATCAGTTATCTGCGGGTATCCGATTCAGTTTTGGGGGCAATAATTTGGGAACAATGATTAGTGTTTGAGAACAGTGTATTTCAGCTTAGCAACTGTGTGTTGTGATGCCCAACTATGTGTTGTGTATTTATTTTAAGCCATTATGCTGTCCGTTTATCTGGTTGTGTATTTCCTTATTATTGCTTTATTTATCTTTTTGCTAGGTAGTTTAGCACAATTGCTTCAGACCAAGCAGATATTCCTCAAGCACTCTGGACAAGAGGTCGCCGACTCAATCGATCTGAGGATCTGGTTGACGGACAACCAGTGTATCATTCCCTACCCCCGGTTATCAGACAGAGGTCGAGAAGACGCAGTGTATCCGAGCAGAGGTTGACCCCATCAGTGGACAGTCAGACTGAGATCCCAATTGTTGCCATAGAGATAGACCTACCAGTAATTCAGACATATTAGGACAGTATGGCAGGAATGACAGGAGTTGAGGAAATGATGCGTCAGATGCAGGAAACCATGAGAGCCATGCAGCAGGATGCTGTTCACCGAGATGAGTTTGCTAAGCAACAGGCCGAGATCATGGCCCAGCAGGCAGAGGTAATTGCCAGGCTGCAACAACAGACTGGGGCATCTGCTTCACACCAAGCTTCTCCCCCACCAGGAGTTCCAGCGCCAGGGGAGGCACCAAATCTCTAGGGAGATACGGACATCCCAACGGGGCCGGCTCCACTCCCGATTCTACCTCAACTATCTAAGGCGCCTACGCCTGTTAATCAACCGGACTCTTCCTTTGAGTTCGAGGTGGACCATACGGCATTAAAGTTGAGCAAGCTTGAGAAGCTGTTCAAGAAATCCCAAGCGGTGAAGTTCATCCCAGACATCGAGGACGGATATACCGATGTGGCTGTGACACTACCAGATAGGTTCAAAATGCCACAAATTGACCACTTCGACGGATCCGGGGATCCCATGGTCCATCTTCGGTTGTTCTTAGATATACTATGACCGATGGGCCTCACCAGACCGCAGAAGCTTTCACTATTCGGCCGGACCTTGTCGGGTGTGGCCGCTATCTGGTATGCAAAATTAGAAGATGAGGTTAAGCGGAACTGGGACGAGATGGCCGAGACTTTCATTGCACAGTACTCCTATAACACTCAAATCGAGATTTTAACCCGTGATCTTGAGACAACAAGGCAGGAGCCTAAGGAGAGCTTTTCAGATTTTGTGGCCCGGTGGAGGGCGAAGGCCTCAATGATGACCCTAAGGCCTACCGATAAAGATCAAATCCGGATGATTGTGCGTAATCTCCAGCGAAAACTGATGCAGAAAATAATTGTGCTCCCCTTCCTTACCTTTTCAGATTTGCACGAGATGGGGGTACAAATTGAGGATGCTATGAAACAAGGCCTGATTGACCAAGACAGAGAGCAACCCTGTAGAACCTTCAACCGCAACAACAATATAGGCACCATCAATGCCGCAAATGCTAGAGCTTCGGAGGTAAGCATGGTCACCACCATCCCCCTCCAAAACCCATGGCAGCTACGCCTTTCTCCGGTGCGTCCGGAAGCAACACACAAGCCACCAGATTCCAACCTAGAGGCCAAAAAACCTTCACGCCTTTATATATGCCCCTGTCCAAGGCTCTGGGGGTATTAATCAGGAAAGGGCACTTAAAGCCCCTGGAGCCGAGGCCATTGCCAAATCCACTCCCACCCTCTCACAACCCGATAAAATACTGCGTGTATCACCAACAACATGGTCACGACACTGACCAATGTTTTAGATTGCGTCATGAGATTCAAGATCTCGTTGACAAGCAGGTGATCATAACTCCAGAGAAACCCAATGTCACAACAAACCCTCTCCCACTGCACAACCAAGCTCCATCTCCCAAAAGAATCAACTTTATCCAGACTGGGGTCGTGTCTTACGATCCTAGCATCTATATCACTCCTTCTCACCTACCCAAGCCGGAGGTGCTCCTTCCTGACTGCACTGACTTGTGCATATTGGACATCTCCAGAACCCAACCCGAACCATTGGTGGTGATTGTCGAAGACAGAATAGGGGAGATTTCAGGGGAGAATGGGGTTGTCGAGTCAGAGTCTGAGGAATCTGGGAGTTTTGCTGAGGGGGTATACAGTCCGAGTGACTACATTCTGTTAGTGGGCCAGGTTGGGCCAAATGTGGAATTGCCTGCAGGGGCAGAGCTTTGTATGATACAGGGGGATGAATCTGGTCAGAGGACAGATGACTTGGCAGCTGTGGAAAAGGACTTTGCTAACCTCCAATTTTTTAATGAACAAGAGCCAGAGGGCATGGTAGTCAACTGGTTAGATTTTGAGGAGTCAGCAGAGGTCACCAGGTGGCTTGATGACCTACCAGATGTTGCCGACGAAGCTCAGATGGAATGGGGCCCGGCAGGGGCAAGAATATCAGTTGTGGCCGGAAGGGCCGGAAATCAGAATGAATTGCCGGAGAGCGCCGGCACGAAGAGTTTCGCTCAGGACTAGGGCATTGTGAATGCAGGGAATATTGAACAACCAGCTGTACTGACGCAGTTGGAACAAGAAAGATCTGGGGATTCTGAGAGAATCAGGAAAGCTAAAGCCCCCGTGGGGACCGAAAGTACTGTGGGCACAAGAATAGAAGATGCTGCGAGCATGTGGGCTAAAAGTACTGCGAGTACAATCATACCGAAACCGGACAGGTGTCTGTAGGCTGCCGACGGAATGTGGTGGGAAGACGATGATTTATGTCTTGCCCATACAGATGAGGATTAGGGGAGCAATCAACCAGACGACACCTGGTATATCGGTAAGGTCGATCATATGACAAGAAACGGGCGGTATTTCAAGCCCCCGCACCTAGACCAGCCAGAAGCATCTAGGAAGGATAAGGAAACTGAGAGACAGAAAGAGAAGCAAATCGAAGAAGAGGCTGTACTGAAGCAGTTAAAGAAGATACAAGCAGACATCTTCATCTGGGGACTGCTTATGGCATCACGAGTACACAGACAAGCTGTCTTATCGGCCATAGACAAGGCCAAGCTCTCTATAGACACCACGCCCGAATAGCTGGTGGGCTTAGTTTTTCCGGGAGGAGCTACCCCGATGTTGACTTTCTCTGACAAAGAGCTGCCGCCTGAGGGTGTGAACCATCACAAGCCACTCTACATCTCCGTGGAGTGTAGAAACAAATGGATACCCGTGGTGTTGATCGACACAGGGTCTGCCATCAATGTATGTCCGGCAAGAACTGCATACGCCATCGGTTTAAAGATCGCAGACTTTGTGCCGATAGCCCAGGTGATTTGGGCATATGACAATACGAGTCGAGAAGTCATGGGAACAGTGAAAATCCAGACCAAGGTTGGGCCGGGACAGCATGAAATAGACTTTCACGTCTTAAAAGTTCCTGCGACCTTCAATCTGCTTTTGGGGCGGTCGTGGTTGCACCAGGTGAAGGCCGTCTCGTCCACTTTGCATCAGATGGTGAAATACCCCCATGGGAAGGGAGTAGCCATCATTTTTGGGAATTCATCGATCCATCCACCGCCAGAGGTGTCTACACCAGTCCTAGAAATTAAGCACGGCATGGAGGATGTGTTTATGTCGGGTTTTACCTTAGCTGAGGCTCGGGTTGTGCAGAACATCATGGCTGTTAATGAGGGAGTGTATGTCAGTGCTCAATCTGTATACCTCATGAACAAGCTTCAACACATCCCTGGGATGGGATTAGGAAAGAGCGGCTGGAAGGGCGTCGCAGTATTGGCCGAAGTGCCACATAACCCCCATACCTTTGGCTTGGGTTATCTGCCCGCCAAAGAGGATTGGATAAGGAAGGGAAAGGAAATGGCTGGGAGAGCCAGAGCAAAGCATGCTGGGAAGCCTTTTGAGCTGATGCATAGGCCCATTCAAGGTACCCTAAACGGACGCTTCGTCCGGGAAGGGGAGGACTTTCCATTTTGTGGCTTCCCAGAGCCATGGCTGAACGCGGAGAGGAAGCGCGTACCAGGTTTTGAGATCTTCTTTGACCTGCAATTATCCGGGAATGACGTTGCCGAAGAGTAGACGGACCCATTGGCTGAGGCTGAGCATAGTAAGAAAGTGCAGTCTGAGGACGCTGAAAGTGAAATGGGGGTAGTGCTGGCATGTCTACTTTCAGATCCTCCGATCGAACAGAAGTGCTTGGGGGATAACTTCTCAGTATGCATGATCGGGAATGAAACGGCTACGGGCCTACCAGCAACTATTTTGGATGCATCTATCGCACCCTTTCTCATTTGGCAGTATGAAGAGGAATTTTTGTCCAGCAGCACCGGGTCAGGTAGTGAGCCAGAATCTGATTCCACCGAGTCTTGTGAGTCGGAATCAGGTTCCAGCTCGACTGAGTCTGAGTCTGGTAATCCTGGGGATGATAACCCGGATGCCACAGTCTTGTCCAGGTCGCCTTTTTCTTTCTCTTTTGAGTCTGTTGTAACCGAAGAATCGGACGATTTGGATGTGCTTAATGAGAATCAAGTAGCTGTGGTTTCTGAGTACTTTTCTGTGCCCTTGATTTATTGCATTAACTCAGACTTTCAAAATTTTGATGAAAACGACGAGGACGAAATTCCTCCGGTTTTGCAACGCTTAATTGAACAAGAGCAGGAAAGATTTGTTAAACCTTTAATTGATGAAATCACTACAGTGAATATTGGTACTGAGGAGGATCCGCGACTGGTTCAGATCCGGTCCACGTTGTCTTCGGAGGAACGCGAGCGCTTAGTCGCTTAATTAAAAGATTTCAAAGATGTTTTCACGTGGTCCTACGAAGACATGCCTGGAATCGATCCTGAGATTGTACAGCACCGGATCCCTCTTGACCCCGAGGCCCGACCCGTTAAACAGAAACTCAGGAGGATCCGCCCAGACTGGGCTCTCAAGATTAAGGAAGAGGTCACCAATCAAATTGACGCAGGGTTCCTGCTGGTATCTGAATACCCGACTTGGTTGGCCAACATAGTTCCGATACTGAAGAAGGATGGCAGGATCCGGGTGTGTGTGGATTTCAGGGATTTGAACAGAGCTAGTCCAAAGGACGACTTTCCCTTGCCGCATATCGATGAGTTAGTGGACTTCACAGCAGGACATGCTTTGCTTTCGTTTATGGATGGCTTCTCAGGCTACAATCAGATAACGATGGCACCTGAAGATCGGGAAAAGACTGCATTCACCACCCCGTGGGGGACATACTGCTACAGAGTGATGCCGTTTGGGTTAAAGAATGCTGGAGCTACTTATCAATGGGCCGCGACCACGATATTGCATGACATGATCCACAAAGAGGTTGAGGTGTATGTGGACGACATGATTGTCAAGTCCAAAGAAAGAGAGGGCCACTACACCGCCTTGCAAAAGTTCTTTCAAAGGATCAGAGAATTCCGGTTGCGGCTGAATCCTCAAAAGTGTACGTTCGGTGTTACAGCAGGGAAAATGCTGGGGTTTCTGATTACACAGAGAGGTATCGAAGTTGACCCTTCCAAAATCAAGGCCATCTTAGAAATGCCACTACCAAGGACTGAAAAAGAGGTGCGAGGCTTTCTGGGTAAAGTGCAATTCATAAGACGGTTTATCTCAAAATTAACCTTGACTTGTGAACCACTTTTTGGCCTCTTGAAGAAAGGAAAGAAATTCCAATGGGACGGCCGATGCCAAGCTGCTTTTGAACAGATCAAGGAATACCTACAGAACCCGCCCGTGTTGTCACCGCCAGAGCCGGGGAGACCGTTGATTTTGTATTTTTCAGTAACTGAGACTACAATGGGCTGCATGCTCGCGCAAGAATCAGAGGACAAAGTGGAGAGAGCCATCTACTACCTGAGCAAGAAGATGTTGGAGTATGAGACTCACTACACACCGTTGGAAAAGGCTTGCTTAGCCTTGGTATGGGCTACTAGGAAGCTGCGGCACTACCTGTTAGCTCACTCTGTAATGTTGGTTTCAAGATTAGATCCCATCAAATATCTATTCGAGAAACCGGCGCTTACGGGTAGGCTAGCTCGTTGGTTGTTGTTGCTTTCCGAATTCGGTCTGAAATATGTGACGCGCAAGTCAGTCAAGGGAAGAGCAGTAGCAGAATTCTTAGCCGATCATCCAGTGGAGGGAGATGAAGCAGTTGAGTACTTATTCCCAGATGAGGCCATTTTGCATATCGACGACGAGTTTTGGACGATGTACTTTGACGGAGCGTCAAACCAGTATGGGTATGGGATAGGAGTGTTGCTGATAGCACCCGACAACTCCCGTATCCCTCTAGCATTCAAACTCCGGTTCAAAGTCTCGAACAACGAAGCAGAATATGAGGCATGCATTGCCGGTCTAGAAGCAGCCCTGGAACTAGGGACAAAACGGTTGGATGTCATCGGGGACTCGAACCTTGTTGTATCTCAAGCGAAAGGAGATTGGAAAGTCAAAGAAGAAACGATGATTATGTATCACCAGACCTTGGACTTGTTAATTCCTCGGTTTAAGAAGTTAAACTTTACTCATCTGTTAAGAGAGAACAACAGGTTCGCAGATTCACTAGCAACTCTATCTTCCATGATAGACATCCCGTTTGGAGTCCGGATGCGTCCAGTCATTATTGACCAAAAATTTGTGCCGGCTTACGAGTCGATTGCCGCGATAGATGAGGTTCAAGATGAGAACCCTTGGTATTACGATATTTGGAATTTCTTGGAGAAGGAAGCATACCCGCCAGGGGTAAATGCCAAGGATAAAAGGGCAATCAGAAGAATGGCCGTTCAGTTCATCATCTGTGGGGGTAAGTTGTATAAGAGAGGTCATCTGGGAATGCATAAGCTGTGTGTCGATGCCGAAGAATCGAAGCGCCTAATGAAGGCCATCCATGGAGGGGAATACGGTGCGCATATGAACGGAGTAATGCTAGCACGGAAGATCCTCAGACAGGGTTACTACTGGTCCACCATGGAGGAGGATTGTATCGGTTTTGTTCGGCGATGCCACAAATGTCAAATTCATGCAAATCGCATGAACATTCCGCCGTCGAAGCTGTACAATATGACTTCGCCATGGCCATTTTCAGTCTGGGGAATTGATGTGATCGGGGCTGTCACCCCGAAGGGGTCAAATGGGCATGAGTTCATCCTGGTCGTGATAGATTATTTCACGAAGTGGGTCGAGGCCCAATCCTATGCGGTGTTGAAGGCTTCACATGTTGCGAAGTTTGTCAGAAAAACATCATCTGTCGCTATGGGGTCCCAAACGAGATAATTTCGGATAACGGTTCTCACTTCAAGAAGGAAGTGATTGACTTGTTGGAAAAATACAACGTGGCTTTTCATAAGTCATCCACATACCGGCCGCAAACCAATGGAGCGGTTGAGGCCGCCAACAAGAATATCAAACACATACTGTAGAAGATGGTGGAAACCTACCGGGATTGGCCAGATAAGCTGCTGTTTGCTCTGTGGGGCTACCGGACTTCAATCAGAACTTCTACTGGGGCGACTCCGTATTCATTGGTTTATGGAATGGAGGCCGTTCTACGTATCGAGATTGAGGTTCCGTCAAATAGCCGAAGCAGATTGGCAGCAGAGCAGGTTTGAGGAACTCATGCTCTTTGATGAGAGAAGACTGAAAGCACTGTACCATGTTCAAGGTTATCAACGCAGAATTGCCCGGGCTTTCAACAAGAAAGTTAAGTCCAGGAATCTAAAGGAAGGAGATTTGGTGCTCAAGGACAACCAAGCTCTCATCCACGACCCAAGGGGCAAGTTCAGACCCAATTGGACTGGTCCCTACATCAGTAAGTCTATCTGGTCAGGTGGAGTTGTGGTTCTGATGGATCTAGATGGCCTAGAGTTCTCACAATCGATCAATATGGACAAGTTGAAGAAATATTACCCTTAAGAGGCTCGCTAGGCCGAAAACCCGAAAGGGCGACCTAGGCAAAACTCAGAGCACAAAAAATTTGAAATTATAAAAACTGAGCTCGCAAGGTTGAAAACCCGCAAAGGGCGGCCTTGGCAAAAGTTAGAGCGTAAAAGAAGAGTGAAAATACCCGAGTGAACCCGAGCCTGAACTACGTAAGGCTTGATTCCCATCTTTGGGATACGTAGGCAACTACATCCTGGAGTTCACCCTTAAACTTTTCCCCGATCAACTTTGTCCACTTGATCATCTCAGCCATCTTTGTCTATTCAACATTCAAGAGTTCGGCTATGATCTCCGGTGCAGTGCTTTTCAGACTAGGGGCAACTTTCCGTTGCTGTGCAGTGCCGCGGTACTATTCAGGCTAGGGGCAACTTTCCAGTTGCTAGGATCCGGGGTTGTGCATTTCAGTGACAGATCTCAGGCGTGTCCAGTTCTAATCTATATCGAAAATGGTTTTGAAAAGTTTTAATAAAAGTTGACTTTGTTCAAATTAATCTTTTTACAACTAAGACCATTTTTGGACCAAAGCGAAAAATTTTCAGTACCCACAACCTTCAATTTCATTGATTTCAAAACAGAGTTCTCCTGCTCTTGCATACAAATTGAAGTTGCTTTTTATTACATTCATAAAGAAAACTTGAAAGTACTAATAAAGCAATAAATCCGGGGCATGGATAAGTCAGGTGTCCCTGCGCCCCCTCCCAGAGTTGGTCGAAGCCTCCGATGCCAAGCTGGGCCCAATCTGTGCCTCTTCATTGAGCCAATCTAAGCACTCATCAGACAAAGTGCAACTGAAAGTGGGAGCGGGGGCCAGGAGCTCTCTAGTCCTCCAGGCTGTGGCATACCGGGCAAGCTGTGCGCCTCGAACTGGGAATGCGGCAGGGTACTCTATCCCCTCTAGCGGGCAAGTCTGATCATGACTGAACTAGCGCTGGAACCGGAACGGAAAGTAGAACACACAGTGAGTCAGACCAATCAACTGGATCCCGGTCTGCCGGGACATGCTATAGCTCATTGCCGGGAGATTGAGCCAAGGATAGCGCCAAGCAATGCGATCTGTAGACAAATTGCACATCCAGTCGAACCACCATCCCTCATCAAGGGCATTGACTAGGCGTTGTCGAAAGAAATAGCCGCGAGCTGAGTAGGCTGGGCAAGAGTCCACAACCTGCAATTTATCCATCAACCGTACCTGGGGAGGGATGAAAAATGAGAGAATAAAGAATAGAGAGATGTACGATAAGAGAAAAGTAAGAAAAGGGGTTTTGTGAGAAAAATCGAGCCTGAGGGCCGAGTAATGTGAGCAATGCATATGTGAGATTGGGTGGGAAACATTACCTGCAGCAGTAGTGGACTCCCCGCAAATCTGGTCATCTCCTGGCGATAGAAAGCATCCAAGCCCATCAGGGTCTCGGCCAATGTCATGGCGATGCAGCTCTTTCCTTCCTTCAAGCCTTGAGCAACTTCAATCAGACGAATGCTAGATCCACTAAAGCCTGGGGCAAGTAAAAAGTGAGATAGCATGCACAAGCAAAGGGCATGTCACCGAAAACCTTGCCAATGATGGTTGCCGCGGTCACCGGCATCAGAAAAGCGATGAATCAAGCTGAGGATGTCCAGTTCCCCGTTGCAGATCAGAGACCGAGCGTCATGCATGGTGAGCCCACACATCCGCCCTAAAGCTTGGGCGTGGCCAAAGAGAAATTGAGGCAAAATCTCTTCATGGCGTTCAGATTCCATTAAAACTTGAAAATCTTCGAAAGTTGGACATACCTCTTGCCCGCCGAAGCTAAAAACATGTGTTACCGGGTTCCAAAACCTCGCCGCGACATGGAGGAAAGGAAGGTGCAGCGGAGTATGGCTCAGCGTGAATAATGCATTCAAGCCGAAGCCCCGGAAGTTTAACTTTTCCGAGCCGTCTAAAGCAGCAATCCAAGCTGCGAGATTTTCAACGAGAAACGCCTCCATTTTGGTGCAAAACTGAGATGAAATGAATCAACCACGAAGCTAGGACTTTTAAAGAGGATAAGGCACTGTTTGGGGGACATGTGTCGAAAAACTGATGGTTGCTGAGCTAGGTGGTCGGCCGACCACCTTTTCTGGTAAGCCGACCACCCCCTTGGTCTCCAAATGAAAAAGCTAGTCGGCCAGCTCCCAAAGGTGGTCGGCCATGCTGCAAAGTGGGGCTTTGCTCTTGTTCTAGCCTCTAGAAGGAAGTTCCTAGCATTTCCATGCATTGGGAGTGTTGAAGTTGCGAGTTTTCCTTAGTTTCGGATGCGTTCCGTCACTACAATCGTCTGAAATGCACTTTGTTTATCGAGTTGTTGTTAAGTCTTGCTTATCGAGTTGTTGTTTTGCTTATCGAGTTGTTGTTTTTTTTGTCGAGCTGTTTTGTTTATCAAGTCTTGTTTATCGAGTCATCGAGTTTCGTGCATTAAGTTGTTACTCTTTGTTTAATCAACTTCGTTGTGTCTTGCTTATCGAGTTGTCAACTTTGTTGTGTTTTGCTTATCGAGTTGTAAATTTGCTAAGCTTTTGTTGTTTCTTAGTAAGTTAAGTTGTTTAGTTTGTTGCATCGGTTCACTATCTGACTTGGCAATTTTCAATGCTTATTTCCATTCAATCTCATTTTTGGTGCAAAATGATGCGATGCGATGCTAAGAACATAAAATACAACACTTTTTCAAAAGCTGTTTCATTCCATCATGTTTCCTATGTTACAACATTTTTACAACAAGGGTACAAGTTTTACAGAAAATAAAACTGCCTAATAATGTACAATGTGCTACAACTACTAGTAAAAAAGGAAAATAAAGCAGGGAACAGCTGCATCAATGCTCTCAAGAGCAGGAATAAGAGGCCCTCTTCGTCCTCTTCTACGAAACAGCCTCTGCACCACCATCACCATCATCATCGTCTGAGTCGGGGCTGCCATCCTCGGAACCCTCCTCAGCCTCATCTCCACTACCGGAACCGGAGTCGGAGCCACCCTCTCTGTCAGTAGATGTCTCTGACTGGGGATCTGCAGCCTCCTCCTCCTCGCTGGACTCCTCCTCTATGATGTGCGCTTTGCGTCCGCCTCGTCCGCGAGACGACTCCCTTCTCCCAGCTCCTTGAGAAGGCCTAGATGGCCCAGCTCCTCGGGAAGGCCTAGATGGCCTAGCCTGTGGTTGAGTATATATCGGAGGCATCTGAAAATAAAGAGTGCGATTTGAAAGCATCAGCCAAAGTATGTATATCAGATACAGATGCAAGGAAACTACATAGAGTGAGTGTATGCAGATACAGTACATGAATGTGGTGGGTATCAGATGTGCTCTACACATGCAGTCAATCAATGCAGTGAAATGTTCAAGTTCAGCATGTCATCGGAAGTATGATAAATACAAGAAAACTAAAGAGTACCGGGACACCGATGATGGATAGCTGTGCCTCTCTCTGCAAGACCATGCCCTCGAGTGAGGCCATCAACCCGAGTAACCCCTCAGTATACTCTGTGGTAGGCTACAGATGCAAGTGCAAATCATCAGTAAATGAATGGATGTCCAAGTATCTGAGTGATAAATCAAAGCTGTAAAGTATACCGGTGGCGAGTCAGGGTCTCTGACGTATGGGTGATCTGGCATAGGAGGCTCTATCGGGATCGGGTAGGAAGTCCCGTACCGCCATCCCGTCAACTCGGTCGGGATATCTGGCCATCCGGCTTGAGGATAAGTCAGGGGAATCGGGGGGACCAGTCCAACCCCACCTCTAGATGTACCAGCCTTACTAGTCGAAGGAATGTCTCTGGCTCGAGTGCGACTCGAGGATGGCATACCGGCGGACCTCCTCACGGGAGTACGGACACCTGCCAATGGAGGCATCAAGTATGTGTGACGGTAGGTCGCGTAATTCCCATCCTCCAAGTGTAGCAACACGTCGGTGCCTAGCATGGTGCTGTTGACGCCCTGAGGAGTGAGACTATCAGCGGACCGCATATCATCCGGAGGTGCTGAGGGAACACTCTGCTCAGGGAAGCCCAGAGTCTGACGTAGGAAGCGGTCCCCTAGGAACCAGGCCCTACCGACTGGCCCCTCAAACAGGATCTGATATCGAGAGGCAGCCCATCCTCCGGCGAACTGAAATCGGATCTCCTCATCCAAAGGCACCCAAGGCTGCCATGTGATCTGCGGATAACCAGTGCATAAGCTGGTTAGAAATCGGGAATGTGCAAGACAAATCAAAGATGAAAACATGAAGAACTGAGAGTTCTGAAATACCTCTGTCGGCCGCACTGTATCGAAGTACTGCTGTAGGTAGAGGAGAGACTCCCGAGGTCTCGGCCGGTACTGGCCCTCGAAAACGAGTGAATATGGGGTCATGAGAGGCACCTCCACCTCAAGCTCTGGAGCCAGCGTCGGGAAGTACGCGAAAACCCATAACTGTGAGAAATAGAGCAATAGCCATCAGAATACAGAATGCTGAGTGCAGAATGTAAATGCGGAATACTAAGAGCATAATGTAAAGTACAGAATGTAAAGTCTGCCGTGTGCGCAATGTACAGATAATGAAAAGCAGAAATGTAAACCAAGAGGGCAGAAAGTACCTCCCAGGCTCTCCAATAGCCGCCAACTATATTCCCCCGTCCGCGGGAGGTCGCGCTCATGTAGCAATAAAGGGTAGTCAAGCCGGCGCCACCCCAGTCGTATTGGCTGACCTGTGATAGGTCTACCAGAGCGCTCAGCAGATAAAGTCCGACAGTGTTCGCCCTATCAGAAAACAGAGTAGTCCCGAAGAGGAACATCAAAAACCCGCGAGTATACTGTGCTACCTCCACGAGAGTCTCAAGCTCCCTCTCCCTAAAATGTGAGAAAAACCAGGTGCATCGAACTTTGCCCGAGGATCTGTCGACTGGTGGACGAGCTCCCAATAGATAAATCCAAGTGGCCTCCCACTCGCCCATGTCCTCGTCATAAGGGATCGCCCAGCCTCCTATGTCAAGGCCTGTGAGCACAGCAAAGTCAAACGGGGTCATAGTCATGTCCCCGGTAGCGTAGAAATGGAAGGAGTTGGTGGTGTCCCACCATCTCTCTACCAGGGCCCCCATCAACGTCCTACTGGCAGGATAGCGAGATATCCCAGTGCAGAAGGGGCCGAACCCTACCAAGTCAACCTAATCGCGGACAGCCTCCGGGAGCTCTGCATACTACTCTCTCGCCACAATGGAGCCATATCCTCGTGTAACACAGGAAGTCACCTGTATTCAGAATGCATACATGTATTCAGTTTCAGAATGAAATGAATAAGCTACGTGCAAATAAAATGTATAAGCTGCATACAAATGAAATGTATAAGCTGTGTGCAAATGAAGTGAATGAGCTGCGGGTTCAGAAATCAAAGTGTGTGAGCTGCGTGTTCAAAGTAAAGTGAGTGAGCTGTGTGTTCAGAAGTGAAAACTGGGCTGCGTGTTCAGAAATTTAAAGTTTGGGCTGCGTGTTCAAATGTCAACGAGTGTGTGCTGCGTGTTCACATTCAGAAAACTGGGCTGCGTGTTCAGAAATTTACAGTTTAGGCTGCGTGTTCAAATGTCAACGAGTGTGTGCTGTGTGTTCACATTCAGAAAACTGGGCTGCGTGTTCGGAAATTTACAGTTTGGGCTGCGTGTTCAAATGTTAACGAGTGTGTGCTGCGTGTTCACATTCAGAAAACTGGGTTGCGTGTTTAGAAAATTCAGAATTTGGGCTGCGTGTTCAACCTTCTACAAAGTGTGTGCTGCGTGTTCACCTCAAAATTGGGCTGCGTGTTCAGAAAATCCAGAATTTGGGCTGCGTGTTCAACCTTCTATAAAGTGTGTGCTGCGTGTTCACCTCAAAACCAAGCTGTGTGTTTGACATTAAAGTTTGGGCTGCGTGTTCAACCTTCAACAAAGTGTGTGCTGCGTGTTCATATTCAAAAACTGGGCTGCGTGTTCAGAAATTCAAAGTTTGAGCTGTGTGTTCAAAATGCAAACAGAATGCTGTGTCATAGGCTAAGTGTTCAAAACAAGCTATGTGCGAGAATGAGCAGATAAGCATAGCAAGAGCATGAGATGCACGGAAAATGCAGAATACGTTGCAAAAAATGTAAAAGTGAAATACATACCTCCCGCGCCTAATGGGAAAGGTGGGACTCCGGCTCCCGCAATAAAAGATCCACAGGAGCTCGCTCGTCGAAATCAGTAAAATGATAGAAAACTGCCTGAGGGAGGACATGTGTCGGAGGGTCGTACCTCTCAGGAATAAATGGTCGAACCCTCGGAGGCAGAGCCATAATATCTGGATCATCTCCGGCGCCTGGAGGACCTCCACCTTGAGGAAAGTGACTGGCCATTTCGAAAAATCTGCAAAAAGGAGCAAAATGAGCCAAAATTGGGAAACGTCAACAAAAGTCAACTCTCGGGAAATGAAAAAGTCAACAAAAGTCAACTCCTGAGAAAATCTTCCAAATATTGAGACAAACTCACCCCAAGTGGTGGAAATGAAGAAAGAAGCACCGAAATCAAAATCTAATCGGTTCAAAGTGACGAAAACTGAAAGATTTCGCAAAACAACTTTGCGTGGGGCGTTGGAAAACGCGTATAGAGCGCAAATCTGAGAGAGAAAGTGGTCTAGGAAGGAGGAGAAGGCAATTTCGGAGCTGAAGTTATGAGCAAAAGGTGTTTGGCTTTGTGCATTTAAAGAAATGAGGGTGAAGGGACAAAATTGCCCCGGATTTGGGCTAGGTGGTCGGCCGACCACCTTTTTTGGTAGGCCGACCACCCCTCTTCACTAAACCTGATCGGTGGCCTCCCCCTTGGACCAAACCTGGTCGGTGGTGTTCCCAAGATGGTCTCCAAGGTCTCTGCAAATTTTGGTGATGATTGGAGTCCCCGGCACCCGAGAAAGTACAAGAAAAGTGCACTTTTCGTTGCGAAATCCCTCTGCGGGAACTTCAACTCCAACTCTCGATGCGTGCTTCGTCTTTACTTATCAAGAGCGAGGTGTATCCTTTGTGAATATGTTGTGACCTTTCCGGGAGGTAAACCGGAGGCCGCGATCGAGTCGCCCTCGCCGAAACTCGCATTTCTTTGCTCGTTGTTTTGTGTCAGATATGCGTTCGAGTTTGCACTTATCCTGCATTGTCATGCACATCACTTACATTCTCATGTGCACCACTTGCATTGTTATGCACGTTTCATTGGTATTGTCATGCTTCCATACTTAACTTGCGTTGTCACGAGCGTTTTTTCTCGCATTGCGATGCACTCACCCATCGACACCGTGCTTGTCTGCATTCGATATCACGCTGAACATATGTTGCTAACTATGATGTGCTTGTTGAGTTTCTTTCTTTTGCAGGCACGATATTGTATGTACGGTTCATTTGAGGCTGGTGCGACCAGATGAATTGCGCAGGTATCGTATCTTCTCCGTGTGAGACGTGGCGAGAATTGAATAATTCTCCGCATTCTTAACTGCATGAAACGTAGTTGTTGCTTTGCATTCTTGCTTAAAACTGTTGCATCTATTGTGAATATATGCTTCATTACAGCTTGCTGCATTTGCATAATCATGAGGTACCTTCGGCTTCTTGCATTGTCGGTTGCATTTTGCCCCCTGCCTGCTGGCACGCCTGCGGGCACATCTCTATTTATCTCGCCTGTTTGTCTAAGTCTTCGGCCTTGTCAAAAATGGGTCGTCTCTGGGCTTTGACATTCACTCCCGTCACGTATGACTTTCGAGTTCTGTCAAAGAGGGCCAACTGTAGACACCCCATTTTTGACCGACCTTAAGACTCAGACGTCACTAGTTGAGCGCTCGGTGATGTTGCATATTGTGCTCATTCTGAGGTTTCAGGGTCTCAGCTGCAAGCCTTGCCTCCGGACTTCGGGGCTCTTTTGTGCTTTGCCTCGGTTTACGAACCGGGTCCTGTTTTCTCTATTTTCTTTTCCCGAAGGGAGGGAGAGGTCTCATAGACCATCTCTCAGTGGCCGTAGGCTACGTTTCGTGGTCGTAGGCCATTTTTTTTTCCCGTTTGGAGGTCGGTTTCCGGTTTTCGGAGCCGTCGGCCCTGTGCCTCGGTTGCTTCAGATTAAGAACCGTGACAATTTGAGTCTGAACTGTGGTGAGGCCCAAGGGCTCGTCTACATGGATGAGGTGGATATTTTTTAGGCTAGACTAGCCAGTCTTTTTGACATACCTTCCACATCTCCAATAACTAGCAATGAGACTGAGCCATTAGTTCTAGTTGATTCTCTGCTAGAAATTTTTAAGAGCTCTTCCTCCAGTGGTAAGACTTCCTTGCCTTCGATAGACTTAGACAGCTGTCTGGAGCTGCTGGCATCTTTTTCGAGGATTCCTTTCGAAGCCTTACAAAGGCCTATAATCAAAGATGGCTTCCTTCAGTGTTGTAAGGTTGTTGAGCAATCCAGCATGGTTGTCTCAAGTTATTTATCTCAGGTAGCAGCCACCATTGATTTTTACATCAACATTTGCCATGCTGCCAAGGTTGCGGAGGAGAAATTGGTGATAGATTGGAGCTTCGTTTCCAACGTACATACTGAAGTGTCAGAATTGAAGGAACAACATTCCTTCGTCTCCCAATTTCGAGCTCAACTATTGGAGAAGAAAACTCAACTTGAAGAGGAGCTTTCAGCAATCAACCAAGCCTTAGATCGAACTGCCTCCAAATTGCAGATTACCAATCAAGGACTAGCTGATCGAAAGCAGGAGATGGCTTCAGCCATCCAGTTGTTCCCATCACTTCAGAATAGAGCATCTATTGTAAAAGAACAACTGAGACATTATACTGACTTCTGGGCCAATCTATGGTTACATGTACTCAACTCTTTATGGAATAAAAATTCTTATTTATCATTTGAGTGTTCTCACATTTTTTTTATTTAGCACTTATTCTATTCCTTGTGTTTCCCATACGGTTGGATAATAAGGCTTCAAGTATCTGCCATTAATTTTCTTGGGATGTACATATCCATTCAAAATTTTCAAATGATATGCTCCCATAGGCAAGACTCTATGAACTTGATACGGTCCTTCCAGTTAGGCGACCATTTGCCAAACTTGTGGGTTTCAATCCCTATTGGGAGTATTGTCTTCCATACCAAATCACCTTCATCAAAACTAATGTGCTTGACTTTCTTATTACAGTTTTTGGCTGCTTTCTTCTTTTGGAAAAGAATGCTATTTTATGCCAGAATCCTAGCTTCATCTATACTTTCTAATTCCAAGCACATACTTTGATGGTATTGTTCAAGATCTAACTGGTCTTAGCATCTCACCCTCAAGGACTTAACATTAATTTCCACAGGTAGCACTACATCATGCCCATATACTAAGGCATAAGGAGTGATTCCTGTGCTTGACCTTGGAGAAGTCCTATAAGCCCACAATATATCCAACAATAAGTTATGCCAATCCCTAAGATTGTCTTCCACAACTTTCTGTATTCCTTTTTTCAAAGACTTATTGGATGATTCAGCTTGACCATTGGCTTGTGCATAATAGGGGATGGAATTAACAAGGCTAATTCCAAACTCTACCACAAAAGACTTTACCATTTTCCCATCAAATATAGTCCCATTATCAACAGTTATAGTCTGTGGGATACCAAATCTATGAATTAATTCCTTAATGAATCCAATGACTTCAGTCTGGTCTACAACCTTGTATGGCTTAGCTTCAACCCACTTAGTGAAGTAATTAGTGGCCACTAAGATGAAACAATGATGCTTTGAAGAGGGTGGGTGTATTTTCCTTATCATATCCATGGCCTATCCTCTAAATGGCCAAGGTTTCACAACTGCATGTAGGTCAGTTATGGGCACGTACCTTATTGTGCAATGCTTTTGGCGTGCCCGGCAACCTCTTGCATATTCTATGCAATCTTTAAGGATAGTTGGCCAATAGTAGGAATGCCTTCGAAGCAGCCATCTCATCTTCACACCAGACTGATGAGTACCAGAGATGCCTTTATGAACCTCAGCCATTGCTGTCAATGCTTCCTTTGGGCCTAAACATTCCAACAATAACCCATCTCCCTCTCTTTTGTAGAGAGCATTACCATACATTATGTATTGCATAGACTGCAATCTAATTTTTCTGCTAGCTTTCGAAGATAGGCCAGTCAGATACTGCATTATTGGATGCCTCCAATCTTGTTCTTGTAAGTCATTACGATTGACTTCCAGGACCACATTCCTTTTATTTAAGGGTGGTATTACTTTCTGATATGTTGTTTGGCTTATGTCCCTTTGAGTATTATCCCTTCTCTTCAAATTCGAAGCTTTCTGAGCCACATCATTGGCTTTATTATTCAAGAATCTTGGGACATGAGTTACATTTGCTATCTGAAATTGAGAAAGCAGATGTAATGCAACAACATAGTATGGCAACATGCTTATACTTTGACATTTGAAAATCCCTTTCACCTGGTTAACTACCAATTGAGAATCTCCAAATATGTCAACTGCATGAGCTTGTAATCCAATAAGTATTTCTAGTCCTATTATTAAGGCTTCATATTCAGCTTGATTATTGGAACAAGTAATTTCATCCACTCTGAAACCATGCGTGGTTTCTACTCCTTGTGGTGACTTAATTACTACACCAATCCCAGTTAAACCATTGGCTTTTGATCCATTAAACCACATTTGCCATGGTTCAACACTAGCCATACGAAGTTCCATTATCTCTTGGCTTTTTGTTTGACATGAATGGTCTGCCAAAAAATTAGCTAAAACTTGTCCTTTTACTGCCTTTTAGGGAACATATTCTAGATGAAATTCTGATAAAGCTAATATTCACTTGCCAATTTTTCCCCTCAATATGGGTCTAGATAACATATATTTAACCAAATCTGTGGTTGCAATTACCAAGACAGTTGTAGGCAAAATATAGTATCTTAATTGCAAGGCACAGCTTTTCTACAGCTGAGTATTTACATTCACAAGAATTTAGAAACCTACTAAGGTAATAAACAGTTTGCTCTTTGCCTTCTTCATTGTCTTGGGCTAAGAAAACTCCCAATGAATCCTCTGCTGCAGCTATGTACAACTTCAAGGGCTTATCACCCTTTGGTGGCATCAGCACTGGAGGGTTGGCCAAGTAGACTTTGATTCCTTCGAAAGCAGTTTGATGCTCTGCTGTCCACACAAACTCCTCTTCATCTTTTAGCCCTAACAAGGAAGAAAATACTTTAGTTTTCCCTGCAATATTAGAAATGAATCTTCGAAGAAAATTAACCTGTCCAAGGAAATTTTGTAATTCTTTCTTACTTGATGGAGGTCTGGCTTCAATGATGGCTTTGGCTTTATTTTGGTCAATCTGTATTCCTTTCTTGTGTACGACATAGCCGAAGAAGTTTCCAGATGATACGCCAAAAGCACATTTAAGAGGATTGAGTTTTAACTTAAACTTTCTCATTCTTTCAAAAGCTGCTTCTAAGTGAAACAAATGTTCCTCTATGGATTGGGATTTCACTACAATGTTATCAATATAACATTCTAAATACCCTCCATTGAGGTCATGAAATATAGTGTTTATAGCCCTCTGATATGTAGCCCCAGCATTCTTCAGGCCAAATGGCATTTTAACCAATTTGAAGGTGACAATATTCCCAGGGCATCTGAATGCTGTCTTGTGGACATCCTCCTCTGCAATGCAGATTTGGTTATAACCAGAGTGTCCATCCATCATTGACAAAATTTGATGCCTTGCTGAACTTTCTACCAACAAATCTACTATATGCATAGGTGTAGACGTCCCCGAACGTCCTAGGAAAATCCCGTTTTGTTCACTGGGCTCACTACAGTTCGGACTCGATGTCACGGTTCTGAATCTAATCTCGCAAAGTGCAATGCAAGATCGATAAATCACCAAAGAGTCCAAATCTGGCAAATCATTTTGAAAAACTGATTTTAGAAAGAAGTGTCAAACATGGACTGCTTTGCCAGATACAGAGTCGCCACCTAAATATTTTATTTTGGGGGAATTTAGGAAACTTTGACTCGTGCCTAAGGCCACGTGTCCGTCATCACCAAAGTTGCCTTGGCTCGGGAACTTAGGTACGATTGGGAAAGGTCATTTCATGAGCACCCCCGCTCGCCTGATCAGAGATCGGCCACTACTAAGCATGATATCTTGTTTTTGAAAACACATGTACTCTTAGTCCGGTTACTAACCTAGAATTACTATGTGATGGGCACAACATACAAGTATAGACTAGATTGCCTAAGTTGGAGCAAAGCATCGCATATTTGTTTGTTTTGAAAATAGATTGAAGTTTGCTACTCGCAAGTAGGCTAAAACACGGGTTTCGACGAATTATTCCAATTCAAGCAACCCAACCTTCACCCACAGGCATTCAAGCAGTTATATCACATAAGCACATAGTCTTATGGTAAGCATGCTATCATGGCAGTCACTCATACGCATACAAGGATGCTAAAGCATAAACACTTACCGAGTACTCCGAGCCAAAGAAAGAAGCTAATTAGAAAACATGCATGAATCCTAACTATGCTGAGATGCCTAATGCAACACATACAGGAATGCAACTAAGATAGGCTCGGCTATTCTAAGATGGCATATGAGATGCTACAGGTAACATGTATTCAACTTGGAATTGAAATACAATGCAGTTAGTATGATGCGCCGAGCCCGGTGCATGCAAAACAGATGAATGGATGCAAACATACGAGCATAAGGATGCTAATTGAAACGTGCCCTAAAACTAACCATTATAAGCTGGTAAATGAAAGGGAGAAAGACGTGGGGTTGGAAGACATACATCACACACACGCACACTTATTACAACATTGCCCTCTCTCAGAGGGTCCGAATAAATAATACAGAATCGAATTAACTAATTATTACACAACACTAGCTAATCAACAAATTAACTAAACTAGCATGCAAACTATGTAAAATGGGTTGCCCCAGCTCTACTTTGAATGATAAAGGATGCATGCATGCTCGAGTCTCCTTGTCGGGAAATCCATCGCAATGCCCCGGCTTGCCTTTGTTTGCAATTGATTTCAGAAATTTGCACAAAGCTTCAAGGAGATGAAACTCTACCCTGGAAATCTAGGGGGAGGCTGCCGACCAGCTATAGGCATTGGAGACCACCTATCGACCACCCTTGGTGGTGAAAACCAGAAAAGGTGGTCGGCCTGCCAGAAAACCTGGTCGGCCGACCAGTTTCTTTTCTTGGTTTCTGTATTTTCTGCAACAAAGGCAAGAGAGAGAGAAAACAAGGTATTTGCAACACATGTGTGCACGACCACTCTCTCCATCATTGCATAAGCTCTAGGGAGTGTAGTCTTTGATCCTCGGGCCACCAATCACGTATCTCGATACATGATGGCCGAGGAGTCGGATTGCACGACTCAATGTGAAATGAATGCATATATAAACACATAAATGCCTAAACTCCATCATGTGTTAGTCAAGAGTGTCGGCGACCGAGAATCGAGGCACGTTTCATCACTTGGAGTATGAAACGTCCCTCGTTTCCTGTGTTTGGACTAACTCTTATTCCAAACACAATGCAACGAGTAGAATGGCATGCACAATGCGACCTCAAGCATGCAATCCTAAGGCGATGCAACCAAGTCATGCAAACATGCAAATGATGACATCCAAACTTGCAAACTAGCATATGTTATGCTACGAACTAACAATGGCATACTCAATGCCCATGATACTATATGTCATACATAATGCACATGTGAAGACTATCATACACAATGAAGTGAACAAGGCATGCGCAATGCAATGATCAAACATGCGACAACGCGGCATACTCAATGCTATGAACTACAATGGCATACTCGATACAAAATGGACTTAAACCAAAATGAATGGGCCTCAGCCACACCCAAATCAGTGGCCATACATGATGAAAATGAGGCAACAAAACACATGCAAACATGCAAGATGCAAGGGCCCAAAGCCTAGGGCACAAGATACAACTGTATGAAAGCATGGAAAGGATGAAATATGGCATACAACAACACATGTTCCAGCTCTGAAATGACATACAAAATGGTCCCGAATCATGCAAATAACTCATGTTATGCATGTTGAATGGCTCAAATACCGAAACTAGTGAAGTGCATTACACTAGAGGTATGCAAAGCAATGCCCAAATGAACAAACCAACCCCAAACAGTCCCTATGCAGGCCCAAAACAGTGGCAAAATGGACTAAGATGATGGCTTGAAATGCACAAAAATGAAGCTCATGCAATGGCCCATAAATGAGGTATACAAGCACAACTCTCAAACACATTTAAAGAGTGGAAAACATGGGAACATGGCACAAGTATAGGCTCTGAAATAACATACTCAATGATGCCAAGACATGGAAACACCTCAAGTTAAGCATGCAAGGGGCTCCAAAACTCAAGGCTAGGCAAGGATATTACACTACAAGTATGCATGGCA
This sequence comes from Camellia granthamiana, assembly GCA_036172215.1. Lineage (NCBI taxonomy): Eukaryota > Viridiplantae > Streptophyta > Magnoliopsida > Ericales > Theaceae > Camellia > Camellia granthamiana. Next base: position 132,670,168 of record CM069911.1, read on the forward strand.
AGCATCATTCGACCAAGAGGCCTCAAAAAAGAGCTAAGGCAGCCCAAAATATGAACAAAATCAGTTTGAAGTATGACCAAAATATGCTAGAATCAATGGCCAAAACAACATGTAATGTAAGCTAGTGAGCATGGTTTACACTACAAGCATGTGAAGCATTCAAGAGGCCACTAAACCAGCCAAAGACAGAGCTATGATATGCCAAAGAATGACCAAAAACCCACTAAAACATGACCAATACATGCAAGAACGACATGCCCCTTTGATAAGCTATGAAGAGGATTATTCTACACATGCATGAGGCAAACATGAGGTGACCAAACCAGCCCCAGACAGAGTCTAGGCAAGTCCTAAAAGTCACTAAAAATGGCCTGAACCAAGGCTAGGAAGTATGAAAATATAGGCTCCTTGGAAAGGCCAAATATGCAAACAAACAAGGCCAAAAGAGAGAAAGTCACCCCTCTCTGATTTTGGCCCTCAAAACAGCATGCCAACCACTGAAAACTCACTGGATTTCAGTGGCTAAAAGGCCAAGCAAAGGTCAACACAAAGGCCTTAAGGCATGGCTCAAAACAAGACTAAATGAAGCATGCAAGAGGGTAGATGACCTCCAACAGGAAAATGGCCTTAAACAAACATGAATAATGCTTAAAAAAAAGCTTTTTTCAGTTGACAACAAACCTCAAATAAGCATGCAAATGAGGCTAAGAGAAGGATCAAAATAATGCTTAAAAAGGGAGAAAATGAGTTACCCTTGAAGCTCAACAAAGACAGCAACTTCTGGACCAAAAACCCAGCTCCTTAACCTCTGAAAATGACCTCCAAGAACCTTGGGTTGATGGTGGAAGTGTTAGGCTATGAGGTGTGGTGCAAAAGGGTCAAGAACAATACACTTCCTAAGCCTAAATATAGAGACAAAGAGAGAGATATGTGTATGTGCCTTAACCAAAATCTGAACCCTCACAAAGGAGGGGGAGGCCTTCCTTTATAGACAAAGGAGGCCAAAGCTTCTCAAAGAAGCTAAAAACCAAGGCCAAAGATCCTCCATACGTGTGGAGGATGCAGTCTGTGCCTCCTAGCTGGTACAGCTGGTAACAACTCACAGAGACAAAACTGGAGGGAGAAGGCCGACCAGTTAAGGTGGTCGGCCGACCACTTCCCTTGGTCGGCCGACCAGGGTGAGTGGTCTCCCTCAAGGAAAAGTGGTCAGCTAGCCCATTTGATGGTCTCCCAATTGAATGCAAGCAAGTGGTATGGTGGGAGACCAGCAAATATGGCTCAAAAATCAAAGAGACCAGTTTCCTGACAAGAAAATCGGCTGGCAGAGAGAGAAGTGGTCTCTAAGAGAAAAGGTGGTCTCCCACCCTTGTACCACCTTCCAAACAATGAAAACAAGGTTCATGCCAAAAATGAATCAACATCGATGCAAAATGAGGGTTCGGAGGGGCAAAACGTGCGGCCGGGTGCCTTGAAAACAGGCTGTCAAGCACCAAAAGTGGCGTGCGACCACAAAGGTGGTCTCCCAGGCCGCAGTGCCCTCTGGACAGAGGAAACAAGGTGTGTACCAAAAACCGTGCCAAACGGAGAATGTTAAGCGGTCCCGAACCGAGGCGCGCGGCTGATGGCTCCGAAAACCGAAAACTAGTCTCTAAACGGGAACAGTGGCCTGCGACCACGAAAAGTAGCCTACGGCCACTAAGACATGGTCTACAAGACCTCTCCCTCCCTCCGGGAAGAGAAAGCAAGGCCTGGTCCACAAACCGAGGCAAAGCAATAAAAGGGTCCCGAGGTCCGGGGGTAAGGACCTCAGCCGAAACTCCGAAACCTTAGAACGAGCACAACATGCGCAATCACCAAGTGCTCAATCGATGACGTCTGAGTCTTAAGGTCGGTCAAAAATGGAGTGTCTACAGTTGCCCCTCTTTGACAGAACTCGAAAATCATAAGTGACAGGAGTGAATGTCAAAGCCTAGAGACGACCTATTTTTGACAAGGCCGAATACATAGACAAACAGGCGAGATAAACAGAGAGATGTGCCCGCAGGCAGGGGCAAAATGCAAAGGGGGATGCACAAAGCTAAACATAACTTATGATCATGCAAAGCACGCTGTAATGAAGCAAATATACACAATAAATGCAACAGTTTAAGCGAATGTTATGCAAAGCAAGTAAACACGAGCCAAACCATATCTCATGCAGAAAGGATGTAAGAAAATTATACAATTCTCACTGCGTCTCACGCGGAGAAGGCTAAAAGCGACTACCGAGAACACCCGGAGTCTCAAACGAAACAACTCTCAACGTATTAAACGCAAAAGGAGAAAGCAAACAAATGGACACCAGAATGCATATGAGTGCTCGAAACCGAAGACGTCCTAACGCACCGCATGCAAGAGGAGAAAAGGTATGAATGAACACCGGAACTCATCTGAGTGTTCGAAATCGAAGATGTCCTAATGCACCGCATGCGAGAGGAGAAAAGGTATGAATGAACACCGGAACTCATCCGAGTGTTCGAAATCGAAGATGTCCTAACGCACCGCATGCGAGAGGAGAAAAGGTATGAAAGAACACCGGAACTCATCCGAATGTTTGAAACCGAAGATGTCCTAACGCACCGCATGCGAGAGGAGAAAACGTATGAATGAACATCGGAACTCATCCGAGTGTTCGAAACCGAAGATGTCCTAACGCACCACATGCGAGAGGAGAAAAGGTATGAAAGAACACCGGAACTTATCTGAGTGTTTGAAACCGAAGATGTCCTAACGCACCGCATGCGAGAGGAGAAAACGTATGAATGAACACCGAAACTCATCTGAGTGTTCGAAACCGAAGATGTCCTAACGCACCTCATGCGAGAGGAGAAAAGGTATGAATGAACACCGGAACTCATCCGAGTGTTCGAAACCGAAGATGTCCTAACGCACCGCATGCGAGAGGAGAAAAGGTACGTTCAAACTGAATGAACTTTTCTTGAATGAACCGTACATACAATATCGTCCCTGTAAAAGAAAGGAACTTAATAGGTACAATAAGTTAGCAACATATGTTCAGAGCTATATCAAACGCGGACACGTATGGTGCCGATGGCAAAGTGTATAACGATGCAAGTGAAACGTGCGCGACGACGCATGCAAAGCATGGAGGCATGATAATACCAATGAAACATGCACAACAATGCAAGTGGTGCGCATAACAACGCAAGATAAGTACAACTTCAAAAGCATGCTTGAAACAAAATGCTGAGTAAAGAAGTGCAAGCTTCGAAGAGAGCAACTCAAACACGACCTCCGATTTACCTCTCGGAGGGGTCGCAACGTACTCAAAAGGATACACATTCCTCTTGGCGAGTAACGACGAGCCATAAGTCGAAGACTTGAATTGAAGTTCCGGCGGAGGCATTTCGCACCGAAAAGTGCACTTTTCTTGTACTTTCTCGAGAGCCGGGGACTCCAATCATCACAAAAATTCACAGGGAGAACAAAGGGACCTGGAAGACCACCCAGGAGGGCCACTGACCACCTACCAGTGCCACCGACCAGTTTTTGCCGAGGGGGTGGTCGGCTTGCCAGAAAACCTGGTCGGCCGACCAATTTACCAAAACTAGGGCAGTTTGGTCCTTTTATGCTCGGATCTTTAAATCCACTTGTCCAAAACACTTTTGCTCACATCCCCTAGGCCGAAATCAGTTCCTCTCCCTTCCTAGACCACTTTCTCGCTCAGATCTGTGCTTTATACACGCTTTCCAACGCCCCACGCGAAGTTGTTTCGCGAAAACTTTCAGTTCTCTTCACTTTGAACCGATTAAAATTTGATTTTCGGTATTTTTTTCTCCATTTTCACCACTTGAGGTATGTTTATCTTGAAATTTGCCACATTTTCTCGGGAGTTGACTTTTGTTGACTTTTTCCTTTCTTGAGAGTTGACTTTTGTTGACTTTTTCCAATTTTGGCTCATTTCGCTCATTTTTGCAGATTTCTTCAGATGGCAGATCATTTTCATCGTTGTGAGGTCCTCCGCATGCCGGGGATGAGCCGGACATCATGTCACTGCCTCCGAGAGTTTAGCCTTTCGACCTCGAGAAGTATCATCCTCAGTAGCACGTCCTACCTCCGACTACTTTCTATCACTTCACTGACTTTGATCAACGAGCACCCGCGGATCTGCTACTACGGAAGCCAAAGTCTCATCTCTCTCATCAGACACGAGAGGTATGTACTTCCCTTTTACATTCTCCGCAATGTATTTTTGCATTTCTTGTTCACTTCATGTTTTCGCTATGTGTCATACCTGCTTGTTCTAAACACATTTACACGCATCCATTCGGTCCATTTGGCACACAGCTCATACATAACAATACACTGTTCATTTAGCACGCGATTTATTCTGAACGCACGGTTCATTCTGACCACACAGTTTGTTTCAGGCACACAACACATCTTCGAGCACACAACTCGTTCTTTGGGCACACAGTTCATTCTTCATTTGCACGCAGCTCACTTTTCGGGCACGCAGCTCACTTTTCGGGCACACAGCTCATTCTTTGGGCACACAGCTCACTTTTCGGGCACACAACTCATTTTTGGGCACACAACTCACTTTTCGGGCACGCAGCTCATTCTTCGGATTCTGAACACGCAGCTCATACACCTTAATTTGTGAACACACAGCTCATTCACTTTATTTCTGAACACACAGTTTATTTACTTCATTTGCACGCAGCTCATCCATTTCAATTCTGAACACGCAGCTCATACATTTTCATTTGCACGCAGCTTATTCTGAATACACAGTCCGCTTACATCATTTTCACGCAGCTCATATGTTTCATTCCGAAATTGAATACATCTGTTCATTTTGAATGCAGGTATCTTCCCGTTCTACACGGGGCTATGGATCGATCCTTGCTAGGGAGTGGTACGCGGAGCTCCCAGATACTGTTCACCATATCGTGGATGAGGCAGGATTCGGACCTTTCTACGCAGGGCTATCTCGTTATCCGGCGAGCAAGACCCTGATGAGGGCACTTATGGAGAGATGGTGGGACACCACCAACTCGTTTCACTTTTCAGCTACTGGGGACATGACGATGACCCCATTTGACTTTGCCATGCTAACTGGACTTGACATGGCCGGCCGACCGGTCCCTTATGATGCAGATATGGGCGAGTGGGAGGCGGCTTGGATTTATCTGCTAGGAGTCTGCCCGCCGATCGACAGATCATCAGGGGGACTATGCTCGACACCGTCAAGGAGATAGAGCAGTATGCTCGGGGGTTTTTGATGTTCCTCATCGGGACCACTTTGTTCTCCGACAGGGGAAACATAGTTGGACTTTATCTGCTCAGTGCTTTAGTAGACCTATCCCAGGTTAGCCAGTATGATTAGGGCAGCGCCAGCCTCGCTACCCTTTACTGTTATATGAATGCGACCTCCCGCGGGCGGGGGAACATAGTCGGTGGCTACTGGAGAGCCTGGGAGGTACTTTCTGTCCTCTTGATTTATATTCCTGCTTTTCATTATCTATACGCTGCACACACGACACATTTTTCATTCTATACTCTACATTCTGCACTCAGCATTCTGTATCTTCTGTATATTTTGTATTCACATTATGCACTCAGCACTCTGTATTTTGTATACATTCTGTATTCTAATGGCCATTGTTCTGTTTTTCACAGCTATGGGTTTATGCATACTTCTCGACGTTGGCCCCAGAGCTCGAGGTAGAGGCACCTCTTGAGATCCCTTACTCTCGCAGATTCGAGGGTCGGTGCCGGTCGAGGACTTGGGAGACTCTGCCCTTCCTTCGGTAGTTTTTTGATACTGTGCAGGTGACCAAGGTAATCTAGAACTCTCTGTTCTTCGGCAGTGCTTCGGTTCATCTTGCATACTTATGACATCTAATCAGTTTGTGCACTTGTTATCCGCAAATCACTTGGGAGCCCTGGATACCTTTGGGAGGAGATACTCGTTTCTGGTTCCCTAGGGTGTGGGCCTCTTCTCGATACCGGATTTTATTAGAGGGGCCAATGGGCAAGGCCTGGTTTCTGGGGGATCACTTCATGCGTCAGACGATGGGCGTCCCCGATCAGGGTATCCCCTCAGCACCTCCAGATGACATGCAATCCACTGAGGGACTCACTCCCCGGGAGGTCGAGGAGCTCATGTTGGGTACTGATGCAGTTCTATTGCTGGAGGAGGGAGATTACGCGACCTACTGCCATACATACTTGATGCCTCCACTGACAGGTGTCTGTACTCCCACGATGAGGGCTGCTGGCATGCCATCATCGAGTCGAGTCCGGGCTGCAGATACCCCTTCGACTAGCAGGGCTAGTACATCGAGAGGTGGGACTGGACTGATTCCCCCGACTTACCAGCATGCTGGGTGGCCAGACCTCCCGACCAAGCTGACAGACTAGCGGTATGGGACATCCTACCCGATTCCATTGGAGCCTCCATTGCCTGATCATCGATACATCAGTGACCTTGACTCGCTACCGGTATGCTTTACAGTTTTGATTTATCACTCAGATATTTAGACATTCGTTCATTCACTAATGACTTGCACTTGCATCTGCAGCCTCCCAGAGAGTATATTGAGAGGTTACTCGGAGTGACGGCCTCACTCGAGGGCATGGTCCGACGAAGGGAGACACAACTGTTCATTGCCGGCGTCTCGGTACTCTTCAATTTCCTTGCATTTATCATACTTCTGATGAGATACTGAAATTGAACATTCCATTACATTGGTTGATTGTATGTGTAGAGCACATCTGGACACCACATTCATATACTGTATCTGCATGCATACATTCTATGTAGCACTCTTGCATCTGCATCTGATATACATACTTTGACTGATGTATTCAAAATGCCTTTCTTTTTTCCAGCTCCCACCACTATAGGTTGGGCCATCCAGGCCTTCTCGAGGGGCTGGGAGAGGGGATTCGACTCGCAGCTGAGGCAGGCGTAGAGCGCCTATCAGAGATGATGAAGAGTCCAGCGAGGAGGAGGAGGAGTCTGCGCATCCTCAGTCGGAGACATCCGCAGGCAGAGAGGAGGACTCTAGCTCCGATTCTGAGAGTGGAGGTGATGCTGGGGAGGGTTCCGAGGACGGAAGCTCCGATTCGAATGGTGGTGCAGGTGGAGGTGGTATAGAGGCTGCTCAATCGAAGAGGATGAAGAGAGCCTCCCGATCTTGAGCTTGACAGCACCGATGCAGATGTTCTTGCTTTATTTTCTTTTTTGTTTTGTTTACTAGTAGCTGTAGCACATTAGCTTTAGGCAGTTTTATTTTCTTTAAAACTTGTACCCTGTTGTAAAATGTTGTAACAAAAGAAGTTATGATGGAATGAAACAGTTTTTTGTTCAAAAAGTGTTGTCTTTTGTATTCATAGCATCGCATCACATCATTTTGCACAAAAATGAGATTGAATGGAAATTGAGCACCATGTATTGCCAAGTCAGGTAGTGAACCAACACAACAAACTAAACAACTTAACTTACTAAGAAACAACAAAACCTTAGCACGTTTACAACTCAATAAGCAAAACACGACAATGTTGATTAAACAAAGAGTAACAACTCGATGCACAAAACTCAACAACTCGATAAGCAAACTTAACAACTCGATAAACAAAACTTAACACCTCGATAAGCAAAACTTAACAACTCGATAAGCAAAACTCAACAACAACTCGATAAGCAAACTGTTGAATGTAACAATTCCTACACCTACTCCACTTGCCTCATATAGTTAGTGATTTAGTTTAGTGCTCCATTTAGTTTAGTGAGTGCTCCATTTAGTTTAGTGCTCCATTTAGTTTAGTGAGTGCTCCATTTAGTTCTTATTGCTCAATTAATTATGGCTCCATTGTATCCCATTTCTCTCTATAAAAGAGAGCTCTTGTAAACACATTGTATAAAGGAAATCAATCAATAATATCAATACATTAATTTCCTACATGGTATCAGAGCTATAAGATTTAGGCCTGTATTTCCTTCTCACCGGCGGGCAGCCGGTCGGCAACTTTGCCTTCGCTGCCCGCTGGAGTTGTATACCCATACCTTCACTCCGCTACAAGTGGGGTGTGAAGTATTGAAGCAATTGGACAAGCAATGCAGGTATTTAACAGTATGCCAGCGTGTGTCTGATCAGCACAGGTGCATAAAACCTGTGGTACACTACCTGAAGGGCTCACACTCTTCATCAGGTTCTTTTCTCTTAAAACCAGTGCTTCGTTTCCAAGACTTCTGATGTGCAGCCACTGCTGCTACTGCAGCCAAACTGACAACTCCTTTTATCATCGATCTGCAAGAGGGCCACTCTTACTCAGATTGGCAGCTACTTGGTCTTCATCAACAGAAACAACGCTGCTGGCATGGGCATCGAAGCCACCAAGAACACCGGCCATGGCTGAACCAGTACGGTGCGTGTGCATGTTAAGCTCACCAAGAGCTGCCACGTTGGTCTTCAACACCTTCTTCACTACCTCTTCTTTGATGATTGCCTCACAAACACTGATTTTTTTCCAACCCATCATCCACCACCATATCCACCAAATTTTGAAGATTTCACACCCACATTGATGAAGCATCGACTCGATTCTGTGCTGCCATTGTTGTCACTGCCTTAGAAGATTTACACAAGAATGGGGTTCTTTACAGAGGTGTATCTCCAGATGTTCTAATGTTTGACCAGACAGGACATCTACAGCTTGTGGACTTCAGATTTGGGAAGAAGTTATCAGGTGAAAGAACATTCACTATATGTGGGATGGCAGACTCTTTGGCTCCAGAGATAGTCCAGGGAAAAGGTCATGGTCTCCCTGCTGACTGGTGGGCATTGGGAGTCCTGATCTATTTCATGTTACTAGGTGAAATGCCGTTTGGATCATGGAGAGAAAGTGAGCTTGAAACATTTGTAAAGATTGCAAAAGGACAGCTAACTCTGCCCAGTTTGCCCCTGATCATGAGCTGTCCTTATCAGAGCTTGCTGCTCTCGACATGTGTCAGAAGAGAGCTATATCTAAGCCAATGACAGCTGATGAACGTCAATATTTGAAGGAAAGATGTGGGGGCTCATGGAAACTGGTCCTGAGATTCTTGCAGGCTGGAGAAGTGTGTTCAAGGCGAGAAAAATCGCAAGCAATAGCGGGGCCAGGTCACAGTATCGCTGTGACTTCTAATGGAGTTGTTTACTCATTTGGGTCTAACAGCTCGGGACTGCTTGGACATGGCACTACGGAAGAGGAGTGGCTGCCTCGTCAAATCAGATCACTTCAAGGTGTTCGTATTATTCAAGCAGCTGCTGGGGCTGGCCGGATAATGCTAATTAGTGATTCGGGGCAGGTATATGCCTTTGGGAAAGACTCGTTTGGGGAAGCAGAGTATGGGGCTCAAGGAAGTAAACTAGTTACTACCCCACAGCTTATGGAGTCTTTGAAAAACATATTTGTGGTGCAAGCGGCAATTGGAAATTTCTTCACTGCTGTGTTGTCAAGAGAAGGAAGGGTTTATACGTTTTCTTGGGGAAATGAAAGAAATCTGGGTCATCCAAAAAGAAAAAGCAATTGCAGTAATGTCACCAACCTTATTTTATTCATGCCGGGGATCAAACCCGATCACCATTTTACAAAAAAAAAAAATCCCAAACCATAACCACCACAAACAACCGGCCTCACTTCTTCGCCTCTTCAGCTGTTCTTTTCTTTTTGCCTTTGTCTTGGGCGTCCCTTGCCGGTGCTGCCTCCGTGTTTCCCACGCCACCGAGCACGTTCACTTCCCGTTGCTCCTCAACCGTCACATATGGCGGCCCTCCAAATCTGAGCATCACGGTGGCCTTCCGCTTCAGTTCCTTATTTTCTGCCTTCAGCCCACATATCTCTGCTCGGGCATCCTTATACATGCCCTGGAGCAGAGCCAGTTGGGCGTTTACCTGCTGCACCTCATTTGTTCTACTCTGAAGCCGGTGCGACAGGTTGTTGACCGCCGTCATTGTCTCAACACATGACTTCAGAGTATAATGATTCACCTCAATATCCGATTGTGCAGCCATTCTTTGCTCCACAGACAGCATCGGAAAGTTCAAAGGCGCAAAACCAGGGGCGCTTGGTCCAGGGGCACTTGGTTGAGGTTCAAGGGCAACTGCCCCGGCTATCTCTCTTGTGGCCTCGTTGAGGTCGGGAAAGAGAGTGAGACCACGGGACGAAGAGGCTATGTTCTGGGTAGCTGAACGGGAAGAAGAGGCCATATTCAGGGTTGGTTGTAGAGTGTTTCAGAGATAACAGCTCTCAGAGAACGAAGAGTCTTTTTTCAGAAGTTTTTCAGCTGGATTGTTCTGCATCAGCGGCAGCCTTGCCTTGGTTTAAATAGGCAAGGCAGACACGCGCCTTACGCGCCTCTCAACGCCAGACGACAAATCGGCGAGCCTTTTTGATGGCTCGCCTTTTGATGGCTGTCGGGCACATCTTTTGATGGCACGCCTTTTGATGGCACGCCTTTTAATGGCACGCCTTTTGATAAGATTGGGCACGCCTTTTGAGGGTCCGACAAGACTCTGTAAACTGTCCCGACTTTGATTCCGGTTAGCTTCTATATGGGTCCGACAAGACTCTGTAAACTGTCCCGACATTGATTCCGGTTAGCTCCTATATGGGTCCGACAAGACTCTGTAAACTGTCCCGACATTGATTCCGGTTAGCTCTTATATGGGTCCGACAAGACTCGGTAAACTGTCCCGACATTGATTCCGGTTAGCTCCTATATGGGTCCGACAAGACTCGGTAAACTGTTCCGACATTAATTTCGGTTCTCTGCTACAACGGTTCGACACAGCCATATAGTGTCTTCTACAACGGTCCGACATGACCCAGTAAACTGTTTTCTACAACGGTCCGACATGACCCCGTAAACTGTTTTCTACAATGGTCCGACATGACCCCATAAACTGTTTTCTACATCGGTCCGATATGACCCCATAAACTATCTTCTACAACGGTCCGACATGACCCCATAAACTGTCTTCTACAACGGTCTGACACGACCATACAGTGTCTCCTCTCTACTTTTATTTGTCAGATTATTTTTCCTGTTTTGTTACTCTCTACAAACTCAAGTTGGTTAGTTCCTAACCCCCTTGAGTTTGAGGGGGGCTGTTGAATGTAACAATTCCTACACCTACTCCACTTGCCCCATATAGTTAGTGATTTAGTTTAGTGCTCCATTTAGTTTAGTGAGTGCTCCATTTAGTTTAGTGCTCCATTTAGTTTAGTGAGTGCTCCATTTAGTTTAGTGCTCAATTTAGTTCTTATTGCTCAATTAATTATGGCTCCATTGTATCCCATTTCTCTCTATAAAAGAGAGCTCTTGTAAACACATTGTATAAAGGAAATCAATCAATAATATCAATACATTAATTTCCTACACAAACGCATTTCTGACAAACCGGGCGACGGAATGCATCCGAAACAGAGGTAAACACGGACCTTCAACACTCCCAATGCATGGAAAGGCTAGAAGCTCTCTTCTAGAGGCTAGGAAAAGGCCAAAACCCAATTTTCCTCCATGGCTGACCACCAAAGAAGGCTAGCCGACCATCTTTCCACCTTGGAGACCAGTTGTGTGGTCGGCCGACCAGACAAACTGGCTGGCCGATTAGAAAAAGTGGTCGGCCGACCAGTTGGCCCGGCAACCTCCAGATTTTTGACACGTGTCTCCCGAACAGTGCCTTATCCTCCATAAAGGTTCTAGTTTCGTGGTTCTCTCATTCCATCTCAGTTTTGCATCAAAATGGAGGCATTTCTCATCCAAAATCTCACAGCTTGGATTGCTACTTTAGACGGCTCGGAAAAGTTGAACTTCCGGGGCTTCGGCATAAATGCACTATTCATGCTGAGTCGCACTCCGCTGCACTTTCCGTTTCTTCATGTCGCGGCAAGGTTTTGGAATCCGGTAACTCATGTCTTTAGCTTTGGCGGGCAAGAGGTGTGTCCTACCTTTGAAGATTTCCAAGCGTTGATGGAATCCGAGCGCAACGAAGAAATCTTGCCCCAGCTCCGCTTCGGCCACGCCCAAGCCTTAGGTCGAATGTGTGGGCTTACTATGCACGACGCTTGGTCTCTGATCCGCGACGGAGAATTGGACATCCTCAGCCTGATTCACCGCTGGTGACCACAGTGATCACCACTGGCAAGGTTTTCGGCGACATGCCCTTTGCTTGTGCATGCTATCTCACTTTTTGCTTGCCCCAGGCTTCAGCAGGTCTAGCATTCGTCTGATCGAAGTTGCTCAAGGCTTGAAAGATGGAAAGAGCTGCATTGCCATGACATTGGCCGAGACATTGATGGGCTTGGATGCTTTCCATCGCCGAGAGACGATCAGATTCCCAGGGAGTCCACTGCTATTGCAGGTAATGTTTCCCACCCTATTTCGCATGTGTGTTGCTCACATCACTCGGCCCTCAGGCTCGGTTTTTCTCAAAAAACCCGTTTCTCACTTTTCTCTCAACATACACCTCTCTATTCTTTAATCTCTCATTTTTCATCCCTCCCCAGGTGTGGTTGATGGACAAATTGTAGGTTGTGGACTCTTACCCAGCATACTCAGCTCGCGACTACTTCCTCCGACGTCGCCTAGTCGATGCCCTTGATGAGGGATGGTGGTTTGACTGGATGTGCAATTTGTCCGTAGACAGCATTGCTTGGCGCTGTCCTTGGCTCAATCTACCGGCAATGAGCTATAGCATGTCCCGATAGCCTGGGATTCAGTTGATTGGCCTGACACACTGCGTGTTCTACTTTCCTTTTCTGTTCCAGCGCCAGTTTGGCCATGATCAGATTTGCCCAGCAGAGGGGATAGAATACCCAGCTGCATTTCCGGTTCGAGGCGTGCAGCTTGCTTGGTATGCCACAGCATGGAGGACTAGAGAGCTCCTGGCCCCCGTTCCCACTTTCAGTTGCACTTTGTCTGACGAGTGCATAGATTGGCTCAATGAAGAGGCACAGGTTGGGCCCAGCTTGGCATCAGAGGCTTCGACCAGCTCTAGGAGGGGGCGCAGGAACACTTGACTCATCTATGCCATGGATTTATTGCTTTATCAGTACTCTCAAGTTTTCTTTATGAGTGTAATAAAAAGCAACTTCAATTTGTTTTCAAGAGTAGGAGAACCCTGTATTGAAATCAATGAAATTGAAGGTTGTGGGTACTGAAAATTTTCCGTTTGGTCCAAAAATGGTATAAGTCGTAAAAAGATTAATTTGAGCAAAATCAACTTTTATTAAAACTTTTCAAAACCATTTTCGATATGGATCAAAATTAGACACGCTTGAGATCTGTCACTGAGATGCACAATCCCGAATCCCAGCAACTGGAAAGTTGCCCCTAGCTTGAATAGCACTGCACCGGAGATCACAACCGAAGCTCTTGAATGCTGAATAGACAAAGATGACCGAGATGATCAAATGGACAAAGTTGATCGGGGAAAAGTTTATGGCTGGACTTCAGGATGAAGTTGCCTACGTATCCCAAAGATGGAAATCAAGCCTTACGTAGTTCGGCTCAGGTTCACTCGTGTATTAACCCTCACCTTTTGCGCTCTAACTTTTGCCAAGGCCGCCCTTTGCGGGTTTTCAACCTTGCGAGCTCAGTTTTTGTAATTTCAAATTTTTCATGCTCTAACTTTTGCCTAGGTCGCCCTTTCGGGTTTTCGGCCTAGCGAGCCTCTCAGGGGTAATATTTCTTCAACTTGTCCATGTTGATCGGCTGTGAGAACTCTAGGCCATCTAGGTCCATCAGAACGACAGCTCCGCCTGACCAGATAGACTTGATGATGTAGGGACCGGTCCAATTGGGTCTAAACTTACCCTTAGGGTCATGGATGGGAGCTCGGTTGTCTTTGAGCACCAAATCTCCTTCTTTCAAATTTCTGGACTTAACCTTCTTGTTAAAAGCCCTGGCAATTCGTCGTTGATAACCCTGAACATGGTACAGTGCTTTCAGTCTTCGCTCGTCAAAGAGCATGAGTTCTTCAAATCTGCTCTGCTGCTAATCTGCTTTGGCTATCTGACACTCAGCTAGTACTCGTAATGACGGAACCTCAATTTCGATAGGTAGAACGGCCTCCATCCCATAAACCAATGAATTCGGAGTCGCCCCAGTAGAAGTTCTAATTGAAGTCTGGTAGCCCCACAGAGCAAATGGCAACTTATCTGGCCAGTCCCAGTAGGTTTCCACCATCTTCTGCAAAATGTGTTTGATGTTCTTGTTGGCGGCCTCAACTGCTCCATTGGTCTGCGGCCGATATGTGGATGACTTATGAAAAGCCACATTGTATTTTTCCAACAAGTCAATCACTTCCTTCTTGAAGTGGGAACCATTATCTGAAATAATCTCGTTCGGTACCCCGTAGCGACAGATGATGTTGTTCCTGATGAACTTCGCAACATGTGAAGCCTTCAACACCGCATAAGATTGGGCCTCAACCCACTTTGTGAAATAATCTATCGCGACCAAAATGAACTCATGTTCATTAGACCCCTTCGGAGTGACAGCCCCGATCACATCGATTCCCCAAACTGAAAATGGCCATGGTGAAGTCATATTGTACAGCTTCGACGGCGGGATGTTCATGCGGTTTGCATGGATCTGACATTTGTGGCATCGCTGAACAAAGCCAATACAATCCTCCTCCATGGTGGACCAGTAATAACCCTGTCTTAGAATCTTCTGAGTTAGCATCACCCCACTCATGTTCGCTCTACATTCTCCTCCATGGATGGCCTCCATCAGGCTCTTCGATTCTTTTGCGTCGACACACAGTTTATGCATTCCCAGATGACCTCTCTTGTACAGTTTACCCCCACAGATGATGAACTGAGCAGCCATTTTTCTGATTGCCCTTTTATCCTTGGCATTTGCCCCTGGTGGATACGCTTCTTTCTCCAAAAAGTTCCAGACATCGTAATACCAGGGGTTCTCATCTTAAACCTCATCTATGGTAGCAATCAACTCATAAGCCGGCATAAACTTCTGGTCAATGATGATCGGATGCATCCAGACTCCAAAAGGGATGTCTATCATGGAAGATAGAGTTGCTAGTGAATCTGCGAACCTGTTGTTTTCTCTTAGTAGGTGAGCGAAGTTCAGCTTCTCAAACCGAGGAATCAGCAGGTCCAAGGTTTGGTGGTACATTCTCATCTTTTCTTCTTTGACTTTCCAATCTCCCTTAGCTTGGGATACAACAAGGTTCAAGTCCCCAATGACGTCCAACCGTTTTGCCCCTAGTTCTAGGGTTGCTTCTAAACCAGCAATGCATGCTTCATACTCTACTTCGTTGTTCGAAACTTTGAACCGGAGCTTAAATGCTAGAGGGATACAGGAATTGTCGGGTGCTATCAGCAACACCCCTATCCCATACCCATATTGGTTTGATGCTCCGTCAAAATACATCGTCCAAAACTCATCGTTGATATGAAAAATAGCCTCATCTGGGAATAAGTATTCGACTGCTTTATCCCCTTCTACTGGGTGATCAGCTAGGAAGTCTACTACCGCTCCTCCCCTTTACTGACTTGCGAGTCACATACTTCAGATCGAATTCGGAAAGCAGAAGCAACCAACGAGCTATCCTACCCGTAAGTGCCGGTTTCTCGAAGAGATATTTGATGAGATCTAATCTTGAAACCAACATTATGGAGTGACCTAACAGGTAGTGCCGCAGCTTCCTGGTAGCCCATACCAAGGCCAAACAAGCCTTCTCGAGTGGAGTGTAGCGGGTCTCGTAATCCAACATCTTCTTGCTCAGATAGTAGATAACTTTCTCCACTTTATCCTCTGATTCCTGCGCAAGCATGCAGCCCATCGTAGTTTCAGTCACTGAAAGGTACAAAATCAACAGTTTTCCCGGCTCAGGCGATGACAACACGGGTGGGTTCTGTAAGTATTCCTTGATCTGTTCAAAAGCAGCTTGGCATCGGCCGTTCCATTGGAACTTCTTTCCTTTCTTCAGGAGACCAAAAAGTGGTTCACAAGTCAAGGTTAATTTTGAGATAAACCGTCTTATGAATTGCACTTTACCCAGAAAGCCTCTCACCTCCTTTTCAGTCCTTGGTGGTGGCATTTCTAAGATGGCCTTGATTTTGGAAGGGTCGACCTCGATACCTCTCTGTGTAATCAAGAACCCTAGCATTTTCCCTGCTGTAACACCAAACGTACACTTCTGAGGATTCAGCCGCAACCGAAATTCTCTGATCCTTTGAAAAAACTTTTGCAAGACGGTGTAGTGGCCCTCTCTTTCTTTGGACTTGACAATCATGTCGTCCACGTACACCTCAACCTCTTTATGGATCATGTCATGCAATATCGTGGTTGCGGCCCGTTGATATCTAGCTCCAGCGTTCTTCAACCCAAATGGCATCACCCTATAGCAGTAAGTCCCCCACGAAGTGGTAAAAGTAGTTTTCTCCCGGTCTTCAAGTGCCATCACTATCTGATTGTAGCCTGAGAATCCATCCATGAACGAAAGCAAAGCATGCCTCGCTGTGAAGTCTACTAACTCGTCGATATGCGGCAAAGGAAAGTCGTCCTTCGGACTGGATCTATTCAAATCCCTAAAATCTACGCATAACCGGATCCTGCCATCCTTCTTCGGCACCGAAACGATGTTGGCTAACCAAGTTGGGTACTCAGATACCAGCAGGAACCCTGCATCAATTTGCTTGGTGACCTCTTCTTTAATCTCGAGAGCCTAGTTCGGGCGGATCCTTCTAAGTTTCTGTTTAACAGGTTGGGCCTCGGGGTCAAGAGGGATCCGGTGCTGTACAATCTTAGGATCGATCCCAGGCATGTCTTCGTAAGACCACGCGAAAATATCTTTGAAATCTTTTAATAAAGCGACTAAGCGCTCGCGTTCCTCCGAAGACAACGTGGACCCGATCTGGACCAGCCGCGGGTCTTTCTCAGTACCAATATTAACTGTAGTGATTTCATCAACCAAGGGTTTAACAAATTTCTTCTGCTCTTGATCAATTAGACATTGTAAAACCGGAGGAATTTCTTCCTCGTCGTTTTCATCAAAATTTTGAAAGTCCTGATTAATACAATAAATCAAAGGCACAGAAAAGTACTCAGAAACCACAGCCATTCCATTCTCATTAAGCATATCCAAATCGTCCGATTCCTTTGTTACAACAGACTCAAAAGAGAAAGAAAAAGACGACCTAGACAGGACTGTGGTATCCGGGATATCACCCCCAGGATTACCGGACTCAGACTCAGATGAGCTGGAACCTGATTTCGACTCTACAGACTTGGTGGAATCAGATTCCGGCTCACTACCTGACTCGATGCTGCTTGACAAAAATTCCTCCTCGTACTGCCAAATGAGAGAGGGTGCGATGGATGCATCCAAAATGCTTGACAGTGGGCTCGCAGCCGTTTCATTCCCAATCATGGACACCGAGAAGTTATCCGCCAAGCACTTCTGTACGATCGGAGGATCTGAGAGTAGACAAGCCAGCGCTACCCCCATTTCGATTTCGGCGTTTTCAGAATCCACTTTCTTGCACTGCTCAACCTCAGCTGATGGGTCTGTCTGCTCTTCGGCAACATCATCCCCGGATAACTACAGGTCAAAGAAGATCTCAAACCCCAGCAGGCGCCTTCTCTCGGTATTCAGCCATGGCTCTGGGAAGCCACAAAATGGAAAGTCCTCCCCCTCCTGGACGAAGCGTCCGTTTAGGGTACCCTTGATGGGTCGGTGCATAAACTCAAAAGGCTTCCCCGCCTGCTTCACTCTGGCTCTCCCAACCATCTCCTTACATTTCCTCACCCAATCCTCTTTGGTGGGCAGATAACCCAAGCCAAAGGTATGTGGGTTGTGCGGCATTTCGGCCGATACTGCAATGCCTTTTCGGCCACTCTTCCCCAATCCCATCCCGGGGATGTGTTGGAGCTTGTTCATGAGGTACACTGATTGTGCGCTGACATATAACCCCTCATCAACAGCTAAGATGTTCTGTACGACCCGGGCCTCAGCCAGAGTAAACCCTGATAGGAACACATCCTCTATACCGTGCTCGATTTCCAAAACTAGTGTAGACACTTCTGGCGACGGATGGATTGACGAATTCCCGAAAACAATAGCCACCCCCTTCCCGTGAGGGTATTTCAACATCTGATGCAGTGTGGAAGAGACTGCCTTTACCTGGTGCAGCCACGGCCGCCCCAAAAGTAGATTGAAGGTTGCGGGAATGTCCAGGACATGAAACTCAATCTCATGTTGTCTCGGACCAACCTGGGTCTGAATTTTCACAGTCCCCATCACCTCTCTACTTGTGTTATCATATGCCCTTATCACCTGGGCTGTTGGCACGAAGTCCGCGGGCTTCAACCTGATTGCATATGCCGTCCTTGATGGGCACACGTTAATAGCGGATCTCGTGTCGACAAGAACCATCGGTATCCATTTGCTTCTACATTCCACAGAGATGTAGAGCGGTTTGTTATGATTTGCGCCCTCAGGTAGTAGTTCTTTATCAGAAAAGGTCAACGTCGGGGAACCTCCTCCAGGAAAGACCAATCCCACCAGCTGTTCAAGCGTGGTGTTTATTGAGAGTTTGGCCTTGTCCATTGCTGATAGGACAGCTTGTCTATGAACACGTGAAGCCATAAGCAGTCCTCAGATGGAGATGTCTGCATGTATCTTTTTCAACTGCTTCAGCACGGCCTCTTCTTCAAGTAGCTTCTTTTTCTGCTTCTCCAACTCCTTGTCCTTCCTGGATGCCTCTGGTTAGTCTAGTTGTGGGGGCTTGAAATACCGCCCACTTCTAGTCATATGATCAACTTCACCAATGTACCAGGTATCGTCCGGTTGGTTACTCCCCCAATCCTCATCTGTGTGGGCAAGACATAAATCATCATCTTTCCACCACATGTCATCGGCAGCCGACAGACACCTGTCCGGCTCCGTTGCAACTATCCTTGTACTCGCAGTACCTTCCATCCATGTGCTCGCAGTACGCTCTATCTTTGTGCACACAGCAGGTTCAGTCCCCACAGGGGCCTTGGCTTTTCTGGCTCTCTCAGAGTCTTCGATCCCTTCCCTTTCTAACTGCTTCAATGTAGCCTACTGTTCAGCATGTCCTGTATTCAAAATGCCCAAATCCCGAGCGAAATTCTTGGCACCGGCACTCTTCGGCAATGTATTTTGATCCCTGGCCCTTCTGGCCACAATTGATGTCCTTGCCCCTAACGGGCCCTTTTCCAGCTGAGATTCTTCAACAATATCTGGTTGGTCGTCAAGCCACCCTGTGACCTCTGCTGACTCCTCAAAATCGAACCAGTTGACTGTCATGTCCCCTAGATCTTGTTCGTTGAAAATCTGAAGGCCAGCAATGTCCCCTTCCAGAACTGCTAAGTCATTTATCCTCTGATCAAGTCCATCCCCCCGTAGTACACAAATTTCTGCCCCCACCGGCAATTCCACATTTGGCCTAATTTGACCCGCTGATGCAATGTAGCCACTCGGATTATACACCTCCTCAGCAAAGCTCCCCAATTCCTCAGTCCCTGAATCCATTGTACCACTTTCCTCCGAAATCATCCCTATTCTGTCTTCGACAGCCACCACCATTGGTTCGGGTTGGGTTCGGGAGATGTCCAACATGCACAAGTCAGTGCTGTCAGGAAGGAACACCTCTGGCTTGGGTAGGTGAGATGGGGTGATATATATGCTAGGGTCGTATGACATGACCCCGGTCTGGATAAAGTTGATGTGTTTGGGAGGTGGAGCTTGGTTGTGTGGTGGGAGAGGGTTGGTTGTGACATTGGGTTTCTCTGGAGGCACAATCACCCTATTATCAATGAGATCTTGAATCTCATGACGTAATCGGAAGCATTGGTCGGTGTCATGACCGTGCTGTTGGTGAAAGGCGCAGTATTTGGCTGGATTATGGGAGGGGGGAAGTGGATTTGGTAATGGCCGCGGCTCCAGGGGCTTCAAGTGCCCTTTTCTGATTAAAACCCCCAGAGCTTTGGATAGGGGCATATATAACGGAGTGAAGGTTCTTTGGCCTTAAGGTTGGTGTTTGGTTGTTTGCGAGCTACTTCCGGACGCACCGGAGAATGGTGTAGCCGCAAGGGTTCTTGGGGGAGTGATGGTGACCATGCTTACTTCTGAAGCTCTAGCAGTTGCGGCATTGCTTGTGCCTGTATTGGTGTTGCGGTTGAAGGTTCTCCTGGGTTGCTCTCTATCTTGGTCAATCAGACCCTGTTTCATAGCATCTTCAATTTGTACCCCCATCTCACGTAAATCTGAAAAGGTAGGGAAGGGGAGAACAATCATTTTCTGCATAAGCTTGGGCTGGAGATTGCACACAATCATCCGAATTTGATCTTTGTCAGTGGGCCTAGTGGTCATCATTGAGGCCTTGGCCCTCCACCGGGTTACGAAGTTAGAAAAACTCTTCTTAGGCTCCTACCTAGTCATCTCGAGATCACGAGTTGTGATCTTGATCTGTGTATTATAGGAGTACTGAGCGACAAAAGCCTCCCAATTCCTCTTAACATCGTCTTCCAGTTTTGCGTACCAGATGACCGCTACACCCGACAGGGTTCGGCCGAATAAAGAAAGCTTCTGTAATCTGGTGAGGCCCATCGGCCTTAATATGTCTGAAAACAGTCGTAAGTGCACCATGGGATCCCCGGACCCGTCAAAGCGGTCAATATGTGGCATCTTAAATCTGTCCGGCAGCGTCACGGCTGCGTCGGTATACCCATCCTCGATGTCCGGGATGGACTTCACACCCTGAGATTTCTTGAACAGCTTTTCAAGCTTGCTCACTTTTAATGCCGTGGGGTCCACCTCGAATTCGAAGGGAGAATCCGGTTGATTGATAGGAGTGGGTGCCTTGGATAGTTGAGATAGAATCGGGGGCGGAGCCGGCCCTGTTGGGATGTCTGTATCCTTCTGGACATTCGCCGTCTCCCCGGGTATTGGAACCCTTGGTGAGGGAGGAGCTTAGTGTGAAGCTGATGCTCCGGCTTGCTGCTATAGCTGGGTAATTAGGTCTGCCTGTTGGGCCATGATGACGGCCTGCTGTTTGGCGAATTCTGCTTGACGAGCAGTGTCCTCCTGCATGGTTCTCATGCTCTCCTATAGCTGACGCATCATTTCTTCCATTCCTGCCATACTGCCCTAATCTATCTGAACTACCGGTATGTCTATCTCTGGAGTAGCCTCGGGAATCCCAGCCTGACTGTTCAAAGACCACTGATTTGGCAATCTCGGTACCGATACACTGCGTCTTCTCGACCTCCGCCTGACAACCGGGGGTAAGGAATAGAACACTGGTTGTCCGTCTACCAGATCCTCAGATCGATGGAGTCGACGACCTCTAGTCTAGAGTGCTTGGGGAATATCTGCTTGGTCGGAAGCAATTGTGCTAAACTACCTAGCAAAAAGATAAATAAAGCATAATAAGGAAATAAACAACTAGAAACGAACAGCATAACGGCTTAAATAAACACAACACACAGTCGGCATGACAACACACAGTTGGCACGTGTAAGCTGAATATACTGTTCTCAAATACTGGTCATTGTTTCCCAAATCACTACCCCAAATTTGAATCTGATACCTGTGGATATACTGATTCTCAAAACACTGGTGCCCCCAGGCCTGATGCCCAAACTTGCAAACTAATACATGCATTCCTGTAGAGACACACTCTAAAAGCACATAGCAAACAAGTGAGAGCCAAAACACCCCTATGGAGGGGTAAGGTTTCCCTGTCCTATTTTGTTAGGCGCTAGGGTTTCATTATGCACGCGGCGGTTTCAAACAACCTATAATCGGGTGAGCAACCTGTCCTAGTTTGGAATGGTCACTACGGATTCCGAATATGCACTAGGTCGAATGGTCAAAAAGGGTGCCCCGGAAAAAACTGGGGTTTGTGTTCCCATCGTGGCAGAGCCCGTAACCGGTCAGCCTTATGGCACGCAGCCTCCGGCAAACCGTTTAGGAATAGCAGATGGCAAACACGGTGTCTTAGGCGCACCAATGCGAATGCAATGTAAAGAAACACATAAGTGTAGTCAAAACAAGATATCATGAGTTCGAATCAAGTTCTCTAACTCCCCAGCAGAGTCGCCAGAAACTGTAGACGTCCCCGAACGTCCCAGGAAAATCCCGTTTTGTTCACTAGGCTCACTACAGTTCAAACTCAATGTCACAGTTCTGAATCTAATCTTGCAAAGTGCAATGCAAGATCGATAAATCACCAAAGAATTCAAATCCGACAAATCGTTTTGAAAAATTGATTTTAGAAAGAAATGCTAAACATGAACTGCTTTGCCAGATACAGAGTAGCCACCTAAATATTTTATTTTGGGAGAATTTAGGAAACCCTGACTCGTGCCTAAGGCCACGTGTCCGTCATCACCAAAGTTGCCTCGGCTCGGGAACTTGGGTACGATTGGGGAAGGTCATTTCATGAGCACCCCCGCTCCCCCGATCAGAGATCGGCCACTACTAAACATGATATCTTGTTTTTGAAAACACATGTGCTCTTATTCCGGTTATTAACCTAGAATTATTATGTGATGCGCACAGAATACAAGTATAGACTAGATTGCCTAAGTTGGAGCAAAGCATCACATATTCGTTTGTTTTGAAAATGGATTGAAGTTTGCTACTCGTAAGTAGGCTAAAACACGGGTTTCAACGAATTATTCCAATTCAAGCAATCCAACCTTCACCCATAGGCATTCAGGCAGTTATATCACATAAGCACATAGCCTCATGGTAAGCATGCTATCATGGCAGTCACTCACACGCATGCAAGGATGCTAAAGCATAAACACTTACCGAGTACTCTGAGCCAAAAAAAGAAGCTAATTGGAAAACATGCATGAATCCTAACTATGCTGAGATGCCTAATGCAACACATGCAAGAATGCAACTAAGATAGGCTCGGCTATTCTAAGATGGCATATGAGATGCTACAGGTAACATGTATTCAACTTGAAATTGAAATACGATGCAGTTAGCATGATACGTCGAGCCCGGTGCATGCAAAACAGATGAATGGATGCAAACATACGAGCATAAGGATACTAATTGAAACGTGCCCTAAAACTAACCATCATAAGTTGGTAAATGAAAGGGAGAAAGACGTGGGGTTGGAAGACATATATCACACACACGCACACTTATTACAACATTGCCCTCTCTCGGAGGGTCCGAATAAATAATACATAATCGAATTAACTAATTATTACACAACACTAGCTAATCAACAAATTAACTAAACTAGAATGCAAACTATGTAAAATGGGTTGCCCCAGCTCTGCTTTGAATGATAAAGGATGCATGCATGCTCGAGTCGCCTTGTTGGGAAATCCATCGCGATGCCCCGGCTCGCCTTTGTTTGCAATTGATTTCAGAAATTTGCACAAAGCTCCAAGGAGATGAAACTCTACCCTAGGAATGTAGGGAGAGGCTGCCGACCAGCTATAGGCATTGGAGACCACCTACCGACCACCCTTGGTGGTGAAAACCAGAAAAGGTGGTCGGCCTGCCAGAAAACCTGGTCGGCCGACCAGTTTCTTCTCCTAGTTTCTGCATTTTCTGCAACAAAGGCAAGAGAGAAAGAAAGCAAGGTATTTGCAACACATGTGTGCACGGCCACTCTCCCTATCATTGCATAAGCTCTAGGGAGTGTAGTCTTTGATCTTCGGGCCACCAATCACGCATCTCGATGCATGATGGCTGAGGAGTCGGATTGCACGACTCAATGTGAAATGAATGCATATATAAACACATAAATGCCTAAGCTCCATCATATGTTAGTCAAGATTGTCGGCGACCGAGAATCGAGGCACGTTTCATCACTTGGAGTATGAAACGTCTCTCGTTTCCCGTGTTTGGACTAACTCTTATTCCAAACACAATGCAACGAGTAGAATGGCATGCATAGTGCGACCTCAAGCATGCAATCCTAAGGCGATGCAACCAAGTCATGCAAACATGCAAATGATGACGTGCAAACGTGCAAACTAGCATACGTAATGCAATGAACTAACAATGGCATACTCAATGCCCATGATACTATATGTCATACACAATGCACATGTGAAGACTATCATACACAATGAAGTGAACAAGGCATGCGCAATGCAATGATCAAACATGCGACAACGCGGCATACTCAATGCTATGAACTACAATGGCATACTCGATGCAAAATGGACTTAAACCAAAATGAATGGGCCTCAGCCACACCCAAATCAGTGGCCATACATGATGAAAATAAGGCAACAAAACACATGCAAACATGCAAGATGCAAGGGCCCAAAGCCTAGGGCACAAGATACAACTGTATGAAAGCATGGAAAGGATGAAATATGGCATACAACAACACATGTTCCAGTTCTAAAATGTCATACAAAATGGTCCCGAATCATGCAAATAACTCATGTTATGCATGTTGAATGACTCAAATACCGAAACTAGTGAAGTGCATTACACTAGAGGTATGCAAAGCAATACCCAAATGAACAAACCAACCCTAAACAGTCCCTATGCAGGCCCAAAACAGTGGCAAAATGGACTAAGATGATGGCTTGAAATGCACAAAAATGAAACTCATGCAATGGCCCATAAATGAGGTATACAAGCACAACTCTCAAACACATTTAAAGAGTGGAAAACCTGGGAACATGGAATAAGTATAGGCTCTGAAATAACATGCTCAATGATGCCAAGACATGGAAACACCTCAAGTTAAGCATGCAAGGGGCTCCAAAACTCAAGGCCAGGCAAGGATATTACACTACAAGTATGCATGGCAAGCATCATTCGACCAAGAGGCAGAGCTATGATATGCCAAAGAATGACCAAAAACCCACTAAAACTTGACCAATACATGCAAGAACGACATGCCCCTTTGATAAGCTATGAAGAGGATTATTCTACACATGTAAGAGGCAAACATGAGGTGACCAAGCCAGCCCTAGACAGAGTCTAGGCAGGTCCTAAAAGTCACTAAAAATGGCCTGAACCAAGGCTAGGAAGTATGAAAATATAGGCTCCTTTGAAAGGCCAAATATGCAAACAAACAAGGCCAAAAGAGAGAGGGTCACCCCTCTCTGATTTTGGCCCTCAAAACAGCATGCCAACCACTGAAAATCTACTGGATTTTAGTGGCTAAAAGGCCAAGCAAAGGTCAACACAAAGGCCTTAAGGCATGGCTCAAAACAAGACTAAATGAAGCATGCAAGAGGGTAGATGACCTCCAACAGGAAAATGGCCTTAAACAAACATGAGTAATGCTTAAAAATAAAGCTTTTTTCAGTTGACAACAAACCTCAAATAAGCATGCAAATAAGGCTAAGAGAATGATCAAAATAATGCTTAAAAAGGGAGAAAATGAGTTACCCTTGAAGCTCAACAAAGACAGCAACTTCTGGACCAAAAACCCAGCTCCTTAACCTCTGAAAATGACCTCCAAGAACCTTGGGTTGATGGTGGAAGTGTTAGGCTATGAGGTGTGGTGCAAAAGGGTCAAGAACAATACACTTCCTAAGCCTAAATATAGAGACAAAGAGAGAGATATGTGTACGTGCCTTAACCAAAATCTGAACCCTCACAAAGGAGTGGAAGGCCTTCTTTTATAGACAAAGGAGCCAAAGCTTCTCAAAGAAGCTAAAAACTAAGGCCAAAGATCCTCCATACACGTGTATGGAGGATGTAGTCTATGCCTCCCAGCTGGCACAGCTGGCAACAACTCACAGAGACAAAACTGGGGGGAGCAGGCCGACTAGTTAAGGTGGTCGGCCGACCACTTCCCCTAGTCGGCCGACCAGGGTGAGTGGTCTTCCTCAAGGAAAAGTGGTCGGCCAGCCCATTTGATGGTCTCCCAACTGAATGCAAGCTAGTGGTATGGCGGGAGACCAGCAAATGTGGCTCAAAAATCAAGGAGACCAATTTCCCGATAAGAAAATCGGCTGGCGGAGAGAGAAGTGGTCTCCAAGAGAAAAGGTGGTCTCCCACCCTTGTACCACCTTCCAAACAATGAAAACAAGGTTCATGCCAAAAATGAACCAACACCGATGCAAAACGAGGGTTCAGGGAGGCAAAACGCGCGACCGAGTGCCTCGAAAACAGGCTGTCAAGCACCAAAAGTGACGTGCGACCACAAAGGTGGTCTCCCGGGCCGCAGTGTCCCTCTAGACAGAGGAAACAAGGTTTGTGCCAAAAACCATGCCAAACGGAGAATGTTAAGCGGTCCCAAACCGAGGCGCGCGGCCGACCACGAAAAGTAGCCTACAGCCACTGAGAGATGGTCTACAAGACCTCTCCCTCCCTCCGGGAAGATAAAACAAGGCCTGGTCCGCAAACCAAGGCAAAGCAATAAAAGGGTCTTGTGGTCCAGGGGTAAGGACCTCAGCCGAAACTCCGAAACCTCAGAACAAGCACAACATGCGCAATCACCGAACGCTCAATCGATGACGTCTGAGTCTTAAGGTCGGTCAAAAATGGGGTGTCTACAATAGGATACTCATCTTTTGGAGTTGCTAGATTCAAGTTTCTGAAATCGATGCATACCGTCATTTTACCATTCTTCTTAACTACAGGCACAATATTGGATAGCCATTCAACGTACTTGGCTGTCCTAATAAAGCCTGCCTTAAGGAGTCTAAGAATTTCCTCCTTAACTTTCTGAATCATTTCTGGACTCATTCTTCTTGATTTTTGCTTGTATGGCTTAAAATTAGGCTTCATAGGGAGCCTATGTTCTACTAATGACCTATCCAATCCTGGTAGTTCATTATAAGACCATGCAAAACAATCTTTATATTTCTTCAAAACAACCAACAATTGATCCCTGTCATGAGTATTCAACCAAGCACTTACATAGGTGGGCTGTTGTATAGAACCTTCCCCTAAATTTACTTCTTCCAAGGGGTCTTGTATCTGAGAACTTACTGATGCTCCTTCTTTGATTCCTTCTGACCTCAAAGCAATCTCCTTGCTTTGCTCTGCTACCAGTTTCTTTGGTTCGACATCCTTACCCGCCTCCTCATAGATAAAGTCTGTCCACAAGGCATCTCCCTCCTGTATCTCTTGGACTTTTGTTTCAATATCCAAAACACAGTATTTATCCAAGGCCAAACATCTGACCTGTTGCCGTTCCTGCTTCCAACCAATTATCATGGCTTATTTCTCTTATTCATGCACTTTATGGACTATTGATTGCATGTCCAATGCTGAAAACTTAATTAAAGCCAAAGATTTGGCCTCCTAGGTTCCATCTCTTCGCCTACAACCAGGCATCATTGTCATCTTTAACGACAAACTCTTCATCAACACTTTCCTGGACTAAGTGCTTCAGGTGTGCTAATTCCTCATCAGCCGTCATTTCGGCTGATCCATCAGGTTTTCTTAGTATACTGAGTGGTGCCACTCATTTAGTATATAATTTGGCCTCTGCGAAATCTGCACAAGCTATGAAGGGTTTAGGATCTGCATTGATCTTCTCTGTCTCTCCATTGCACAAGGCCATCATGATTTTCTGATGTAAAGAGGAAGGCACACATTTGTTGGTGTGAATCTAATCTCTTCCAAGTTAAGCATTATACTTAGCATTGCTGTCGATAACGAAGAATGCTGTCATGTAGTCCCTAGTTCTCACACTCAGGTTGATGGACAAAATACCTTGGGCCATCTGTTTGTCTCCAGCAAAACCAGCAATGACTGTACTGGTTGGGATTAGTCTATGGTTCTTCTTTCCTAGTTTCTTCAACGAAGATTTTGGAAGCAGGTTTACTGCTGCCTCGTTATCCACCAGCACCCGATTCATCTGTATTCCATCGAAAAAGGCCTTGATATACAAGGGTTTGACATGCTGTGTCATGGACGTCGTGGGATACTCAAAAGGGTATGAGAGGTTAATACTTACCTCTTCCTCACTCTCGTCTTGCACCATACTTACTTGTGAGTCTTCACTGGAGACTAGAATTGGGTCAATCTCCTGACCTTGGTTTTCATTTTCAGCTTGAAACTCCTGTGGTAATATAAGCACCATATTCACTGACACCGGAGGAAACGAGCCAAATTGGACAACTGGCTGTACCTGCTTTCTCTCTTGGTCAACTTGTTCAATTACTTCAGAAATGTCCTCCATGCTGCATTCTGGCACTTCTGTATTAGTAACTTCCTTCGAATGGTCTGTTTCTGTTGGTTTTTTTGACCAAAAATGTCTGTTCAGCGATGAAGGCTTCAAAAATTTCTTCCTCAACCATCCCCTTCCTTTGGCCTGGGACGACTTTATCTTCTACCTCACTATCACTTTCCATCAAAGCTTTTTCTAATCCTACCAAGCTGGATCTTTCCTTGGCCTTTAGTTCGGAGTGAACTTTGGCCAACTACTCCCTGCTACAACTCCTTTTGTCTGGAAAAGTCGATTTTAGATTATGGTCTAACTTTGAATCTTCTTCTCCTTCTACTTGGCTCTTTAGTTGAACCAATAAAGAACTTTCTCCACCTTCTTTCAGATCCTTCTGGTACTGAGTGTACATTCATTGGATTTTCCTTCTCTGGGACCTAGAAATCACTTGGACCATATTTGGTCTTTTGTTTTCGGGTGCTTAAGCAATACCTAATTGTTTGGAGCCACCAAAGGAGGTTTGACCATTCTACCTTGGTTTCCAACAACATTTCTTTGGGTAGACATCTCCCTAGGTTTGTTCTGCATGACATACCAATCTGGAACTCTAGGTACCCACGAACCTACTAACCCAGCTATTGAACTGTTTCTTTCTTCCTTCGAAGCCATCTTCGAAGCTGGCTATGAAGGCCACTGCTTGGCCCTGACTCCCTGTTTCGGGCCTAACTCAGGCCTTTGATGAATGTGGCCACTTTCCGTCCTATGTGAGGCTAGTCTAGGAGGCCAATCTCTGGCTTTGATCCTATAAACTGAACCCTTCTCCGGTCTCCTTTCAAGATGATCGCTCTCCATTCTGTAATAATTAGGTGGTCTGGACTCATATAAAGGCCTCTTGCCTTTAGAATACATCCTAGCGACTATTGGCTCAGCCATTAATGGCTGCTGCCTAATACTAGTTGGATATGGCCTTTTGTTATAAGCACTGGTTGGTTTAGGACGCATTTGCACATCCTTATAATATTGATTCCCATCAATTGGAAGCCCTTTCAACCACTTGTAGCTCAGCCTGCATCTGGGACACATTCTTTGCATGACAACTGCTTCTAAAGAATCGTCATTCAGTACTTCTTCATTAGAGTCTTCCCTCTGGTCTGAGCAACCATGTTCAATAACTGGTAGATTTCCAGTGTCTTTATTGGCAGTTGTCTAGTTGGCAACATGCATCTGCACATTGACTTCTTCCAATTCTTTCAAGAACAAATTCTGGAAGTCTGGCATAATAACATTGGCTGCCACCTCTCCAATTTCCGGGAATGGATTAGTATCAATTCCCATGGACTTTTCTGCTTTAGCTGGAAATTTTAAACTTCTCTTTCGAATCTGCTCTTGGATCTTGTCTCGAAAAACAATGCAGTTTTTAGTTGAGTGAGACCAAGAATTATGCCATTTACAATACACTTTTCCTTTAAGTTCCCCTGGAGACCGAATTTTGACTCTTTTTGGTAACTTTAGGAAACTTGCAGCAAGCAAACGATCAAAAATGTCATCTGCCTTTGTTAAGTCGAAAGAGTATTTCCTATGAAGGTCTTTCTTTTTAAACTGCTGATCAATTGTTGTATCTTTATGAATTAATGCCTCACAGATCACAAGTTCTTTCCCTACAATCTCTGCTGCATTAATCTCATAATTAGGATCTCTATAATACGTCTTGTACGATGCATTACTTCGGTTTTGTTCTTCTTCTAGTAATGCTTCATACCTAGACACCTTATAGGTTAATTCCACTAAGTCTCTAAACTCAGTTGAGTCAAACTTCTTTCGAAGTCTAAACTCTAAACCATTTTGAGCCAATCTCACAAATTCATGCTCTGGTAAGATGATCCTACATTTATTTCGTGCTCTTTTAAATTTGGCAATAAACTGAGTAGTCTTCTCATCAGGCCTTTGACTCAATCTTGCCAAGTCTGCCATGGAAACCTCTGGCTCTATTTGGAAGAATTGGGCATGAAATGCCTCTTCCATTTGTTGCCAAGTTTGGATAGAACCAGGTGTAAGGTTAATATACCATACAAATGCTCCCCTAGTTAGAGAATTTGGGAATAATCTTAACTTCATATAGTCATTATTGGTAAATTCACCGCACTGAGCCGCGAACCTAGCAATATACTCAACCGTTGACTGGTTTCCATTCCTATAAAAAATGGCAAAATCTGGTATCCTGAAACCTCTTGGGTATTCATGTACCCTATCTATCCATTCTGGTACGATTTCCTGTACACAGGAGTCTGAACCCCCGGAGCCATTGGTCCACACATCTCTCTAACAATGTCAGCAATTTGGTCCCTAGGGACCATATTTTGTGCTTGTTGAACCACTACTGGAGGAACAAACACAGGATTTGGTGGACAACCTTGTGCCTGGGTTCCTCTTGGTCCATAGGGTGGTATATTTGGGACTAGTTGTCCCTGTGGTGCTGGTTGCTATTGGGGGTATGGGTGACCCCTTTGAGCATGTCCTGCGAAAGGACCTACGAAAGGTGCTAGAACAGGTGTTGTGTCTCTTCCAGTCGTAGGAAAACCTTCCAACCCCCTGGGTATAAATTCGAACAAAGGATTAGTGAACCCCTTCGTGCTAAGTATGGCTTCGAACATGAGATTTGGAACCATCCTTACACCATTATCTTGTGTTGGGCCAGATCCACCAATTTACATGGCTTCACTGTTAAGTAATAAGGTATTTTGATTTGCCATAGGCCTCGAAAGAGGCTCATACCAAAACTGAGGTGGTGGTCTTTCATGATTTTGGTTACTAGTTTGACCATTAGTATGCCCATTACTCTGCATAGGATGTTTGTCTCTAGCCAATCTTTGCTGAGGGACATTTGAATTTTCCTCTATATACCTTGCATTAGTTGGTTTATGAGCATTCATTCGATCCAAAAAGGATGTTGCCCATCTTTCCATTGTGTTCATTAACTACTGTCCTATGGCATCTACTAGGCCACCCCATGGATTCATTGGCTGAGTAGATGGAACAATGGATGGTCCAATTCCTTGGCCTCGTCTAATATTATGAACAGATGGTACTTGTTCCGAAGTGCTGGTCTGTTCGACCATAGGTTCTGATAAAATGGGTGTTTCCACAGGATGTGTTATCACATTATCCTCTGTATTAGGTATTTCCACCTCTCATTCTACGCCTTCTTCCAAGCGTTCATTTTCTCCTTGTCTCCTACGTCTAGCCATTTCAATTAGTC
Source organism: Camellia granthamiana (assembly GCA_036172215.1). NCBI lineage: Eukaryota > Viridiplantae > Streptophyta > Magnoliopsida > Ericales > Theaceae > Camellia > Camellia granthamiana. The sequence continues at coordinate 132,701,600 of CM069911.1, forward strand.
CCACCGGGCATGCCAAAAATATATGTTGACTTTTTGGCTTTTGAAGATTATTACAGTAAATTTGAGCGTACCAGTAAGGATCAATCAATCCTTACAGAAATTTAATTGCCAACCAATTATCAGACGATTGTGTTTTAGTTCTTTCAACCTCAATGAAGAGGACTTTTACTGGTGGCTTTGCTTAGGAGGAATAAATTGACAATGATTAAATGAAGAACAATTGCAGTATTTCATTAAGTAAAACGAAAGACTTACAATGATCCAATTCAGCCTCGTAGAGGTTTACAGTAACAATTTACTTGAAACTACTCCTATAAACGAAATGCAGTGCAGAAATTTTGAAGTACAGAAATACAAAGAACAGGAAATGTAAAACTGGTAAGGAAATAAAGTAGATAAAACTGATTTTTTGGATCTGAGTCTGGGGCTTTTTCTGGGGCTTTCTCTGCTATTTATACTTCTCAAGGATAACCATCGAACTGCACTTTTAACCGTCGAACCACTCCTTCATGATTGCTGATCATGTTGCCTTATAGTTAGCTCCACTATGCCAATACCTGCAGTTAGGCTTCCCTCTTGATTTTGAATTTAAATGTGAGTAACCGTTGAAACCACATCACTTTGCATCTCTTTGCTAATCCAATACTACGCATATCTTATGAAAACCAATACTAACTGCCACGTGTACGATCACGATCGAATACTTGAATTGTCTTCCTGTATTATCCTCAATCGGCCACGTGTTGAATTGTAATTGGTTTATACAAAATATGTAGCCAACAAAAATGTACAAATAGAAATAAGTTATTAGTATGTTTCAGTTTGATCCATTCCACTAGAGAGTTTAATTTGTTTATTTTTATAATTTAAGAAATTTATTTGTACATTTTTATAATTTAAAAGTAAAAAATGATATTTATCAATAATTTTAAAAAATTATTTGTATCATTTTATAATTTAGAATTAAAATGATACTTTTCAATAATTTATGAATTTTCGTATAAATAAAAAACCGTGGAAACAACCGGTGAAAAAAACCCGGCTTACAACACAACCTGAAAATATAAAAAACCGTTCCGATGGCCTCTCCCTATTTCTCTGTTTAGCATTCCACTTTTCTGTGTCTCCAATTTTCGTTGATCAGACCTTGGTCTCGATTGAACCCTAATAAAACCATGGAGAACACAGGCTTCTTGAACGAGAAGCTCGATCGCTTGGCAACCTGGGTCGCGATGGGCGTTGCTTCGGCATTTTTCTCATCTCTCGAACGCTTCGCTTGCGTTAACCTCACTACCTCCGAGTCCGACGACGAGACCGAAGATGAGGCCAGAGATCGCCCCTTCATGTTCTACGATGTCCAAAGCAATGCCGATACCACCACATCTGTTGATGATCTTCCTGTCTGAACTCTCGATCTTCTTCCTTCTCTATCTATCTATCTAGCTATCTAATCCAAACACTACGTATTTCATGCTTTTCAAATGAATGTGAATGAAATTTTGTTGTCTTTGTGATTGAAATGTTATATAATATGTTTTACATGAATTTGAATTTGTTTTATTCACATTTTGTGTGTGTGTGCGTGTGCGCGCAAAATTGAGCATTCGATCTTCGTTTGGCACATATTCTATGTATCTAATCAAACAAATGTGCATTTTATGGTGGAATTGAAGGAAATTTTTGTTATTATTTGGCTTTACGAAGTTGAATTTGTTGATTTACAATTTCTGTGGAAAATTAAGCATTTGATTTCATCTTCTGTGTATCTATTGAATCAAAAGAATGTGTGTTTATGGTTAGACAAAGGAATTGAAGGAAATTTCTTGTTTTCTTTGTGATTGAAATGTTATAGTATGTTTTTACATGAATTTGAATTTGTTAGTGTTTGTTTGGCATTGCGCAGCTGAATCGAGTTCCGTTGTTTGTTTGATTCAAACGAATGTGTATTTTATTGTTAGCCAAAGAAATTGAAGAAATTTTGCTGTCTTTGTTAATTGAACCGTTGTCCTGTGTTTTACATGAATTTGAATTTGCTAGTGTTTAGCATTGCGTTGCTGAATCCAGTTTGGTTGCTTGTTTGATTTACGATTACTGTGCAAAATCAAGCATTCGATCTTTGTTCGGTTCGTATTCTATGAATCTAATTAATTGAAAGAGTATGTATTTTATGATTTTCAAAAGAAATTGAATGAAATTTTGTTTTCTTTGTGATTGAAATGTTATTGCATGTTTTACACAAATTTAGATTTTGTTAGTGTTCGCCACTGCATAGCTGAATCGAGTTCGGTTGCTTGTTTTTTGTGCGAAATTGAGCATTCAATCTTCATTCGGCACAATGTATCTAATGGAACGAATGTGCATGTTATGGTTAGCCAAAGGAATTGAAGGAATTTTTTGTTGTCTTTGTGATTATTTGGCTTTACGAATTTGAATTTTTTTTATTACAATTCCTGTGGAAAATTAAGCATTTGATTACATTTTCCGTGTATCTATTGAATAAGAAGAATGTGTGTTTTATGGTTAGCCAAAGGAATTGAAGGAAATTTTTGTTGTCTTTGTTGTTGTTTGGCTTCTTGATTGGACTGTAATCCTATTTTTTACACAAATTTGAATTTGTTGATTTACTATTTCTGTGCGAAATTAAGCATTCAATTTTTGTATGGTTACATCTTCTATGTATTCCAATCAAAAGAATGTGTTTTTATTTTTTTATTTTTGGGTTTGGGGGGGGTGTTAGGCAAAGAAGTTGAAGGAAATTTTGTTGTCTTTGTGATTGTTTTGGATTTTTGATTGGATTGTTATCCTATGTTTTACACGAATTTGAATTTTTTATTTTTGGCACTGAGCAGCTGAATCCGGTTCTGTTGTGCATCTTTCATGTATGTATCCAATCAAACGAATGTGTCTTTTATGGTTAGCCATAGAAATTGAAGAAATTTTGTAGTCTTTGGGATTGTTTGGCTTCTTGATTGAACTGTTGTTTGTGTTTTACATGAATTTGGATTTGTTAGTGTTTGCCATTGAGAGCAGCTGAATCGAGTTCGGTTGCTTGTTTGATTAACAATTTTTGTGCAAAATTAATCATTTGATCTTCATTTAGCACATCTTCTATGGATCCATCCAATCATAAGTTTGTGTCCTTTATGGTTAGCCAAAACAATTGAGGAAAATTTTGTTATCTTTGTGATTGTTTGGCTTCTTAATTGAACTATTATAGTATGTTTTACCCGAATTTGGATTTGTTAGTGTTTGGCATTGTGTGATGATTGAGTTTGGCTGCTTGTTTGATCTACAATTTCTGCACAAAATTAAGCATTCAACATGATCTTGTGACATCCTATTTGGTGTTACAAATTCTGTATTTTAAGGGAATTGGATTAAATTCGGTTGATTTTGTTGCTTTCTAGGGGTCAGCGTATGGATTAGGTAATTGTTTCGCTTTTCCCTCAGCTGTGAGAAAGCTTTTTCCTTTTGGCAACACCAAAAATAAGCTGTTTATTGGCTTATTTGAGTCTCCCTCTTTACTTTTTTACTCGTTTTTTTCATAATAAGCAAAAAAATAAAAATAAAAAAAGTCATACCCAAAACAAGAGTTCACAAATTTCTTTTCTTTTTTATTTTATTATACTCTTGTATGATATCATAGGTGATTTTTACAGGTGTCTCTTATCTTCTTGTTTCCTTCAAATGGAGAATCGATTGAATAGGACATAAGTTTACTTTGTCCTTATTGTTTGCTTCCCATGAACATGTTGAAAATATTACTGTCTTCGATTTTCTGTATATAAAGAACCTATTATGCTTTGGCTAATGTCTAGTGCATCCGAGTCACCTTTTTTGTCTTGTGTTTGCACACTAACACAATTGGTAGTTGAAAGCGAACACTCTGCTGTTGTAGGGTATACGATAGTAAGATATGCTCTCAATGTGCAAAGGTTTATTTATGTATGTCTTTAGCCATGGTTGCTTGTTTATCTAGAACCAGGTTTTAAATTTAAAAAAATAGTAATTTTTTATATTTTTGTTTCTTTTGCTACAAGATGGTGAACTGTAAAGGAAGCATTAGTAGGTACTTGTAATGAATTTATTTATTTATTTATTTTTAGTAGTTGTAATGGTTTTATGGCTTTATAGGTGTTTGCTCTTCTTTTTTAATTTTTGATTTATTCTTTGTTTTTCTAGGAAATGTTGAAAAGGGTTTACTTTATTTACTTTATTTTTTTTTGGCGAGGGGTGCATTCAAAACTGTGTCAACTAATTTTTAGGCATACTTCGTCCTCTGTCTCACATGTAGAAGGTAAGGACTGGGTTTCTCCATTCTGTAATCGGATTGGAGAAGTATTGTTCAGCTTATTGGGTTTACATTTTCATATAAAAATAATTCAACACATAGTTATTATTATATGATCGACTTTAATTTTTACAGAAATGATATACTTGATGAATTTTAAAATATGAATAATTTGGATCATCAAAATGAGACCCAAAAGTGAGCTCAATAAGTCAAGTAATATTTTTTCAATTCGATTAAAAACAAGAGAGAAGTCCAATCTGATATAAGATAACTATTGTGCCAAATCCGTGGGAATAGCCTAAGGGTTTATTTGGGAAGTGGGTTGATTTTTTGGCTTTTTTAGTCTGGGATTAAAAACGCTCGTTTGGGATGAATTTTTTGTTTTTTTGACTTTTGTGAGATAAAAAATATAATGATTATGGGTTGGAAGTAATATTTTGTTTTATTGGATTAAAAAACTTATTTTATTTTTTTGTGATTATTTTAACCAAAAAACACCCAAGACTAAAACTTTCCAAATTTAGAGTTGAAAAGCGTAACATTTAATGGTTGATCTACATTGAGACTATGGTACAATTCAACTATGGCAAAACTAGTGATTTTGGATATCGTATCAAAATAAAATATAAAATAAAAGGTGGTAAGTATGGTCATATTTGTGTGAGAAGCAAAATTATTTGTAGTTAGAAGTAGGTTCGATTTCAGTGGAAAGTAGGATGACATTGTGTGGTCGGATATGAGCTATCAAAAAAACAAAATATCATTTTTGTGGGGGGATATCATAAAAAGATCTTTCATATTCAAATTGAGAATCACACTAATAGTCACTGGACTTGTATCATTTTAATTTTTGATCTTTCAATTGTGATATATTTAATTTTAAATTTTAAATTTCATTTTAAATAAGAACAATCAAACATGTTATTTCTTTTACAAACGAAAATTTTTCTATTTCAAGCACAAAGACGTCATTCAATTTATTTTGTGTTGATTAATTTGTATGTTGTTTAATATGTAATGACCTTTTTTAATGAATAGTGTTGGCACTTTCTTGGTTATAAAGTTCTATTTTGTTTGGTTTTCAGAATCTATTTTCAGAACACTTTTCTAAGAAACTAAAAATTAAATTGGTGAAAAAAATGGGCAAAATTTATTTTACCTCCATGTGATATGGCTTGATAGCACCTTAGTCCCTATCTTTGAAAAATAACCATATGCCACCCATGTGATTTTTGACAAAAATGCAACCGTTAATACCATTAACTATAGATATGAAATTACTATAAGATCCTCAAAACCTATATATATATATATTTTATTATTTTCTTTCTCTAGCATCTTTCATACATATAATTTATAATGTCTAGTATTAATTCAGTTAAATCACAATTAATTATAAATTCTTAATTATTTATTGTAATTCTTAAAATTTTATTTTAATTTTAATTTAATTATATTTAATATCACAATTAATCCTAAATATTTAACTAGTTATTGTAAGTATTAACTTTTAAATCTTATTTTAATTTAATGATATTTTAGATCACAATTAACACTAAATTATTTATTATTTATTATAGTTTCTAAAATGTTAATCTAATTTTAATTTAATTACATTTTTAGATCAACTTTTAATTCTTCTTTATTTTATATTTTATTTAATTATATTTTAAATTAATTCTTAATTATATTTTAATTTAATTTATTTTATTTTAATTAGCACATTAATCTAATTTTAGATTTGGAGAAAATGGAAGTAAAATTGTCATTTTGTTGTATTAATTTTATTCTAATTTTTCAAAAAATAAAATTCATTCTAAAAAATAATGTGTAACACACCTTATATTAGTTTGATGGAACAGCAGCACTTTAGTCCAAAACCATATGAGAGCTTTCTGACTATATTTGAACGCCAAATCACAAGGGAATAAAATGAATTTAACCAAAAATAAAATAAAAACAACCACTCATCACATAATCATCCAAACACATATTACAAATTAATTTATTAAAAAAATATAAAAGATTTATCATTTTTGTATAATTTTATCTTTGGTGGGTAGAAATAATTTTTAAAAATTTAAAAATATTATTTTGATATTTATTTTTGTCAAATTAGTTTATATTTTATCAAATTAATGACTTTATCCTTGAAATTGAACATTTTCCAATTGCAAAAGAAATGACATCCTCAATTGTCTTTATTTGAAATGAAATTTAAAATTTAAAATTAAATGTATCACAATTAAAAAGTTAGAAATCAAAATGACATAAATTCCAAACTAGACTGTTAGGGCAATTCGCCCTAACTTTTTTTTATATGAGAGTGATGAGTCCTGGGTAACTCGGACAACCCAGTTGGTTATTGCAGGTTGGGGTTGACAGGAGCAGTTATTATGGCACGATGAATGTACTACCCATTATTCATTAAATAAGTCTATGTTTGGCTTAAAAGATTGATGCAAATTCTTTATTTTTGTGTTGGGTTTGCTCTAGTTGATGTGTTTACATTCTTCATGTGCACACTTCAAGTGCACGTAAAACATAATTTTATATGCTTTGTAAGTTTTTAACTTCTATGAAGAACTGCAAAATGGGGTCCCTGTGGATGAATATGTTTGAGTTCAATTTCACTTTGAAAGTTATGTGGTTTGAACTTAGTAGGGATGGCAATTTAAACCCTGCCTGACGGGACCCGACCTCCCGTCCTCGATAAGAGCAGTTTTTTTTTTTTGAAAAATATCCCCGACGGGCCGAGGATGGTATTTGAAATTAAATCTCTGATCAGTTTCGATCCGGGGACGGGATCACTTTCACAGCCCCGTCCCCGGTCCCGTTTCTCCCCGAAATAAAATTAACATAATACCCCTCTATCCCATTCATATATATAACCCCCCTATATACAATATGATCTGTCTCTCTCATCACTCTCATCCTTACTCTCTGATCTGTCTCTCTCACTCTCTTTCTTCCCTCTGTAATCGGCTCCTCCGCCTCTCGTCGCCTCCTTCACCGCCGCCTCCTCCTTCTCCAAGCCACCGTCACCTTCTCCTTCGTCGGCTCCGTCACCTCTCGCCTCCTCCTCTCTCTGCCACGGCAGATCTGAGAAGATCTCGCCACCGCCACCGCCGATTTCGTCCCTCCTCCGCCAGATTTGTCTCTATTTATTTATTTATTTATTTTGATGATGTTGCTGAATGATGTTGTTGATGATGAGTACGAGGATTTTCCAGAGTCGGGGAAACCCGATCCCCGTTAGGGGACGGGGGTGGGGGGTGATGGATTCCCCGCCGGAGATCGAGGCCAGGGACGGAGAATATAGTAGTTTTGGGGATTGGGGACGGGGAGTGTGATCCCCGGCCCCGCCTCGGCCCGTTGCCATTCCTAGAACTTAGGCTCCAAGTTCATTTAGAAATTTAGAAATTGTTTTTTGAATTATTTTTTAATTTTTTATGAAAAGATGTGTGAAAAAATAAAGAAAATATAATAATTTTTTTAATATAAAAAATTTCAATTTATACAAAAAAAAGAAAAGAAAAGAAAAGAGCCAAAGATGTATTCTCATTTACACTATTTTTTGCATATTTTTCTGTAAAAAATAAAAATTCTTCTCAAATATTTATCTTTTTTCATCTTATATGTTAATCAAAAACATAAAAGTCTAAAAATGTTATTTCCCAAACTGACTCTTCGTGCTCTATTTTGTATCCAGAATTTGAAATACCTCAAAAGTTTATGTAGGCCCAAAAATATATATATATATATATATATATTTTTTGTTAAAACAAAATTTAGAGAGGAAAAAGATATACGATCTTATCTCATTTTGAAACTCGTGTGTCAAAAAATATATATATATATATTTTCATCTTTTTGGCGTTGGTTTGTGTATTCAAAGTAATACATATTTTTATTAAAAAAAATACATATTTCAATATCATCTTTGCCAAATGGTTGGCTGCTTGCTTCCGAATTCTGGGTCTGTTTGGGAAGATAGTTTGTGACTAAAATAGTCATAAAAGATAAAATAGGCTATTTTAGTCACAACAAACAAAACATCACATCCAACCCATAATCATTACACTCTTCTCTCACAAAAAAAATCAAAAAAACCAAAAAGTCAAAAAGTCATTTCCAAACCAAATTTTTTAGCCCAGACTAAAATAATCAAAAAAGCCAAAAAATTAAAAAGTCAACCCACTTCCCAAACCCATCCTCTAGAGTATTTGTAGAGTGAGTCAAAACATCATTTTGATTAATGTAAAAATAAAATAAACGAAACAAACAGATAAAGCACGGCAACGACTTGTTGTCGCTCTCTCTCTCTCTCTCTCTCTCTCTCTCCCCTTTTGTTTCTTTTTTTATTTTCATTTTTCACTATGAAAACATCATTTTGATTCACTCTAAAAATAGTCTAGACAACTTAGAATCTGGATGCATCAATGATAGCACTCACTGACATTTTTATAGAGATTAATTATTACTTTGTCCAAAAAACAAAAAAAAACAAATATTGTCACATTGACAAGCAATACTTCTGTAATTTTTACCATGTGAAGAATATAGCATGGAATAAAGGGTAATTATGATATATGCCTAATTTGGCATATACTGCTGTCATCTTCACCTGGACAATGCCATGAAGTGGGGACTTTGGGTTGCTTTCTCATTCAGTGTATATATTTATACATATGGGGACATCACAGGACCACACCTGGGTTGTCTCATCACTGTGAAGTAGAAAACAAAACGTTTAGACGAACAGACAACCGGACACAAAAATTGTGTCTGGACGCAAAAACTATGCATCTAATTGTCCGGTTGAATGATCGGTCAGAACTTATCAATCACAGCTGTTATAGGCGGTGTTTGGGAACCCGGGTTGCCTCAAATTTTACTCACAACGGAAAAAAATTCAAAAAACAAGCACTTTAGCTGAGTCAATCAGGTAGGTCCAGCTGTATGGCACTTTGTGGGCAAAATGACGAAATCACCCTCAGTCGTCTGGCCGATCATTCGGTAAAACAATTTGTGTTTGATTCTGTATTTAGTCCTCTATGTGTATAGCATTGCTGAGTAGAAAAATATACCACACTATTTTAAGATTTTAAAATATATACATATATTTAACAAAATATAATTTTTTTACCATGTCATACAATATTTTCTTACTCATTTATCTTTTATTTTTCTTTCTCTTAGTTCATTTTTTTTTCAAGAAACATTTTTTTATACAGTATTCTTGATATCAAGTAGAGTGTAAATAGTTAATGAGGTCCATACTTTTTCTTGATTAGATTTTCTTCCCATTCCTACTTAACAACCAATCACAACAGAATTCAGATAATTGCTAAAACCCTAATTTGTCAAGAAGCACCATAGTATTCTGAAATATTGGCCATGCCATGTTTGGTAAAAACCTAACTTGCCTCATATCAGCTCATTGGAAACACTCGGCCTTGCAACCCTAGTGCCCAACCAAGACTTCCCAAACAACTCACAATTCTCCCTCTTGATTCCAAAACCAATCAAACAAAAAAGAGAGCAAAAAATAAAATAGAATAGAATAAACTACTTCAAGAAAGCAAGCAAACAAATGTCATCTTCATGAAATCACAACAGTGAAAATGGCTCAAGCCTGTTTTCTCAGGCGTTAGTTTTCTTGGCATTTCTGCTGCAGCATTTACACAGGCAAAAACGCTTCTCATATATTAGTGCTGCCTTTTTTCTTTTTTCTCTTTTTTCTTTGTCGATGCAATAGAGAATTTGTGTACAGAAGCAATTAATTACATACTAAAAATATATAAATTTTTTTCCCTAACAACCCTAGAAACTCAAAATGTGAAAATCACATTTATGGACCTTGTTAGTGAAAGAAAGGATTACCGGCACGCCAGGCAGGATATAAGGTTTGCTTGTCAGAATGAAGAACCGATCCACCAAAAATGAAGCCATAAGTGTTGACTGTAAAAATGCTCAGCAACCAGCAAAGCCGAGAAGATGAATACCCCATCACCACCACCACCACCACCACCACCACCACCTCCGACCCCAGAATCAAATAAACCAAATGGCAGACAAGCGATTCAATCATTCAGACCAGACAGCATACCATAAAAGGCAACGTGCCCCATTTTTTTGGCCAAACGAATTCCAACCACCAGCTCTAGCCTCTCATCCCATTTTACAGAACATATGAAAAAGGTTTAATGAAGCCCCACGACCCACCTCTATTATGCAAAGACATGCATATCAAATCGGCCCTCCTGACACGTGACTCAACTTTTTCTTTTCCGGGCCAGCAGACAACTTTCTGCACAATTAAAGAATCCTAAATTAGGCTGGGCGTGGGCGTTCATGATGCAAATAGGCCAACCAGATTATAATACAACCAAGAAACTGTTGCCACCTGTCATGACCCAAAATTCTAAAACATTGTCCACATCGCACGTGCCTTGTGAACTAATCAATCTAAAAATGAATTTTTAACCAAGATTAAAAGAGCAATGATAGAAGATGACGTCAAAGAACCACTGGTAAGCCATAATTGTGGAACGATCTGATCCGTCCATCCCAACCAGCAGTAACAATAACCATATCCCAGGCATGAGAACCGGACATGCTTTGGCATGTTTTCAGAAACTTGAATTGGGATTTATGCATTGCAGACGACACAGTCCGCGGGCTTGAACTAAGCAACTTTTCCTCAGGCCAAGTTGCGGATGCCTTGGGAAAAGACTCTAAAACGAACTCTTGGCCTAGAGAGAAACAAAGAGGTGAAGAGAGAGGCAATGTATTTGGTGAAGTCTCATCGTCCAAGATGCGAATTCGCCATCCGGGTTCTGAATTTCCGGATTTCAAGCCGGACCATGGTATGGCAACTGACACATTGGTAGAGAACCGTTCCCATGACCTTGATATTTTTGGTTGGGACGGAGAAAGCTCTTCTTCATTAATGCAGTTCCATATGTATACATTAGAATCCTCGCATGTCGAGACAATATGCTTTCCATCCGAGGTTAAAGATGCAAAATGTCGGTTTCCTGTATTACGAAGGCCTGGAGAAAGAGGCAGATTAGAATTTGAAACAAAGCTTCAAAGAGGGTCACATTCAAGAACAGAGTTACAAAACACCACTCTTTTGAATAGAAATATCATTTATTGATGCCCAATAAAATCAAATCAGTGCATTGTTGGGTGCAGGTTATGGAGTTGCTTATAGCTCTTTATTTTTTATATTTTTTTTGTTTTGGAAATTCGTGTCAATGTTTGGTGCAACTTCTGTTTATAGCTTTTGCGGCAGAAATAGCTTAAATAAGTTGAAAAACACTAATTATTGAGAAACACAGAAAGTGGTGCTTTTAACTTCTGCTTTCTAATTATCAACTTTAAGATTGCTAGAAGTTGTACCAAACAAGCCGACACAATGCTGATAACAACCTCAGAAGGATTTACATTGTTGGAAACAAATATGGATTAATACAGCAAAAGGCAAGTCATCAAATAGGCCATCTATGAAGAATCTAAGACGAGAGAGAAAGATCGTACCCCCATATTTGCCAACAACATTAAACCCGCGAATAATTCTGACTTGTGAATCTGCACAAGTGACCATAAGCTTACTTGGGTCTTGTGGGAAAAACTGCAATCGAATAACATGAAATTAGGAAGAGTTGTACATTTAGTTGAATAAAAATGAATTTGTAATAAATAGAAGCACCATTGCATGCAAAAAATGATTAAAGATGACTACCTGGAAGCCAGTTATCCTTTTGCATGGTGCCTTTTTCTTGCTGTGTAAATCTATCTGAGCATCCAGCTGAAAATGGCCATCTGATACAAGCAAAGCACGGACCAATTCGTAAATCTAAAGTTTTCTTTGGAATTCATGAGATTTTGAAACAATTTACAATCTGTTATATAGGACATTCCAGCCGAAGTATTGCAAGTCAACTATTGAGATCTAAAAGTACTGACTTTTAATTTCTTTTCAAAATCAGAGAGCTAACAGGAACATGTCCACTCCTTTTAGCCAAAATCCATAATGCAATATCAAAACATCTTCACGGGGAAGACAATATGAAAACTGAAAACCCTTTCCACTTTGGTCCGGTACAAGACCTTGTTTACTAAAAGTGTAACCAAACCAAACCCAACCAAACTAAGCCTTGTGTCCCAATCAAGTTGGGTTGGCCACGTGAATCTGTTTTTGCCATTCAACCTTATCAAGGGCTATATGCATATTAAGATTCATGTTCATAAAGGATCTGACAGGGATTTTATGTGTTGGCTGTCAAGCTAGCTAACACAACCCTACTCCTTTATCTGGACTTTGGACTAGCTGTATAAAAGATTAAACACTAAGCACGACACATGCCACAAGTGTATTGAAACAAAATTGCATGCCACAATAACACTAGTATTTTTGAGCTTGGGAACTCCACATACCACAACCATGCAACTTGTTACTCATATTAAAGTATTAAACTAAGACGTCCTATACCCAAAAAACTAACTAGACCACAATCCATACAAGACATGTTTGTTTGGGCGGACAAGGCCTTGGAATTGGACTAATGATCGAACAAAATGCATAATCTAATGTTTGGCTAAGAAAATTGGCGCCCGGACTAATATCCATCCAACATAGTATATCCCCCCATATGGGGAGATTATTGAATCCCAAGAGGGGGTGGGATACAAAATGCAGGACTAAGAAGAGATTCGGACTAATTAGTTAAATTGCAAAATTATGATAATATTTTCTCAATCCCTCCTTGTAATCCCAATACAATCCAATCATGGGATAGGATATAGAAAAGATAAAAGGCAAAAACAAGCAAAATGAACGTACATGTTGTGACAAACTAAACAATAAATCATAAGTGTTCAGATATTAACCAAGCATTACACCTAAAACTGCTAAAAGAACCCCACAGTGATAGGCTTTCTTTGCAATGCACAATAGCACAAGGGTCAGAACATCAATCAACCCCCCAATGCACAATAACACACTAAAAGAGAAAATATATTAATACCAATTGCCTTAATAGTATTTTAATTTACCTGACATGTCATAAAAGTGGCAAGTGCCTTTCATGGAGCCAACAATCACACCCTGTATGACAGATAAGGAAACTGTTCAATTTAAATGTCTTTCAGTTTCTAAGATTACAGCCTCAATTGAAAGAGATGCAAAGACAAGACAATCTTCAAACCTTCCCATTAGGGCGATAGCACACAGCAGTGATAATATCTTTTAAATATGTCCAATCAACAACTTGGCAACCAGTAATTGCCCAAATCCGAACTTTTCCATCTATTGAACCACTGATGAACTGATTATTGTCCACAGGATTAAACTGAACACATGTCACTGCATGACACAAGAATATGATGAAAAAAGTAACTAATTACTATGTAAAATAGTAATTTAATAAAACTCTGCATGATCCACTAATCAGAACTATCTAAGGAAGAAAAACACAAACAGCGAGAGCCGCACCGTAATTACTATGTGAAAAAACTTTAAGGCAATGCTCACATCCGACTTGCCATAAACGAACAGTTTTATCAATTGATGATGAAAGAAGGCTCTGCAACAAGAACAGAAATAATTAAAATTCAATTTAATATCTGCCAAATTTGGGAAAACTTAACTACTTTACAATTAATAACTTACATTAGCCTTCGACCATGAGAGATCTAAGATGTCATCACCATGCCCATGGAACTGATGTAGTGGCTTCTCCAATATCCGAAAGACCCTCGGTGGGAAGATGACACAAGCTGAGTCTGCCATTTTTTTTAGGCTCTTCAATTTATCCAATTTCTCTTTCTGCCCGATGAAGGGTGAAAGCTCAGAAAGATGATTCACTGTGAAATAAATGCATGAAGGATCGACGTCCGGAATGTCAATTTCATTTGATCTTGGATCTTCCACCACTTGCCAAACACGCACAATACGATCTTTACCAGCAGTCGCAAGGTACTGCCCATCAAGGCTAAATTTCATTGTCAAAATTGAACCTTCATGGGCTTGGATATCTTGTCCCATAAATAGAGCAGAGAGTTCCTTACATTGCTTTCTGGAATGGCGAACCTTAACCCTCTGAACCCTAGCCCCCTGAATGGGTCTCAAATTATTAGCTACCCCTTGCCTATCATCTACCACGCACGTCATGGAACGTAATCTACTCAGCCACCGGTTCTTAACCCTATTCATAGTCCTCGTTAAATTGCTATTAACCTCAGTTTCTCTCTGTTTATGTTGCTGAACTACCGGAGATGAGCCAATAGTGTTCTCAAGCTCTTCAGGCATCACCAATTGGTCCAAACCCAATACTTGAGATTTATTTTTCTTCCTTTCCATCCCCAATTCCTGTGCACTATACTCTATTCCACCTCCCAAATTCCCAATTCTGTGTAAATCTGAGCCAGATGACACATCTGAAGCATCATTAGACCAACTTGACATGGAAGATCGGCTTGAAGAAAACTCGTCCTCAACGATTGGTGTCCTCAACACCGCCCCACTATTCTTCATAATTCTATCAATCTCTCCTTCTTTGAGCAGACCACTGCATTCATCTCCTGAATTCTGCAACACCAATCGATCCGAGTTCAACCCCATCCAATTCAAGAAATTACTCCGGCGCTCTTGAACACTTTGAGGGCTTCTAGTCCACACTTCATATTCAAAACTGCTTGATATGTTAATATCAACACCAAAACTAGAGTCCAAGGACTCAAGGCAATTGGGTGTTGACGCATTGCCCTCATGGGCATCAAAGAATCTATATTCTTCATCTTCTTCACGTAAGCTACCCATCATTCCTTGAGTTCAACCCATGAAACCCCAGCTAAACAAAACAACTTTTTAAGCCCTAGGCATTCATTGTGTTGAAGAATTCCCTCTAAACCAAAACCCACAAAAAAAAAAAAAAAAACACAAAAACACAAAAACCAATATCAGTATAACAGCAAAATATATATATATATATATATATTGAATCAAACAACAAGAATATGGATCCCAATCCACACCCACTGAACCTGGTCTCCAATACAATAAAAACCCATAATTTAACGGTACATATATCCACATATTTTATTCAGATTGTAGAGAAAAGTAAAAAAAGAAAAAAAGAAAAAAAGAAAAACCCTAGCTTTGTCTGACAAATTACAGGTGAAACCCAGTATCAGAATGACGATTGCGAGGACATCGGAGATCAAAATTTGCACTTAAAGCATTGAATTAGAAAATAATTAAAAAAATTTAACGCATTGATACATGGGTATTTGATGAGCTCACATGGGTTTGGTTCTATGACGTTGAATGGAGTCAGGAAAAGGCATCGTTCGATCGACCCATGACGATTTCGAGCTCTATCTCTCTTACCCAGTTTCAGAAATTGGATGAAGAACGAAACCGAATGAAAATTGAAGTGGGAAAAATACGGAGAGAGGAGGGCTAGAGCGCAAGGAAATTCATTGGAATTCGGGATGGGGTGGCTCGAGAAACGAAATTGGAGAGTAGTAGCAGTGGGCAGTAGAGAGAGAGAGAGAGAGAGAGAGAGAGCGGTGGGGGCGTTGAGGTATGTCTGTGTTTGTGAGCGGAGAGCGTACTTTGGTCTCCCTCTTTTCAGAACTACCCACCTCTCTCTCCTTTCCCCATTGTTATTTCTCCTTTTCTCTTTGTTTTTCCTCTTGGTAGTTGATATATATATATACATATATGTGTGTGTTTTTTTTTACGATATATATTTTCAAAATAGTTAAAGATTTTCTGAAATTTTGAATTTTATCCTAAATTTTGTTTTGATAATTTTAATTATTTATTTATTTTATAAATGATGTACATAAAAGATATTGTAAAATAAATTACTCATATCATCCAGATGAATCCATAATAACTTCACAATAATATGAACTTTAAAAAAAAAAAATACACCTTTCAAAAACACATACATATTGGAATGAATTTAATAGTGAGCAAATCATTTTTAATTATGTTTTTATATAAAAAACAAAAAAATCTTGTGTAATGGGTGTGCCAAATCTTTGCATTAAATTTTGCAAGATTTCACTTTCAAAAGTTGTTACATTGGCAAAGAACAATTATGACTATAGAGAGGCGTTATGAGAATACAGTAAAAAGTTAGTTTTTTTAGTTTTTTTTAATTTTTTTACACAAAAAAATTATAAAAAAAAGTTAATTTTTTTAATATAAAAAAAGTAAAAAAATTAAATTTTTTATCAACTTTTTAAATCACCACAGAATCCTAGTTGAAAAATAGATTTTGTTTTTTTGATGGGTTGAAAATTGATTTAATTATCAAAATTTTATATTAAAATTGATTGTGTTAATTAGAGTGATATCCTTAAAATTTAATTTTTTTTTACATAGTGATCCATCAAAAAAGAAAGACACAGCTCAAATTATTTGTAATGGTTAGAAAATATCTAATTTAGAAAGGACTTTGAAGAGATGGTCCAAAACGGATAGTTTGATTAGACGATAAGCATATCAAGATTGAGAAGTCATAATTTTTCGATTAAAAGAGATCAGTAAAAAAGGGATACGATGACGATCAGATTAAATAGCGTCAAAGCGATGCCGTACTACAAAAATATAAGATCGTGATAACAACAAGGCCGCTATTTCAGCACTAGATGTGTAGAAAATTGATGTCCAAGTATAAAAGAAGACCAAGGGAGTAGGGTCGACATATGCAACAATTTTCATACAAATAATTCACTTGCACTATTCGTCATTTATTATGAAAATATTAACTTGATCATTTAAGTGCTCTCTCGACCGAACACTCTATCAGCTCCTGGCCCATCTTACTTTCAAAAAGTGAGGTAATATAAACTTCTACATTATCAAATCAAAATTTATTATGATTCATTGTGGTACTTAGTTATGTAAAAAAATTATGTTGGTTATAATTACATTGTGATGGTTTTAATACAATTGAAGTGGGTTTTTTTTTTTTCTCTTTTTAGTATAAAAAAAAATGATATTCCATTCAACGATTGAAAGTAATATTGGATATATCTTAATGTTAACATGTCAATAATCAAATTCATTTTTTTAGATAAAACAAAAGTGAGACCATGTATAATATAATAATATGTAGTTATTTTAGAGTGTGAATAGTAAAATTTATCTATAGAGGAACCCTTTAATAATTCAATCTCTTTGGATATAGTAAAAAAAATGTAATGAATACAATCATTAATTACTAAGTTTTGAGTAAATCTACATTTACAAGATTTTCAATACATGTACATGTATTTTTATTTTTATTTTTTTGTAGTTTAATTCTGTATGTATTTCACTCTTTAAGTTTTTGTATGATTTTCTCATTGTTTTATACTATAAACATAGGATATTCATGTATGTTTTTGTAGCCATTTGAATTTGTTATCTTAAATTATTTGAAACTGATTATAAATTTTGAAATTTTCAAAGTAAGAAATTATAAAATTCAATTTGAAAATTTTATTCATGACCAATTTCACTCCCATTAAATTTTTTGTTTTTTTTATGCAGCTTAAAGTTAAAGTACATATGTAATTAGTCTTTCAATCTTAATGTTAAGTATGTGATAGGTATCTTAATCATGATTGTTCAATTTAATATATATTTTTTATATTCATAACTAATATATTACCCATTGACAAAAAAACAAAAAACAAAAACAAAAACAAAAAAACCTTGATGTCAAGTATCAAATCCCTAAAGTTAACTTTTATTAATAGAAAAAACTCAAGTTTAAATATCCAAATTAGAGTTCAATATAATATTCCCAAAATTTATTAACTACAATGACCTTGAAGATTGGAACTTTAACTCTCATAATTTGATCAAAATTTCACTTTGGTCTCTACTATTTTAAATTGAATAATTTGATCCTTACATTTTAATTGTAATTTCAGTTTGGTCCATCCATTGAAATTGGAGGTTAAAATTAATAATCTTGAAATACTTGTTAGTCTCAAAAGATGTACACACAGAAAAAATTAATAAAAATTTAGACGAAAAGACCAAATTAAAACTAGATTTAAAAGTGTAAAGAGTAAATTGTTGGAATAAAAACTATAAAAATTAAATAAAATTTAAGTCAAACTTTACCCTATTAAATAATGGTTTCTTGAACTTGAGACTTGCTCTGTAAATGAAAATCAATACACAAACCTACACCAATTGAGTAAACCTTAAGCATTTCTAATTGGAGGCTTGAAATATAACCACACACAAGAAAAAGTATTATTTTCTATTTCCGAAACCAAAAGAAAGATTTTTTTTTTTATTTTTATTTTTTTACAGTAGTTTCCAAAAAGGTTACATTATACTTGTTATGGAATATGACTACAAAAGGGTCTTTCTATTTTCGTCTATGGAATAACATCCCATAGCATTTTTAGTGATGGGTGTCAAAATAGGAATTACAAAATCAATATTCGTCTTAAATTTTGGTTGAAAAAGTCAAAAATATTTGGTTTGGTTAATTTTTTTAGAAATGTCAATACTCTATATTTGAAGAAATTTCACTGTGTTCCTTTAAATATATTTACAAAAACTCCACAAAACTATAAAAATAATATGATAATTTTTTACCAAAGATTAAAATTTTGAAAAGACATACAAAACTTTCTCCATAAGAGAGGGGGGGGGGGGGGGGGGGAGGAACTTTTCTAGCAATTATCGCATGCATAAGCATTTCTTAGATTCTAAAAAAACCATAATAACTATTATAAAAAATTATCAAACCCATCATAATGGCATGTTATAACTCTTGTCAAAGTTAAAATTTGGCAAGTTTCCCAAAAATATTGTCAAATTTTGGTGGCAATTTTGGTACAAAGTTTGGTAATTAACTCAATTCCGCATAACTTTTTCTTTATATTTCTTTCCTAATGGGTTCACAAATTACATTTTTATTTGACATTGTGCAAGAAAAATAAAACAAATAGCATTTATACTATTAGAGCAACTCTAGTCATACTTTTTATTTTTTCCTAGCTAAAATACAAAAATGCTATATTCTTTATGAGTAATGATTGAGACTCCCACCCCTACAAGACCCCACAAATCTGAACCACTCATGATGTGGACCCCACACATACATGGAGGGCCACGATCACTTTGGGAGTCCCCAAAGGGGGTCCCAAACATTTTCCATTCTTTATTTTGTCTAATTCATTTTTTATCTATGTATTCCAATATTACTTTTTATTTTAGTTATTTGTACACACAAACTATTTAAAGAGTCTTTCAAAACTCTTCAAATGTAGTAAATCTTGAAGAATTTTGTTAAAATAGCTATTGTAATAGCTAGCCCCTTAAAGTGACTAAAATATGATGGTACTAGTTATAATAGCTAACAATTCTCGTTTAAATAGCCTCTTAAAAATACTTATGATTTTCAAATTATAATATTTTAATACTGTAATATATCAAAATTTTAGCTTTGATATTATTATTTTGACATCAACTATTGGATATGCTCCAACATTGATTAAACAATGGCAACGTATCCTTCATGATAAACTCGCGATATTATTTATGCCCTATTCTTGTACCAAACAAATTGTTAAGATTCACAAGCAAGAGGTGAGGCTTATTTGAAGGGCGATTTCATTGAATTCTAAAAATTTAACTTTGGTGTTCTAATTTTTTTTATTTTTATTTTTTTTAAAAAAATTTGTAGAAGGAAAATAACTTAAATGAAATTATACTGATAAAATTCAAACTCCGATGTCACGTTTAATAAGATAACACTTCATGTGTAGTAACTTTAGTACATTAGGTTTAAAAGAGTGACTAATTGTCATTATAGGAGCAACAATTCAATGCATAATTACTAATAAGGTCAATTTAATTAAAGTTTATGCCTCCATTAAAGCCCTACAAGTTGTTGCTTATGCTTCCATTAGTTCCAACAACTTACTTCAATCAATTTGATTACAACCCTCCCACAACTATTATTTTATTTTTTTTTCACCCCTTGCTTTTGTTGTCATTGCCAACTATGTTTTCATATTTTGCACTTTTGAAGCGTGAAGTACAGACATTAAACCATTATTCTTAGGGAGTTGTCTAAAGCAAAAAACAAAAAGAAGAAAGACATGCAATGATGTTCATTATAATATTACTAGAAGGTGTGCATATTGATAATTGTGTTATGAAAACTAATCAATTGATCTTTTATTGATTGACACAAAAAATTATAGATGAAGATTAAAAAAAAAAAATGAAGAAATAAAAATTTGAAATTTAAAATAAAAAGTGAAGCAATTACAAGATAATTTGAGTGTAACATAAATTAAAAATTAACACATATCATAACACATCATTGTAAGTCAAATTGTGAGAGATTTTTAAGGGTATTAAACATTTTTTAATAGAATTATAGATTAGATAATATGAGTAGTCATATACCCAAAAAAAATGCAAAATTTATATATAGGATAATGTGATTGTATTGGAACTTATTATTTTAAAATAGAATGTCTATTAAAAATGACATTTAATTACATGAATATTATTGCTATGTTGTTCTAGTGACAAATTATGTATGAAATATGAATAGCTTATTTCTTAATATTTGTTAATTTCTTGTTTTTATTGAATTGGCATTGTGATAGTCTGTGTCTTCAAACATTTGAGACAATAATAATGATTATCAAACACTGTTTAGCTTCTATTTAATCACTTACTTTGTGAGAAAAGGAGACCCTTAATCATGCATTGTTTGAACGATAAAAAGGGTATGCTATATGTCCACACCTTTTACTTTTTGTACCCTAGCTAGAGAAGTGTAAGTTTTACCTACTTCGTACACAAGGTTTAAAGAGGTTTGTCTTAGGGATAGAAATGGTAATTGTGATGTTTTTAGGTTTGATTCCATTTGATATTGCGCTTAGTCTTAATTGATATACACTTAGGCCAGGTTTAGCAAGTTTTAAAAAATTCAAAAAATCAAAAAGTTACATAAAAAGTAAAAAAGTCATTAGTATTCATAAATAAAAATATTAAAAAAATATTTTATACATTTTTATAATACAAAAGTTTGAATTACACTGTCAGCCGTACTGCCCCAGCAGGAAGGCAGGTCATACACTTTTTGGGGAAAAAAAAAATTACATATGTAAAGTCACAAAGTTTGATGGTAATGTTGGGCCCTTGGGGGTCCACTAAGGATTCCGTTTTGATAATCCGAACCGTTAAATATGTAGAACTCGTCAAGTAATTTATGCCTGTAAAAAATCACATTGATCAAATATAGTTAACTATATGATCAAATCAGTTTTGTGTAAACAAAACGGATGGTGTGATAGTTAACTATTGAAAAAAAAACTAATCCGATCATATAGATATCGATATTCCATCAACTTGATTTTTTACAAGCATATAATACTCGACGAGTTGTATATATTAAATGGTTCAGATTATTAAAATGGGATCCGTGGTGGCCCCCACGGACCGACCATTACTGTCCAAACATTTTGCCCCAAAAAAGACAATAATTTGCTGTGTAAGACACCCGTACAACCTACTCAACTTTCTTCCCCTATTCACTTTATTTATACAATTTTTTATTACATATTTTTTTGTAAAAAGACAAAAAGTTAACCCAAACATCATGGCCTTGTTTGGTTTGTGTTTCCCAAAAATTTTTGGAAAAAATTCTCTACAAATAAGTTTTCAAAAGTAATCAAACCAAACAAATTTTTCTAAAAAAATTTCCCAAAACTTGTTTGGTTTACAAATTTTCCAAACAAATCTCTCTCTGATACACATCAAATCAATCACTTTTTCCAAAACTCTCTCTCAAAATAATTTTCCAAAACATCTTTTGAAAAAAACCAAACCAAACAACTTTTCGTACTTTTTATCTCAAAAACTCATCTCCCAAACTCAAACCAAACATACCCCATATTTTTTTCCTCAACTTTTTAATCTAAAAAAACAAAATGTGTACTTATTTAGGACACCCAAACAACTTCTTAATTTGTGAGTAACTGTAATTATATGAGATTCTCGGTTGAATCCAATGTGACTCTGCTACAACACAAATAAGATTTTAGTAGTGCTAAAATAGTCTTGAAAAGGGACATATTGGGCAGTTTTACTATTAAAGAAATATAGCAAACCATGCTTGTATCAATGTGATTCTAAGTTCTATGTAACACTCATGATTAGCAGATTAAGGTGTCTAAAAGTCTTATTAGTCTTAGATTATTTGACCTTGATAATGTCACATAAACTTTGTATTGGGATTATTTATGGTACCTCAAAAGTAATTTTATTAGAGACTAAAAATGTTACCGTCAAGACACTAAAAAGTATCGTATGAGCACTTAAGTTTGAGCATTGGTAACCATTGTAATAAAAATGTAATAAGGCATTTTAACTCACCGTTACAATAGACATGAAATGATTGAGGCACGTCGTCAATGAAAAAAAAAAATACACAGATTAAAGTAAAACATAAATTTGTATTGACCTTCAACTTGTTTCGTCAATGTAATGTTCTGCATTCATTAATTTTATCATTGCATTTTTCATCGCACCTCTCATAAGGCGGTGGATGCTTTTGCAAGAGAAGATGAAAAAATAAAATGATATTAAAGTTGATTTTTGTATTTTTTTTTTTTTTTTACCTATTCTTTTTAATAATGCCTTGCTTAGTTCATTTTAGATCCAGTTATAGAAAGCAACATAAAGGGCAAAATCTCCAACAAGATTCAAGTGTAAACCCTCAATGCCATACCTCTTTTATTAGGATTTTGGACTTCATCAAACAATTAGATGCATGTTAATTATTATAATTTCTTTGTGAATTGTCTATTCTAACTTCTAATTTTGGGGAAAAATAGTTAATAATGCCTTTGCCATTGCATGCATAAGCTAAAATTTTCACAATTTGTATACATCAAATGGATTAAGCACATGACAGGCAAGTGGCTTGTTGGCTTGACATTTATTGCTTTTGGTACACCACAATATATGGACAAAAGTTGGTGCCACTTCATTGATTTACTGGTGTTATTTCAATTTTGTTTCAGTATTTTAAAATATTATTAAAATTTTTTAAATAATTATACATTTATTTAATAAGGTGTGTGTTACAAACAATGCATAATCAGTTTGAGTTTTTGTATTCAATAGCTTAGAGCCCTCTTTAACAATACCCCTTACTTATTTGGAATTTTCTGTTTTTTTCAAGTTTATATATAATTATAATTTATATTGTATTTAAAGGATGACAACAGGTGATTTTTTATTTTTTTTTTGCAAGTTTCACACATGAATTCTTAATTTTAAACTTAATTATTTGAGTGATACAAAATATCATTATTTATGATAACCTTCACAGTTTTGACCTATCTACTATAGTCGACCCTATCCTATCAATGCTCTAAAAAAAATTTTATATTAGAATCGTGTTGGGATAAATACAATCCAATTGGGTAATTTTCTAAACTAAAATTAGAATTCGAGATAAAAAGATCTACACGTATTAATTAGATAAAATATTGAGTCATGTTGATTAATATTAAAATCTTAAAATATTTTTTACACAGCATTTTCATATATTTTTGGGTTAATTACACTAATAGTTCTTATAGTTTGGGACTTGTGTCACTTTGGTCCCTGACTTTTTAATTGTGACACATTTGATCCTGAATTTTGAATCTTGTTCCAAATAAGGACAATTGAAAATATCATTAGATTTTTCAAGGGTAAAATCGTCAATTTGATAAAATATAAACTAATTTGACAAAAACAAATGTCAAAAAAATATTTTTAATTTTTAAAAAATTATTTTTATCCACCAATGATAAAATTATGTAAAATTAATAAAAATTACATGATTAATTTTTTTAAATTAATTTTACATGATCATCATCCAAACACATAATAAAAATTAATTTGGTAAAAAAAAAAAAATGTCTAAAAGATTTATCAATTTTACATAATTTTATTTTTAGTAGGTAGAAATAATTTTTAAAAATTCAAAAATATTTGTTTGACATTTATTTTTGTCAAATTAGTTTATATTTTATCAAATTGACAATTTTATCCTTGAAAAATATAATGTTATCTTCAATTGTCCTTATTTGGAATAAGATTCAAACTTCAGGGTCAAATGTGTCATAATTGAAAAGTTAGGAACCAAAGTGATACAAATCCCAAACTATAGGGACTATTTGTGTAATTTGCCCTATATTTTTTTTAAAAATGATTTGCAAACTCAAATTTTGGACAAAAAGTTTCAACCGAATAATTTTATCATAACATTTTATATAAGAAACAAATTTAATGGGCCTTTTAATTTAAAATGAATCGAATACAAATTATCATATATTACGATACACTTTTTTACATATACTAATATATTTTTAATACATTTACGCAAACTAGTGACAGTCATTATCATTTTTCCTCAAAAATTTCCAATAACTTTTGCCCTAGACAAGAGCAAGCATTTGTGAGATGGGAATGAGCTGTAGATACCGAGACATTTACTTCTGAAAGAATAAAACCTACAGTTGAGTTGGTACAGTAAGGGTAGAGATTCGAAATGTTTTATTAATATTTTTACCAAATGTTTTATATTTATGTGGAATTAGAAAGGTTAGTAAATATTTGAAATCCCTAATATTTTCGGAGTTGGTATAAATTATCACTTTTTTTTTGTTCTTCCCAAAATAACCGTGTGTAATTATAATTTTCTTCGGTATCCGACCTACTCAATCAACTAATGTAAAAAACTGAATTCAAATTATAATTTATAATTTTAACAACGCACTCATCAGGTATGTACATACTATTAATATATATATATATTACAAATATGTTTATATACATGAATGATAGATGGGATTGCCTGCTTCTTAAGCAAAAAATCATTCTATCTAGAGAACACCACTATCACCAAAGATTCTAGGATGAATAATAATAATTAATGTCTTAAGAGTGAATGAGTTCCATGCATGGTGTGTGCTTTGTTCCTCTGAAAACAGCACCAGATTCTCATAACGGTTGACCCTCCTCCATGATCATCCAATTTTGTTTTTCCATTTTTCGAACGTTGCATGATCACAGCTTTTTAGATGTTTGTTGGGTCCGCTTCCCCACAAACAATCCTTGTTTTGTCAACCGTTATACATTTTTTTTCTTTTTTCTTACATCCGCCCCATGCCCATGAAACCCTATCCTTTCCAATGAGTGCTTCATCCACAAAAATAGATAAAAGGGTTGGTGAAGAGAGGATGAACCTATCCCTCTCTATCTATATATACATATATGAATACATTTTAAAAAGTGTACATGTAAGAGAAGTTATGATTTTTGTAATAAAAATTATTAAATTTCTGATCGAAGTTAAGGTGTGCATTCCTAAAATTTTAATACTAAGGCCTCGTTTGGGAACCCTCCTATTTAGTTAAAAAGTCAAAAAGTTACTAAATTAGTCAAAAAGCCAACAACTCATACCAAAAAGTCAAAGATTCTCTTTTCTCTCTACTTTTTGCACATCTTTTCGTAAAAAGCTAAAAAGTCATCCTAAACATACTAATTTTTTTTAGCTCATATTTTAGTCAAATAGCCAAAAAGTTACTAAATTAGTCTGTTCCCAAACGAGGCCTAAAAGTTAGAAAAATGCTAGGAACTCACCTTTATAGACCCCACATGTATTTGTGTGGTGAAAATTGAATTGATGAATTGTGAGATTCACATATGAAATGAATTTGAGCCATGAATTTTTTTTTTTTTGAATAAATTCTGAGTCGATAAGGATGAGTTTGTAGTATTATTGTGAAAGTTATGTTTTTTATAATAAAAATTATAATTTTTCTCATGAGAAAAAGATAATACTTTATGTATAAAGTATAAACTAGGCCTAGTTTGGGAACAAACTATTTAGTAATTTTTTAAATTTTTCACTAAAGTATGAGATAAAAAAAAAATTAGTATGTTTCGAAAAAATATATAAAAGTAAAGAGATAAGAAAATTTTTAACTTTTTTTATATAATTTATTTTATTTTTTATTAACTTTATGATTTTAAATTAAAATTGAAACTCCCCCATTGAGACCTAAACACACCTTTTTGAGATGTGCATGTAACCTTTTCCACAAGACTAAACACATTACCGTCTGCCATGTATGGTGGGCAACAAATTTTGGTATGTTGCTTTTACGTTTTGATAATTATAATAATTGCCAAAGAGAAGTAAAAACTTTAGTTTTGCTGTGATTTTTAAAATTAAAATTGTGTGATAAAATTTCAAAATCAAGTGAGTTGTGTGTATTTTACATAATAGAATGGATATATGAAAAACGGCAACGGCTCAAGATTTTTGTAGACCTTAAATCAAAATGAGACCTTATCTAAGTAGGTTTCGTTTGAGAACATATTTTTTTAGTAATTTTTTGGCTTTTTGACTAAAATATGATATAAAAAAAACTAGTATATTTGGGATGACTTTTTGACTTTTTACTAAAAGATGTGCAAAAAGTAGAGAGAAAATGAAATTTTTGACTTTTTGATATAAGTTGTTGGCTTTTTAGTGACTTTTTGACTAAAAAAATTACTTGCCAAACGAGACCTAAATCTTTAAAAAAGTTGAGGCCTTTGTTAATAAAAAACAAAACATATATATATATATTTGTATATTTTTTTTTGTGGGCCTTAGGTAACCGCTTCAGTGACCTAATAATTGTGCTATTTTTGAAAAGGACCTTGCTACATCCCCTAAAAACACCCCCCTAATCCCCCTAATTTCTATATCATGTAAAAAAAAAAAAAAAAAAGAAGGAAGCAGTTGCCCAAATTGGAAATTAGGGGGATTAGGGGGGGTGTTTTTAGGGCTCCAAATCATTTTCCTTTTGAAAAATACTTCCAATCCTTCAAAATGATTGGAATATTCAGTCCACCTTCTTGAGAGTATGTACCCTTCTTGAGAGTCTGTCACTATGAGTTTTATTTTGATAATCCACTCTATTTTATTTATACTCTACTCTATTCATTGTTTGGTTTGTGTAGACCATTTATGAACAAATTAGATTGATTTAATAAAATATTTATATGACTATAATTGTCGAATTAGTCTGGTCTTTTTACAAATCATCTGCATAAAACCTGAGTTGGGTGTATCTTGATATAATTCCTCTCATTAACGCCTAAGTGGAAGAAATTGAGGTAAATTGTGTATATGCGACTTAAATCTGAAATTATTTACAAAAATGCCACCATTTGTTAGGAGAAAAACACACATAATGTAAATTAATAGAAAAATATTAAAAAATAGAAAAAAATATATTTAAATAAAACAAATAGTCGCGATTGTTTTATAAGTGATAATTTATTTTTTGTTAATGACAAAAAAAATTCTTTTATCTCGTGTATCGTATCGATCAACTACTAGTATAAATATATATACTACAAAATTAATAAATTAGGGAAATATTTTTTAAGATATTTGATATTAAGATTTTATAAGATAAAAGACATACAATATTTTCATAGTAGTTAAAATTCTTCAACATTTACGCCCGACTCAGATAAATTTCCGTTTTGACACAGAGAAATTGTATAGCAAACTTCATCGAAATGAGTTGTGTGCTTTAGAAATACATAATGTTATTTAAAACTGAGCTCACGTATTTGCTGTATTGTCCACATGAATGGTTCCTTAATTTACTCCATCAATTAGTAGCCCATTCAATTTGAATATTAAAATATTTTAATAGTTTGATTTATCTACACTTTCAATCAAGTCATGTTTCTCAAAATAAAAAATCAAGTTGTGTGCTGGCCGACAAATGAACTCCCTAACTAATATCTTGATACTATAAATAATTGGCATTATAATAGCTTGATACTATAACATAATTGGCATTATCATAGTTTGATACTATAACATACTTGGCATTATTATATTAAAAACCCATGATTCGATTTGTTATATGATTACTATAATTAATCTAATTGTGAAATCTTTATACTATTCTTCATCAAATCTTGATAATTTTAAGGTGCTTGCGCTACCGGTCCAAATTTAAAATAAAGTAATTATCTCAAATTCTATTCTTTCTGGTCCATAATGATAAAAAAATATTACCTCCACCTATCTATCTATTTACTCACGGGTGGCAATTGATATTGTGTGTAAATAAAGAGAGAAAAAATAGAAAAAAGTACAAAAATAAAATCTAGAAAAGAAATGTTCTCTAAAATAATGATTTATACTTCTCGTCGATATATTTCATTATCTAGGGTTTTAAAACCAAAATAGATCAATCAGTACAATTAATATCATATACATAATACACCTATAAAAGTGGACTTATCACTAATTTTTCCTAAATACTATAACATAATTGGGATTATTATATTAAAAACTAGGGGTGGACATCAACTTGTTAGCCTATCCAATCCACCCAGTCCAGTCTTATTTTTTTTAGGGTTTGAAAAGATTGTTTTAACTCATAAGGCCGGGCTGGGTCAATATTTTTAGCTCGAAATATTAATGCGTTGGGCTTGGGATTGCGATTTGTGCATTCAACCCAGCCCGGCCCCTACTTAATTAATTAATTATTTATTTATTTATAAAATATCAGAATATATATATATATATTTAGAATTTAGACTTTATTTTTATTGATATTATTGAAACTCACATTTATAGTAATATGTAATTGAATTTATTTAAAAAAAAATTCAATTTATACATAAATCTTTCAATTTATATGGGAGATTTATTAGAAAATTCTTTTTCAAGTATTTGTATCCCATTTAGTCCATAAGATATTTTTGTATTCCAATAAGTCCTATTATTTGAATATTTGATCTACCAAATCCTAATTCTCATATTTAAAGTATTTCATGAATATTTCTACCCTTACAAATATTTTTTGAACGATTAGCAATTTGGTGATGCGAACATTCATATTTTACAATGTGAATATTCTCATTGATAGCGTGAACATTCACATTTATATGTTAATATTCACATTGATGGTGTGAACATTCACATTAACTGTGTTAACATTCACATCACGAAACATTCATACTGTGAATGTGAATATTATTAAGGGTATTTTGGTAACTTGTCACTCATAGGATTTATTGGAATATAAAAAAATATTATAGACTAAATGAAATATAAGTAGGTAAAAAGAGATTTATGAAAACAACAATGCTAGAGGGCCACAATTTTTGTGGCCACAATGGCTCAAAACTGCCAAAACGACGTCGTTTTGATAGTTTTGAGCCATTGTGGCTACAAAAATTGTGGCCCTCAAACATTTTTCTTATGAAAAAGTGTCCCAATTTATAATGATGTCAATATATTAATTTAAGAAACATAATGTATGATTGAATTTAATTATGAAGTGTTTTAATTTTTCTTAAACGTATAACTCGATGGATGAATTTGAGATTTATAATTATTTTTTTGACTGAGTTTGGATAAACATAAAAGTCTGATATTAGGACCGAGCCGCACTTGAACAGATATAAAAATTTCTTATTGGGTGTGTTTGTTTGGACGGACTGAATAAGGGGGGATTGTAATCCATCGGACTGTTAATCCCGGGATATATTGTCCCGGGACTATTTGGTTGGATTGGATTTGTATCCTATGTTTGTTTAGTCATGGGATTAGATGTCTGGATTGGACTATTTTTAGTAAATCAAATGTTTGGTTAGACGGACTGGATAAGGATAAATGTTCAAAAGACTATTTTACCCTTATAATCTATAATTTATAATTTAACAATACTAAAAAAAGTTTAATTTATAAGGCCACAATTTTTAATTTATTATTTTCAATTAAATTAAATTTATAATTTATAATTTATATTTTTATTTAATATATAATATTAAATAACGACAATAAAAAAATAATTTTATTTAATATATAAATTAAATTTTCAGCAACACTAAAAAAATTTAATTTATAAGGCCATAATTTATAATTTATTATTTTTAAATAAATTTAATTTATAATTTATATTTTTTATTTAATATATAATTTTAAATTAACATTACTAAAATTTTTTTTTATTTAATATGTAAATTTAATTTTTTAACAACACTAAAAAAAGTTAATTTATAAGGCCATAATTTATAATTTATTATTTTTAATTAAATTTAATTTATAATTTATAATTTATAATTTAAATTTTTTATTTAATATATAGTTTTAAATTAACAACACTAAAATTTTTTTTATAAATGTTCAAAAGACTATTTTTACCCTTTTCTAATTGTTTACTAAGTAATAGCATGGAGGGTAAAATGGACATTTCACAAAATAATACCAATCCCATGGTTTCTATCCCACACCCTCCCATGGGATAGGATAGTCCCACATTTGTGGGACTATTAGTCCGAAACAAAAATTTTCAAACAAACAATGGACTATTAGTCCGGTGGGACTAATAGTCCAATTCCACCCCCTTATCCCTCAAAACAAACATGCCCTTATATAATATCGTCGAGACGGAAGCCAGGCCGATCCGTCATTTGTCCACTCCTATTAAGACCGATGATTCAATTTGTTATATGATTAACTAGAATTATCTAATTGGAAATCTTTATACTACCATTCTTCATCAAATCAAATCATTATTTTTTATTAATATTTCAACTAACATGTATATAAATCGTGGTGTAAGTGGGACGTGCTAGAAGATTCTCCACACGAATTATCAAAACCATGACAAGTTAATCAAGCTTGTGAGCTCGTGCACTTGTTTGTTTATATATGTTAATTTTTACATATTTTGTTCAATCACATAAAAAAACTTATTCTTTTCTCGCTAATTAATTGAAAAAAAAATTAAATACATATATTTTCATTATAATTATGTTTAATTTTATGATCAGATTCTATATAGATAGAATAACTCAATTAATTAAGTTGACAAATGCTATTTTTGATAGTGGGGAAAAGACAGCATGAGAAGGAAAAAAATAGAAGAGTGTGTGGCTTTCTTTTTTTTTTTTTTGGGTTGCAAGAAAAAGTGGAGAGAAATTTAAAGAGAATTCTTATACCTCAATATTGATCCAATATTATACCTCTATTTAAATTTAAACTTTGCCTCTTAAATTTTTTATATTTTTTTCAAAACATTTTTAAGATGAGAAGGGAAGACTTTAAAAAACTTTTGCTCCTAATTTTTTTTTTTTATTTTCTCTTCTATTTTTTACTTTTTGTCTTCAAGTGATTTGTTTAAAAATGTGGTCAATTTATTTATTTATTTATTATTATTATTATTATTTTTGTAGGCATCTCCTAATTTAGAAGTACCTAAAAGTAGAATAATTGATAATTTTTTTATTTTAAAAAAGAATAAATTACAAATACATCTTCTGAGGATTGTTTAAAATACAAATTGTCCCTTATGGTTTGGAAAATCACAAATACCTTATTGTCAGAATTTTTTATTTAAGAAAATTAATTGAAAAAGTAAAATTTCTAACTGTTCACCTATACAATAATAAAATTATCTGAATTATTAATTGAAATAAAATTTTAATATTATTAAAAATTGTTAATTAACTTGATGATTTATTAATAAAATGACCTATTTATTATAAAATTAGAAACCTTAAGAAACATAATAAAATTTTTAAAACTACAAAGAATAATTTATAATTTAAATAATTTGTAATTTACCCTAAAAAAAACATTACTAAAGAAAAACGTACTTAACCCAAACAATGGGAACAGGTTTGGGAGCAAAAAAGAAAAAAAGGGCTAGTTATCATTAAAATCAACCAAGTGCTACCAATGAAAACCAGCCCACAAAAACCTCTGATGTTTCTGTCATTTTGTGGGATTGCATTGGCCCATTGATGTGACACAGATTCTTTTTGGTGGCATCTGGCTAATAACATTGTACTGTAACCTATTTTGAGAAGTCGTTTTTTGTTTTTTGTTTTAATTAATTTTTTTAAAAAAAAATTATTAAAAAATAATAATAATAAAAAAATGCAATCCAAATAAACCAATGAACCAATAAGTTAGCTCTTTTTTTTTTCTCTTTTTTTTTTTTTTTTTTAAATCTTCCCAAAAGAGGCCTATATAATAAAAGTTAGACCTATTTTTTATATTTAGAGGGTGTTTGAGATGATCTAAATAAATATATATTTTGATTTTTTATAAAAAGATATGTAAAAAGTAAATAGATAACGTGATCCAAAAAAAGATAAAAAGATAAGAAAAATACAATTTTGTAGAGGATGCCACGCAGTGCCTTAGTGATGTGTCAAAAAAATAATTCATCTTTTTGACACATCACAAATCTATAATGTAAGTTTAAAAAGTGAACTTATATGTTGTTTTTCATAAAATGATCAAAAAAAATTATTTATGAAAGTACATAAATGATCACGATTTATTATTATTTTTTAAGTTTTATGTATTTTATCAATTTTAAATTTATATCATATATCTTATTTGTAAGTAATTTTTTTTTTATAAAAGTTCATGATAGATAATATTTTTCGACTAATAAAGGATTGCAATGGCTGCCAATACCAATTTGATTATAAAAAATTTTAATAGAAGATTGTTTGAATATGAATCAGGGTATTGGATATCAAAATCCGATTGAATCAAATTTATTAATACTCTTATTTTTTATTAGAATTTCACTTTTTGATTTTACGATTATTCTCTTAAAATACGAAGTCCTATATACATACATACAAAAAAAAGAAAAAAAAGAAAAAGAGTAAGATCATGGGATTAAGATTTTATTGAATTGT
Organism: Camellia granthamiana; assembly: GCA_036172215.1. Classification (NCBI taxonomy): domain Eukaryota; kingdom Viridiplantae; phylum Streptophyta; class Magnoliopsida; order Ericales; family Theaceae; genus Camellia; species Camellia granthamiana. Next base: position 132,734,698 of record CM069911.1, read on the forward strand.
CAAATTAAATATTCATTAATGGATTCAGATTAAATTCTATCCGTTACAAGTTTATTTAAGGTTTAGCATATGATTAATGTTGTATGTCTATTGAAAATAGATAATTATTCAATAAATTTACAATATCATGTATTATCTACTTAGTGTTCTAAACTATTTATGTAGCTTAAAATCTATAAGTAAATGTTGGCTAAACTTCGTTAAATAGTTAGGAAATAAATGGAAAACTTATAATTTGTGCTGCGATTTCTCACTTACTGATAATATTACATAAATAATATTACATAATACACTATAAGAATCAAATAAATTTATGTGGGAAGCTAGAAAAAGATGAATTTAATCATCTTGCCATGAGTTTCATCATGAATATTTAAAATTAACAGTTTTACACCTCAGTAACAATACAAAACAATCTCTCCACATTAAAAAATTATTTCATGTCGCATGTGAACAGCTTAACCCTATTTATGACATGGCCACACCATTGTTATATATGACTCTGAATAATTCTACTTTCATATATGTGAAGCAAAACTGAACATACTTTATCTTCTTTTGATCTTATAGTGGTGATGAGATTGCCATAAACTGAGAAATCTCTCCATGTTAAAAAATTATTTCATATCACATATATAGACAGTTTAAATCTATTCATGATATGGTCACGTCGTTGGCAATTAATAATTCCTCTTTTACCTGGAAAGTAAAACTGAACATAACTTAACCTTCTTCCCCTGATCTTACATACAGTGATGAGTGTTGTGAAGTGAGCTTGTCCTTCATACAATAGCTGTATCATTGAATGTCTCATCAAAATATCTGGAATAGTCTGAATATAGGTTGACTTTGGAATTTTGACACCACCAATTATTTCTATCTATTTTGTAAGGGAAGTGGAAGTGGTCCCTTGTGCTTTCTAGAAATTGAGGGCATCAAACACACAGCATTCAAACTACCATCGAATGAGGCTCTATGCTTTCAAGAAATTCAAATGTAGAAAGAAAAAAAAACAAAAACAAAAACAAAAACAAAAAGAGAAGACACATACATTTGTCTTATACACATTTATCTTATTAAGATATTTGGACGGTTCAGATCTATTCAAATTATAAAACAATGCCTGAGATATATTTTTTAAAAAATATCCTACATGTACATTTTCTATTTTCCCGGTTCGCTCTCTTATTTTTTTCTTTTCTCACCCGTCATTCATGATCCCATGATCCTACATTCCTCTATCTTTTCTTTTTATTTTTTTTATTTTCTCCAATTTTTATTTTTCTCTCTATTTTTTTTTGTTTTTTTCCTTTTTGTTCACTTATTTTTATTCATATTATATGGAAAAGTCCACGATCCCAGAATTAGGAGCCAGATTTTACTTTGTGTAGTGGAGATTAAATTAATGAATTTTATAGTTCATAAATTAAATGAATTTGAACAATTAATTATTATTTTTAAATATATTGAATACCTGATAGACTTCATAAATTTAGACCTTATATGAATTTTCAACATCTATATAATAAAGTATGATGGTTTTTGAATTTGTCATGTACACATTTGTCCTACTAGGACATTTGGACGGTTCAGATCTATTCAAATTATAAAACAACAGCTAAGATATATTTTTCAAAAAATGTCCTACATGTACATTTTCTATTTTCTATGTTCTCTTTCTTACTTTTTCATTTTCTCACCCCGTCATTCCATGATCCCATGATCCCACCTTCCTCTCTCTTTTCTTTTTATTTTTTTATATTTTCTCCTGTTTTTATTTTTTTTTCTATTTGTTTATTTTTTTTATTTTCTCATTTTTGTTCACTTATTTTTATTCATATTATATGGAAAAGTCTACAATTCCAGAATTAGGAGTCAGATTTTACTTTGTGTAGTGGAGATTAAATTAATGAATTTTATACTCCACAAATTAAATGAATTTGAACAATTAATTATTATTTTTAAATATATTGAATACCTAATAAACTTCATAAATTTGGACATTATATGAATCTTCAACATATTTTAATAAAGCAGGACGGTTTTTGGATCTTTAACATATTTTTGTCCTATTAGGACATTTAGATGGTTCAGATCTATTCAAATTATAAAATAATGGCTGAGATATATTTTCTCAAAAAATATCCTACATATACATTATATACTTTCCTGCTTCTCTCTCTCCTACTTTTTCCCTTTATCACCCATCATTCTATGATCCCACATTTCTCTCTCTTTTTTTATTATTTATTATTTTTTTATTTTCTCCCGTTTTTATTTTTCTCCCTATTTGTTTATTTTTTTATTTTCTTATTTTTGTTCAATGTATTTTACACATATTTCCATAGAATGTATGTATGCCCGTAATACACTAGGACATTATGGGCATACATACAATTTTCATATAATTATATAAGCAAAAGTAATATTATATGTATGCAAGTAGAAATTATATGTATGCCAAGCACATCTATCTAGCTATATATTGTATAAGTAAAAGCGAGTTTTCGTGAGGAGTTTTGTGAGAACTCCAAAATTTTATAATAAATTTGTGATTTTATCAAATTAAAAAATAAATTTAAATAGTGTTAGGATTATAATTATATTCTAATCCTAATATTATTTATACTGTGCCTTCAGGCACGGACATACGCTAGTACATATATATTATAACATTATAGAGATAATATACAAATAAAAAATTAGTAATACTTCATATTTAGAACATTAATGTGTCATCCAAATTTATTCAATACACAAATGAATATCAATCCTGAGAAAAGTTAGAAATCATGAAAAAATTTTCATGAAAATGATCATGAAAGATTTATGATCCTTGGATTACTTTGATTAGTGTGTGGTGCTTTATTCTAAGTATAATCCAAAAGTCACAAAGCTTTCATGATTATTTTCATAAATTTTTTTTCATGATACCTAGCATTGCTGATCAATCATACTTTGTCATTCTTGATAAAATTTAAGTGCAATTTACTACATAGCTGTTTACCCACTTGTAGCAAGAAAGCATATAATTAGTTTGCCAAAAACATTAGAAAAATTGAAAAAAATAGTCGCACAACTTTATACAATTAGAAAGATACGCTACATAAAATATATACCAGACTTATTAAATAATTTCTAAATTTTCTTGTAAGTACCTTTACTCTTTAAAAATAAAAAATAAATAAAAAATAGTTCAAACAAAATATTTGTACATACTGATATACCTTAACATGAACTTGTCATTTTAAAAGAAAACACTCATAAAGATAATTTTTATCACAAAAAAATGGTATTACTTAAATTATTCTTGTCATTTTTTTTTTTGGTCTAGTTTTTTTTTGTAAGAATACAGTATTATATATATATATATAAGATGAATGGTGGCCATCATCTTAAAGTACCACGGATGGATGCATGTAATGAAATCTGAGTGGAGAAAAAAGGGTGTGAGTGTAGTGAATGGGGTTGTAGATAGTTTTCCACCAAACCAATCAAGCTGGTGGGGTGGTGAGAGTGTGTGGGCCTATTGATTGCATCAATTCTGTGAGGGGAGTGTGTTGTTTTTTCCAATTGGCTACCCACACACACTATGTACCCACCCATTTTGTCTTTAACCATCCATGCCATGCATATGGGCTGGCTGGCTGGCTTAGCCCCTTTCACTATGTTTTCCATGTTTTCCATCTTCTCCAAAAAAAAAAAAAAAAAGTATTTTCAAAATTTATTGTAGCAATAATGTTACATTTATCATTTTTATATATTATGATTATTGTATTAATAATTATGATTGTATCACATAAGGAAAACTGTATTATACACACTCCCTCAAAGGATGTGTACTATATGTACTGCTTATGTATTTTTATTGTGTATATTGCGCATCTTTGTGGTAAATAAATATTATGTAATTTTTTTTAGAATTATGATAATTTAGAAATATTTTTGTGATAATATTATTTATTTTTGTGGTAATTTACTGATTTTTTTATCCAAACATTTTTTCTAATAAAAATATATATAATATTACCACAAAATATGTAATTTTATTTCTGAATCATAAATTGTTGTAACTTTACAAAAAAATACACGATATTTATCACAAAAATGCATAATAAAAATACATATGGTACATAGCATTACCCATCACATAAAAATGTGTATACTAAGTTGATCAACAACATTAGTTATATATAATTATTTACCATCCACTAGATCACAACTTAACAATATATATATATATATATATATGATTTGGATGAACATGAAAGAAAATATGAAATATAATAGTCTTTTCAATTTATTTATTTAATTATTTTTAAACGAGTAACCTAAGTCAGTTAATTTTTGTGAGAAGAAAGACTTGTCTTTCTCTCCATCTCTCTTCTCCTAACACATTTCTTATCCACTCAAATCATCTAAATAAATTATAAAAAATATATTTTTCATCATTTTCTTTCCGTTACCGAACAATAGCTATTGCTATTAATTTGATATCAAGACTAACCTTCTCTATATACTTAGGGTCTCTTTGATAACGTTTACGTTTTTAATTTATATTTACAAAAATCTTATAAATTGATTTTTCTTTATTTTTAAAAAAATATAAACTACAAACCCGTTTGGTTTAGACAAAATGTTTAAAAAATTTTAAAAATATAAAAAAGAGTGAAAAATGACAAGTGGTAGCGGGTGGTGGGTGGTGACGAGTGGTGACAGCGGAAGACGGTGGTGGAAAATGATGACAGGTGGTGGTGGCGGAAGACGGTGCTGGAAAATGGTGGCAAGTGGTGGGTGATGGTGGCAGAAGACGGTGGTGGAAAGTGGCGGGTGGGTGGGTGATGGTGGCGAAAGATGGTGGTGGAAAATGGTAGCAAGTGGTGGGTGGTGGCGGCGGAAGACGATGGTGGAAAGCGATGACGGGTGGGTGGATGGTGGTAGCAGGCGGGTGGTGGTGGCGGTGGGTGGGTGGTGGGTGACGGTGGTGGTTGGTGGGTGACGGTGGCGGGTGGTGGGTGGTGGCGAGTGGGTGGTGGTAGTGGCGGTGGTGGCGAGTGGTGGGTGGTTGTGGTGGCAGGTGGGTGGTAAGTGATGGTGGTGGTGATGGTAGTGGATGGTGGGTGGTGGTAGCGGGTAAGTAGCAGGTGGGTGGTGGCAGGTGGGTGGTGGCGGGCGGATGGATGGTAGTGGCGGGTGGTAGGTGGTGGCGGGTGGCGGATGGGTGGTGAGTGGTGGTAATGGTGGTGGTGGTGGTGGTAGTGGGTGGTGGTAGCGGGTGGGTGGTAGGTGGGTGGTGGGTGGTGGTGGCGGGTGGTGGTGGCGGACAGATGGATAGTAGTGACGGGTGGGTGGTAGGTGGGTGGTGGTGGTGGTGGTGGTGGCGGCGGCGGCGAGGGGTGGGTGGTGGTAGCGAGTGGGTGGCAGGTGGGTGGTGGTGGTAGTGATGGGTGGTGGGTGGTGGTGGTGGTGGTGGTGGCAGGTGGGTAGTGAGTGGTGGTTGCAAGTGGTGGTGGGGGATGGGTAGTGGTAGCGGAAGACGGTGGTGGAAAATGGTAGTGGGTGGTAAAAAAAAAAAAACTGAAAACTGAAAACTGAAAACGGAAACACATTTTTTGAGTTTACATTTTTTGGCCAAATTTGTAAACTGAGACCACTGATTTATAAATCACCAAATAAATTTTTATTTAAATTTTTAAAATTTTTATAAATATAAACTAAAAACTAACTTTACCATTATAATAACAAAAAAAAAATCCAAACTAACTGTTGGAGTTCTAAATAGCTATACAATGGTGTTGTGAAAAACTTTGTAATGACCGTCTAATTTTGATGACCCTTAAATCTTAAATCTTAAGATTTTTCATGATATTCAATAACAATTCAACCATTAACTTCAACGGCCATCCTTGAGCACTCTCTCTCCTCACATTGGTTCATCCTCTCCTGTAAACCACAATTTATAACAATTCATTAAACATATTACTTTATTTTATAAAAAAAATATATATGTTTCCTTACACCAAATAAAATTTTATTTTTTGTAAATTAAAATAAAAATAAAAAAACTTAGACAACTATATCAAACCCCACCTTTAACCATAAAAACCAATTGAAGATGCATTTAACTCACCATTTGCATTTATGATAAATTTTATACATATTAATAATTAAAATTATAAATTTATCATGATTATGTAATACTCTTTCCGTTCTAAGTTATTTGTTCCTTTTAAAAAATTTAACTTTTTTGAAGTACAATTATTACACTAAAAAACTATTCATTATGTTTGGTTTTAATTTTCTGAATTCAATTTTTTAGAAATTGAGTTTTTTATTTTTCGTGTTTCTTTTGTTTTTAGTGAATTTCTTAAAAATTTTAAACAATTTTTTTTTTTTACTTTTTTAGATGCACCTTAATTAGATTTATTTAAAAAATAAAATATTTGTAAATTTTTTTTAAAAAAATTAATAAATACACAAAAAATATGAAAAATGTACTGAATTTTCGTATTTGTTTTATATTTTTGGTATTTAGTAAATTTTTTAAAGATTTTTCTTTACAAATATTATACTTTTAAGTGTATTTATGTTAGGTGTATTTAAAAATTAAAACAATTTCTTAAAATATTTAAAAAAATTAGTAAAAACAAAAAAAAAAATGAATGACAAAAAATTTTAATTTTTTGAAAAGTGAATTATGAAACCAAAATTTTCTAAAACTATTCTTTGACTTTTTTTTAGAATATTAATTGTCATAATTATATTTTTTTGTGTATATTAATGTTAATGAAATTAAAAGAATAACAAAACAGAAAATTTATATTATTTTGGTTTTAAATTTTTAAAAATAAATTAATATTTTAAGACAATAAGAAATAAAACAAATGATTAATATTTTAATTAACTGTTTTTTTATAGGAACATGGATAATTGTCTCATTGGGATTCGAGTCCTGAATCAATCAATAAAATCTCTGCTAAAAACGGACACTTTGGTTTTGCTGACCCCACCTAACCCAAAGTATAGTAACACTCAAACAAAGACAAGTGTCAAGTACCCAAGTGTAAGTGGGACCACCACTTCACTGATTACCATCTGATCGATATCACACGGTGCACAAATATTTTATCCATCTGAGTAAATATGACAACTTTCTTGGGGTTGTATGTATCTGATCTAACCCTGATCTCTGTCCTCTCGCTCTCCCCCTCTTTCTCTCTGTTTGTTGTATGAATGGCTTGCCAGCTACTGTGGTTACGGTACACCGTATAAATATGGACCACCCTATAGTTTTTATTCATTTATTTTTTTCCTGATTTTTTTTGTAGGGTGGTCCAAATTTCTATCATAACATAAGCTTGAAATGGTTTTTTTCCTGGACTGACATGTCCCACCTATTTTGTACGCTTTAGTGGTAGTCATGACATTGAACTTCTTCAGTGTGTCTTTCACTTACCACCGTATGATCAACATTTTAACCTAGAGTAGTTGTATTTTCATGCCAAAAGTCAAAATTTATATTATTTATTATCAAAGTTCTTTCAATAATATTGCTATTTATATGACAAAAAGTTGTTTAGTGTTACTGGTGGTTGGGGTTGCTGCTGTGCATGGTGTGCAGCAGTGACTGTTGTACATTTTATTGGCCTCATTTTATGACTTAATTTGATAATCTAAACCGTCATATTTTAAAAAATATCGAGTAGAATATATCTGTAAAAAATCACGTCGATCAGATATCGTTATCTTTTTCATCAAACTACATTTGCATTGAGTTTTATATTTCAAATTACATTTATCTTCTTCTTCTTTTTTATTTTATTTTATTTTATTTTATAAATACAAATGTGATTTGATAAAAGGGTCAACAATATCCGATTAACGTGATTTTTTACTAGTATATTCTATTCAAAATCTTTTAAAATGTGAACGATTCAGATTATCAAACTAGTCCTTAAAATGGGCCGAATAAAGTACGCAACAATTGTTGTTGTGCACCATGCATAACAGCAACCCCAAACTCGTGTTACTGGGACAAATTTATGTAGATATTGGTTTAGTCTAGGCTTACTTTTTTGTTGTTTTAAATGATAATATGATGTGTCAATTGATAATTGGTATAGAGTATTATTCTAAATGCATCTAATAATTTATTTCAATTATAGTATTGCCTAATTTTGCATGAAATTAGTACTAAATTTATCAAATTGTTAAAATTTGGTTAAAGCTTTTTTGTCCTTTTTTTTTTTTTTGTCCTTTTTTTTTAAATTTTTTTCATGATGAGGCCCACAATGAGCATTTATATTTACTTTTTGTAAAGAAAATAGTAGAAATGATATTTGTAATATTTGAATAATATTGTCATATACTAGACTTTGGCTTTAATATTGCCATTTTGATACCGATCTCTTACGTGTGTTGTGATATGGACCATCTAATACCTATAAAAGGAGGTATTTTGCGTGATGGGTACACCACAATGGTGTCCTCGAGGTCCACTTGTGATTAGTATGGTCAATTATATTACATGTTCAATCAGAATATAACACACAAAACACATATAAAAATTTGAATAAGTATACAAAAATATAAATTTATGTGGCTCACTCAATAATATCACTAGGTCCATTGTTATTATAGTTTCATTATAATGTAAAAGACATAGAATCTAATATAAATAGCAGTCGTGAAGTTAGGATTTTAAATTTATGGGGGCAACATTAATTCTTAGTGATATCAATTACAAAACTTAACTAAATCCGATTTTCATATAGTGATTGAATGACCAAAGATCAATGTAATGTAACAACAAAAAAATAAAGAGAGAGAGAGAGAGAAGAAGAAGAAGAAGAAGAAGAAGAAGAAGAAGAAGATAGATGTGGAGAAAAGTAAGAGAGAAATGAGAGAGATAGCAATAATTATAAAATAATGTTTTCATAAAATTAAACAGTTGTAATGGTAATTATAAAGAATTTATTAAAAAGAAAGAGAAAAGAAAGATGAGGTGTAAACATTTTAAAACATATTTAAAAATTAAAAGGAAGTTAAATGAAAAAAAAAAAAAAAAAAATTAGTTAGAAGTAAAAGTATAATTTTCAAAAAAATAAGAGGGGGCACGTGCCCTCTCTAAACTCTATGTAGCTCTGTCCTGACAAAGAGATGTGGCATTTCAACTATAATTACATTAGTATTAGGATAATATGGTAGAACTGAAATACCAAAAATACCCTACTCTAAAAGGTAAATATTCAATTGATTAATTAGAGTTGGTTTGATAATTGACCTTTTTTTTCAGTAATTTTTTAATTTTTTTACAAAAAGACGTGTAAAAAAATAAAGATAATGAATTAATTTTTTGTATTGACTTATTGGCTAAAATTCTAATTTTCCAAACAAGGCCTTAGTATTTAATATTTATTAGAATTCAGGTTATTATTGTGTACCCGTTACATATGAGAATTTCTTGGTGGGCTTTCTTTGGTGGAGTGTCGGTTTGAAGGGTGGATAGGACTATTTCCGTTTTCCGCAAATCAATTTGGGCTTACAGGCCAATAATGATTAGGCTACAACTTCATAACTTGGGTTGGGCTATTTCACCATCTAGAATAGGTCCACTGGCCCATGAACAGGCAGCAGATTTCTATAGACTGTGACCTTTCCGTCTAATCTAACTTACTCACCTACTAACATCCTACCGTATAATAAAAATAAAAAATAAAATCACTTACAATATCAACTTACTATGCTACTAACCCAAGGGGCGATACGGTGAATGAGAATTTTTTTTATAGGCTTAACGTTTAGGTTCGAGTTTTAATATTTTAAGTTAAATTTATCTTTTCCTGTTTTCTAGTATTGATTGTAAAACACAAAAACAAATTTATTTATAAAAAAAAATATTATTACGACACAAGTAGTGGGAGAGAGAGACTGCAAAGGATACATATGCAAGATCATGTGGTGTCGCAAATTCATTTTTATTAGTTAAAGCAGTGCGATTCATTGTCCATTTATGAATGGAGTAGAGCAATGGTCTTGGACATGAAATAATTTTTCCCTATTTCCTTATTTTAAGACGAAAGTTAATCAAATAAATAAAAACTAAAAACACTCCTTTCATTACTGTTCAATAATTAATTTTTTTAGCTCATATAAATTATTTTGCTTCGAAGTTAAAAACAGAATACGTATCAAACACATTAAATTTTTTTCTTAAGTTATTTTTATTTCAAAAGATATAAATTGAATATGTACCAAATACTCCAGCAGAAATTTCTAAAGTAAAAAACTATGAACAGTTTTTATAAGTTATACCAAACAGGTTCATCAATGTGTTCATCAATGTCTGCGAAGATTAACCATGTCATGTTATTTTTCCAAAAAAAAAAAAAAATCATTTTTGGGAACCACATATTGGAGCATCCACATCCCTTGTTTGGGCCCCTCTGTGAATTTGTCAAGATTGAATGATTAAAACTTAATTGAAATAAAAGGATTGAAAGATTTAGACATAAATTTGTTCAGGACTTAGTGACGCCAAACAAATCTAATCATGTGTTGTAGATCAGCTTAAGTTTGTTTGATAATACTACGTACATACAGTTATGTAGTTCAAAAAATTGACGTGTAAAAAGGATTATGCCTAAAATCAAATCTAAAATCACACATTAATTTTTATGTGCATATATCTGTAATTTTTTCTGTATACGTCAATGCAGAACGACATGCAAGGATTGCTCAATTTAATTTAATTTAATTTTATATTATTTTATTTTATTGATTAATGATGGTGTTACGTAAAAGCAATGTAAGAAGGCTCAAAGAATTTGAACCATTGAGTTTCTTTTGTTAAATAATGTAGGTAGGTCTACAATTAATTTCACACATGTTTGAGTTGGGTGGTTAAAGCACTAATGTTATATGTAATAGGTCTAACAACATTATTATAATATTTTGTTAACTCAAAGTGGTTGTTAGCCAAAAGCATAAACCAGGTGCAACTTTTCAAAGGTGGAGTTCACGAGTGGTGGGAAGCTTCAACCCTTCGTTCAATAGACAAAAATGCAAATTTAAATTGTGTGTAGACCCCACAAGTTACCTCTACTTAGTGGGTGCGTCCACCTTTTGTTTAATTCAAATATTTTTTCTTTAGAGTAAAGTAAAGTAGAGTAATTAGTTTTAAGACGAGTGTTGAATTAGTAGATTAGGTGCTCTTTTATGTTTGTAGGTTGTAAATTAGTTGAGTCGAGTTAAATAATATATTATTTAAATTTGAGTTAAAAATTTAAAATTTAAAATATGTTTAAATGTAGCTTTTTTATCTTTTGAATCGATCTCAAATTAAATTTTAATTGAATCGATGACGAGCTAAAGTCGAGTAGATTGATTTTTTCTAATGGATATAATCGAGGTAAACAATAGGTTGTTCAAAATTCAACCAGGCTCTATTGATCATGTCCCTTCTCAACAGTTGTACTTTGTCTTGGAATGTCTTTGGCTTTACAAGAGAGAGTTCTTGAAATACTTCTTCCCTTTTTGGCCATCGGTTTTCAATTACCTTTTTTTTTTTTTTTTAGGTACATTGGAAAATAAATTGAGGATAGAAGATTAAGCCCTATCCCTCGAAACACCTAAGATATCGGCTACCAAGAGGCCTCATATCTCCATCGGTGGGGCATTTACAATAAGCAATTCTTCCGGTTGCTCTACTCCAAGTTTTGCAAGAGCATCAACACAGGTGTTTCTTTCTCTCATGATGTGTTTGATTTCGCCCTTGCAGCCTTGCATGATGATCCTTGCATCCTCTACTAATCCTCAGAATTGGAAATTGTCTCCCGAGCCCTCTATCAATAGTTGGACAACTTGTTCCGCATCCGTTTCAATTACTTGTTCAATCACTCTACCTGTAACTAAGTGGGGACGTTCCTTCCAACATGAGCGAACCTACTTAAAAATCTTAACAAGTTATAAAATATATTTAAATTTAATTTATTTACATGATTAATTAATTTCAAATAAGCTTTTTAACAAGTTCAACATGAAATACAATTTTTTTTTAATAGTATTTGTACGAGCACGAAATAATGTTCTCGTATAATCCTGTTGATCAAGTTTGCGCTCCTCCAAACGTCGTCGCTTTATTCCCTGAAAACACAAACGTGAGCTAGTCGGCGGGTGTGTGCCGGATACCTCTCTGATGCCTAAGTCAGCAAAATAGACAAATAGACAAAAGCTCTGTGTATTCCGAAAATCAAAGTTGTGTTACCTCTACATAGGTTATGTTGTGAGCTTTTATAGTTTTTGCCTGGCACAATCCTAGTAGGACTCTTATTCCTCCATGTAGAGTCCTCCTAGGAATCACACTCCTGAAAGATAATGTTTATCCTTCAACACCTCCCTCACTGCTTAAACCAAGTAAGATGGTTTTACCTCGGTTGGATGACAGTATGACCGAGCTAACACTAGCCCTTTGTCATACTTAATCCAGCGCTTTCACATGCAACACATAGCTTGGCTCTTTGTTCACTTGTACCTCGGTTTTGTCTGTTGAGACCGAGCTAACTATAGCAAGCTTTGACCGAGCTAACAAGAGCAAGGTCCACCATAAGAAGCCTAAATACCTCGGTTCCGAATACTATGACTGAGCTAATTATCATCACTCCGACCGTGGTGACTGTAACCATATTTGGACCGAGCTAACACTAAGGTCGACTCGCTAAGCCCTTTCCACTATGGCCCATAGATCGGTGCATTACTACGCCTGGGCTTAGCTCGGCCCTAATGCACATAAAAACTCCCTCTTAATTGCCTCTTAATTCCATCTGTCATGCATGATTTTGGGATTACCTGCTACCAGCCGAGCTAAAACTTCAGACCTTTAACTGAGCTAAATTGTCACCGGACTACCGATTTGTTCGGTCAAAAAATGTCTCTTCAGTCACGCTGTACATTTGAATCGCTTGCTATTCCCATAGACACGTGGTTGGCCCCTATTGGTTGAGTACAGCTGTCAACGCTGTCTTCGTACCTCGCGAATTTTGAACAGTCCCGCCCAAATATAGGTTTTATACAAAAACCCTATTTTTTCAAATCAAAACATTTCTGTTCATCTTCTCTCTTTTTACCCTCTGAGCCTCCATTTTCCTAAACACTGCATCTGCAAAGCTTGTGCTCCTGTTTGGCATCTTCATCGTTTGGAACTTCATCATCTTCTTCTAAGATTGTAAGTGACTCAAATCCTCACTTTTTCCGTTTATTCCGTGAATATGTATAGTATAGATGTATATACTCTTATATTTTACAAAATACACTTTGTAGTTTTGCTGAAATGGATAAGAACAGTTAATACCTAAAACCAGACCCCCAAACCATAGGCTCGTGCTTAAGAACACACCGTCTGGATTCAGAAAACATGAAGTTTGAATCTAGAATCGTGTTGTAACCGAGCTAAAAACCTGTTTAGGCAACTCTAGGCTTAAACACAACCGAACTAGAGAACTCCACCCAATAACCGAGCTAAAATTTTTACACTTCGCCTTAAGTTTCAGCCGGACTAAGAACCTTTCGTTTCATTTAGCCGAGCTAAAGTCCTTTGCTCCCACCGAACTAAGAATGGATAGTATCCCACGTAACCGAGCTAGGCTTACATTTATTTTTGCCTTTATACTTAGCACGATCCAACGATCTGGGCTTAACACTTTTCATCTCCACTTTGCAGACTCTAACTAGGTTGGCCATGTACTCTCTTGAACGCTTAACCGAGATACTCAACGTCATCTCCACACCGAGCTAGTACTTCGAGCTAATTTATACATAACTTAAGTCCACATGGGAAAATATCGATTCTTAGTAAGCTCACCCGGGGCCATAGCTGAGTTCCGAAAGGATTACCAAATTCCAGACGACGTCCATCTTTTCCTAGCGAAACTAGATACCACACCCTGGGAAAAACAAGGTTTTGTTCCATTTACCGTGCTATCCATTGTTGAAGCCGGCCTCCGATTCCCAGTTCAACCACTTCTATGCGAATTCCTTAGGCAAACTAGAATATGCCCAACCCAACTTAGCACCAATTCATATAGAATAATAAACGGCATCGCCGAGCTAAATCGTTGGCTTGGCCTCAACCTTGGTTTAGCCGAGCTTTTTCACCAATATTCACTTGGCCAGAATGAAGATGGCTGGGTATACTATTTAAGAATAAGAAGACGCCGAGAGAAAATAATCAAAAATACATCGGACAAAGATGTAAATAACGATGACTTTTTCTGGGTCTCGGGTAACTTCGAAGACCAGAAAGCCCATATACCGGGCGACCGAATTAACTGGAATAAGGGAGTAGCCGGTATGAATACCTCGGCTTAGCTTTGTGTGCTCTTTACTCCGTTTATAAGTTTTGCGCCATACTAACCGTTGCCTTTTTCCTTTATGTAGACTTGAACCATCTAAAGTCACAGTACTAATACCCCAATCTAGACGCACTCCGCGCCGCGCTCCGGTACCGTGATAGAGATTGACCGAGCTACTCAATTTTGAATCGACATACAGATATAGCAGTAGGAGGAAGACCAGGGTAACAGACTTCCTCCTGGAACCTTCCCCAGAGCCTGATCCATCTCTTCCCCAAATCAACCTTGTTCCTTTAACTAAAGAACAAGAAATGGCAAAGCACCGCGCTGTCCGAGCCTTGATCACTGAAACCGCTACTCAGGCCGAGGTACCACAAGCCGGCCAAACAAATGAGGCAGTGGTGGCCCTTCCAACGGCCCATGCCTCGTCATCCCGGCTGAGCAAGCGTGCTCGAACATCTGCAACCGAGCCACAACAACTTATTGATGAAGATAACATCGTGCTTTCTCAATCCACCCGGCCGAGCCCAGAACCAGTGCGTTCTGACCGGGCTAGCCCTTCAGAATGGGTACCAAAGATCACATACAAGAACCAAGCTATTACCAACGCTGACTCAGTGGTCGTAGAGAAAGACCATTCGCTGGCTTTTAACCTCGCCAAGAGCATATGCCTACCAGCCGATATGGAGTACCACGACCATCTCACCGAGCTGAAGGCCATTCGCTCGGCAACAAAATTGATGGTGCTGATAAGTTCTCCCTTTGCTTGTCTTTCTAATTTGTACATCTGTTTGCATGGTTTTAACTATAATTGTTATCTCTCCTTTTGCAGGCCATGCAGAAGAATCATATCGCTCACAAGCGTGTGTTGGAACTACGTAAAACCACATGGCAGGCCGTGGCAGAGGCTAATGCTAAGTCGGCCGAGCTAGAAGAGTCCAAGCAGAAAATGGCCGAGCTATACACTGAAATAGCCGGACTCACCGGACTAGTCAACTCGGCTGAAGCAGATAAGCAGAAGGCTTCGGCCGAGTTGAAAGATAAATATCTGCACGAGCTAGCCAAGCTCGAGAAGAAGAAGGATGCAGAGATCGCTAGGCTGAAGAAGAGTGTGGAAGATGCTGAAGACCGGGGTTATAAGGAAGGGGAGGCCACTTACATCCAACAATGTGAAGCTGCAAAAGACATATTCTTTAAATGCAGATGGAAGGCGGCTGTGGCGAAGCTCGGTCATGGCCAAGAGACCGAGGTCTTTTAGAACCCTCCTCCATATTTTATACCGAACTACGTGGCGGAGTATACCAATGTGTAGACGTGCTCGAACATCCCGGGCTCCGCGCGCAAAATGGGCGCGAAATCCGTTTTGTTCATTGGACTACTACTACAGTTCGGACTCAATGTCATGGTTTTGAATCTAATCTCACAAAGTGCAATGCAAGACCGATAAATCACCAAAGAGTCAAAATCTGGCAAATCGTTTTGGAAAACTGATTTTTATAAAGAAGTGCCAAACATGGACTGCTTTGCCAGATACAGAGTCGCTACCTAAATATTTTATTTTGGGAAATTTAGGAAACCCTGACTCGTGCCTAAGGCCACGTGTCCGTCATCACCAAAGTTGCCTCGGCTTGGGAACTTGGGTACGAGAGAGGAAGGTCATGCAATGAGTACCCCCACTCGCCCGATCAAAGGATCGGCCTTTACTAATATGATATCTTGTTTTTGAAAACACATGCGTTCTTATTCTGGTTTATTTGCTAGCTTACTACGTGATGCGCACAGCATACAAGTATAGACTAGATCGTCTAATTTGGAACAACACATTGCATGTTCGTTTGTGAAAATGATTTTGAAGTTTGCTATTCACAAGTAGGCTAAATCGGGGATTTGATGAATTATTCAAATTCAAGTAATCCAGCCTTCACCCACAGGCATTCAGGCAGTTATATCACATAAGCAAATAGCCTCATGGCAAGCATGCTTTCATGACATTCAATAACACACATGCAATATGCTAAAGCGTAAACACTCACAGTGTGCTCCAAGCTAAAATAGACAACTAGTTAGAAATCATGTATGATCCTAGTTCATGTTAAGATGTCTAATGCAACACATGCGGAAATATAACTAAAATAGGCTCGGCTATTCTAATCATGTCATGTAAAATGCAATTTGGTACATGTATTCAAATAGGTATTGAAAATACAATGCAGTTAGTATGATGCGCTGAACCCGGTGCATGCAATGCAGATGAATGGATGCACGCATGTAAAGCATAAGGTATGCTAAATTAAACATGCCCTAAAACTAACCATCGTAAGCGATTAAGTAAAAGGGAGAAAGACGTGAGGTTGGAAGACATTCACACACTCACGCACACTTATTACAAAATTTGCCCTCTCGACGGAGGGTCCGAATGAAAGCTAAGCTATACTAAGCTAAGCTACTCAACTAATCTAATTAAACTAATTAGACTATTACAAACCAAATTGAATAATAAGCAATCTACTTACTAATTATTACAACACTTAATTGATTAACAAATTAACTAATTAAATTACAAATTGAAGCTAACTAACAAGTAAGCATTAAACTAAGCTGCTCCAGCTTTCCCTTGAACAAAAAAGGATGCATGCTCTCGATTCTCGTCCTGAAAAGCTCTCCAAATGCTCTTTAGAGGCTCTGTCTGCAGGGTGTCCTTGAGAACTAGCTATTGGATCTTACCAAAACAGTGCTGAGGAGTGCACCGGTGGCCTGCCGGCCATGAGGAGCTTCTGCCGACCACCCTGCCGACCAAGAGTGCACACTGCCGGCCACAAATGAAGATCTGCCGGCCAACAATAGGGGGGTGTCGGCCACTGGTGTGCTGTGACACCAAGCTGTAGCAGAGCACAAAATAGAAAAAAGAGGGGGTCTCCCAAGGGTATGTGCACTATGCCACTCCATATCACCTCAAAACATCAAGGGAGAGGCATAATCGGATCCAAGACCATCAATCATGCATCTCAATGCATGATGGCTAAAGATCCAACATATGCAAATTTCAATAAATGCATAACAAATAAGACACCAAGACCATTTCCTTATCATGGGAAGTCAAAGGAAATGGAGACCAAGGGTGATTGGCTCACTTCATCACTTTAAGTATGAAATGAGCTAATCCACCTTGTGTTCAACGTAATGCCCGATTGAACACAATGCAATGCACATAGACAACATGTTATGTAAACAATCATGCTAAGCTTGACATGCTAACATGCAATGTACCAAGCATGGAATAACACCAAAACGGAGCAAGCATGCAACAACATGAAAAGATGGACAAGCATGCGACAACATGCAAAGATGGACAAGCATGCGACAACATGCAAAAATGGACTTAAACTAAAATGGGCATACCTCAATCATGCCCAAATCAGTGGCCAATGGTGATAAAATTAAGGCACATGAAGCACATACAAGCATGCACAATGTAATGGCCTATCAAAGAGGCTTAAGAGCACAACTCTCGAGAGTGCTCAAACAGTGACAAAAGTGGAAGTGTAGCAACACTAAGTGCACTGAAATAAGGTAAGAAATGATGCCAAATCATTTAATCAACACAAGTAAAGCATGCAATGGTCCTTAAGCATTAAAGCTAGCAAAGAGGATTACAAAGGAGACATGCAATACATGGCACAAATGCATGAACCAATCATGGAAAGAGCTGAAATAGGCCAAAACAATGACCAAAACATGTTGAGATGAGGGCCCAAAGACCTAGGCATGCAAGCATACAAGCTAAGCCATAAACTAGGCAACAATGCGCAACACTCAAAGGCACTTAAAGAGTGAATGAAGTAGGAACATGGCAATACTATAAGCTTTGAAATGAAATATTAAATGATGCCAAATCATCTAAATATCTCAAAGATAGCATGCATGAGTCATCAAAACACAAAGCTAGCAAGGCCAATTGCACTACAACTATACAAAGCATGAAGCATATGGCAAAGGCAACCCAAAACAGTCCTAAAACATGTTAAAGTGATACTAAAACATGTATGGAAGGAAGCCAAAACAATCTAACATGAAGGGCATAAGGCACAATGCATACAAGGCAAATATGGTGGATTACACTACACCTATTAAGACCAAGCATGGAATGACTTAAGCAACAAAAATCAGAGTTATATCATGGCATAATAACCCCCAAAACACATTGAAATGATAGCTCGCAAGCTTAAGCTTACGCATGAAGGCATACGTAATGATCCATGTTAAGGCATAAAGGGAGAAACCCTCCAACGCATTGAATGAGTGATAAATGCAAGTGCATGACCATGAAACATGGACTGAAATCACATTTCACATGATGCGAAATCATGAAAATAGTTCAAGTAATACATGCTAATGGACCCAATGCACAAAGCCTACAAGCTAGAATGAACCATAGCTATACGAGACAAGTCATGCATGACCAAAACAACACAAATCAGAGCTAGAGCATGCTAAAACATAGACAAAAGCTTCTTGAAGTTAAGCCTAAAGCATACTAGAATGACATGTTAAAGCATGAGACACACTAGGCTAATTCATGGAATTACACTACAAGTGTATGGAGCATGCAAGGGGCCATCAAACCCACCCAAAACAGAGTCATGGCATGCTAAAACAACACCAAAAACCTACTGAAATGGAGTCAAAACAAGCTAGAATGACATGCTACTTCATGAAGCATACAAGACTAGTTTGTGTGATTTACACTACAAGTGTATTATGCATCCATGGAGTGACAAAATCAAGTAAAAACAGAGGCATGCCACAACAAAATAACCCTAAATACAAGCTAAGATATGGCCAACATAAGCTTAACAAACATGCTCAAACATGAGGTATATGAAGCAAGTATTGAAGACACAAGGAGAGGGGATGACCCTCTTCCTTTTGTGACCTCAAAACACCCTTCCCACCACTGAAATTTCTCTGAGTTTCAGTGGTGAGAAGGCCAAAACAAGGTGGTCCCAAAGGCTCACAAAGAAGGCACAAAAGCAAGGCCAAACAAGGCCTAAGAGGGGGTAAACAACCCCCAACGAAAAAGTGACCTTAAACAAACTTTTTAAGTATGCAAAAACAGAACTTTTTCCGGTTAAGAGTCAAGCTAAAACAACATGCAAGTTGGGCTAAAAGCTTAAGCAAAAATGGGGGATTTAAGGGTTAGAAACTCACCCTTGAAGGCCACTTTTAAAGCTGTAACTCCAACAACTTCTTTGAGCTCAAACTAGTCCAAGAACACCAAAACAAACCTCAAGAAGCCTCAGCAACACAAGGATGGTGTTTGAGTTTGTGTTTGTGTACAAAAGTGAGACACAATGACACTTTTAAGGCACAAAACAAGAACAAAAGAGTGATATAGATATAAATGTGTATGTATAACTCAAACCACAAAATTCTGAACCTCTGAAATGAAGGAGGAGCTTTTCCTTATATAGAGGAATGCAAAGCAAAGCTTGTTATACAAGCTTGAAAAGGGCTTCATCTCTCCATACACGTGTATGGTGGAGGGATGAGTGAAAACCAGCTGGCTTAAAAGATCTGGAGTGAAATCTGCTGAGACAAAGTGTTCTGCCGGCCATGAGTGGTGGCCGGCAGTGCCTCATTGATGGCCGGCAGGCTTCATCAATGGTAAGCAGGGACAAATGCATGGCTGGTAGTGGCAGAGAGTGGCTGGCAGTGCACCATGAGAAGCATGCTGAAAGGACTAGCATATGGTCCAAGAATGGGGCAGAAAGGATACAGGGTTTGAAAAGCTGAAACCTGTGACGTTCCGTTGCGAAGGTCGAGTACTGGACGAGCAATTGAACTTGTGGCTAGATGTACCTGCAAGTACAACCAAGTCTTGAGGACGGTCAAAAATGGGGTGTCTACACAATTCCATTTAGCAAAAATTTCTTCAAGTTGGGGAGGAAGATGAGGCATCCCCAGAGCCTGATGACACCCCGGCTGTTATTACTGATCACGGTCTCCATACTGCTCCATCAGCTCAGGTTGAGCCACCGGTGGAAGACTTGGTTGAAATTGTGACCGAGCTACCTGCTGAAACCGGGCTATCGAGTGGTGCAACTCGAGTTGACCTGGATGCGGATCTGGACGACCTTTTTGCTTGATTCTACAATTTTTCCTTTTCTCATGGAAAGAATTTTTAACCGGCCTAAAGTCCCATTTTTGTAACTTTGTTTTGGATCTTAAATGAAATCTTCTTTTTGCTCGATTTATTCCATACCTGTATTTATTTTCTACTGTGATTTGCATGAAGTATAACATTTTCTGGCCGAGATACCTATCTCAGTCTTAACCTTGTAATCTGTTTGGTCATACCTTCCAACTCTCTTCAGCCTAGATCCTTATTTCGACTGAAAAGAGATAAATGTTAGTTTTTCCTGCCAACCTCTTCAGCCTAGATCCTTATCTCGGCTGAAGAGAAATAAATGTTGGTTAATCCTGCCAACCTCTTTAACCTAGATCTTTATCTCGACTGAAGAGAGATAAATATTGGTTATTCTTGCCAACCTCTTCAGCCTATATCCTTATCTCAACTGAAGAGACATAAATGTTTGGTCATACCTGCCAACTCTCTTCAGCTTAGATCCTTATCTCGGCTGAAGAGAGATAAATGTTGGTTATTCCTGCCAACCTCTTCAGCCTAGATCCTTATTTTGGCTGAAGAGAGATAAATGTTTGGTTATACCTGCCAACTTTCTTCAGCCTAGATCCTTATCTCGGCTGAAGAGAGATAAATGTTGGTTATTCCTGCCAACCTCTTCAGCCTAGATCCTGATCTTGGCTGAAGAGAGATAGATGTTGGTTATTCCTGCCAACCTCTTCAGCCTAGATCTTGATCTCGGCTGAAGAGAGCTCAAAGTTGGTTATTTCTGCCAACCTAGAGCCAAGTGTTTGATTATTCCTGCCAAACTTCTTCAGCCTAGATCCTGATCTCGGCTGAAGGGAGCTCAATGTTGGTTATTCCTGCCAACCTAGAGCCAAGTGTTTGGTTATTCCTGCCAAACTTCTCTAGCCTGGATCCTGATTTCGGCTGAAGAGAGCTCAAAGTTGGTTATTCCTGCCAACCTCTTCAGCCTGGATCCTGATCTCGGCTGAAGAGAGCTCAAAGTTGGTTATTCCTGCCAACCTAGAGCCAAGTGTTTGGTTATTCCTGCCAAACTTCTTCAGCCTAGATCTTGATCTCGGCTGAAGAGAGCTCAATGTTGGTTATTCCTGCCAACCTAGAGCCAAGTGTTTGGTTATTCCTGCCAAACTTCTTCAGCCTAGATCCTGATCTCGGCTGAAGAGAGCTCAATGTTGGATATTCCTGCCAACCTAGAGCCAAGTGTTTGGTTATTCCTGCCAAACTTCTTCAGCCTGGATCCTGATCTCGGTTGAAGAGAGCTCAAAGTTGGTTATTCCTGCCAACTTAGAGCGAAGTGTTGGTTATTCCAGCCAACTCTGCTTTCATTACCCCTAGCTCACTAAAACAACTCTTACAGAAGAAAAGAATTGTGCTGGAAAGGAAACTACTTGTTTTATTGAAAACAGAAAAAAATTACAAGTACTTTAATGAAAAGCTAAAAATAAAATAGTTTGAGATTGACAGTGTTCCATGGCCTGGGAATAGCCTTGCTATCTCCGTCTTCAAGTGATATGTCCCTTTTCCCGCTAAGCCAACCACTTTGTATGGTCCTTCCTAATTAGGCCCTAACTTGCCATCTTCGGGGACCACAGTGTTTCCCATTACTTTGCGCAGCACCCAATCTCTAATCTTGAATTGCCTCGGATGTACTGTCTTGTTATATTTTCTGGATAACTCTTACTAATATGAGGCGATGTGAACCAGTGCTCTTTCTCTTCTCTCTTCTACAAGGTTGAGTTCCAAGGCTATGGCTTCTCCATTTAAATCTGGGTCAAAATTTTCACTTCTAATAGTGGAAAGGCTAACTTCGAGTGGGATTACTGCTTCCATGCCATAGGCTAAGAAAAAAGGTGTTTCTCCAGTTGATCGCCGATGTATGGTACGGTAATCCCATAAAACATGAAGAAGCTCCTCAGTCCACTTGCCTTTTGCTTTCTCCAGCCTTTTCTTCAATCCATCTAAGACGACTTTGTTTGATGCTTCCGCCTGGCCATTTGCTTGGGGGTATGCTGGTATAGAATTGTAGAATTCTATCTTATACTCCTCACCAAAGCCTTTAAAAATTTTGCCATCGAACTGAGTGCCGTTGTCAGATATTAGAGCCTTGGGTATGCTGAACTGAGTGATGATATTCTGCCAGATGAACTTTTTCACATCTTTCTCTTTTATTGAGGCGAGTGCTTCTGCTTCCACCCATTTTGTAAAGTAGTATGTTGCGGCAAGAAAGAACTTTCTGTTGCCGGGTGCTGTTGGAAGTGGTCCTACTATGTCCAAGCCCCACATTGCGAAGGGCCATGGGCTAGTTAATGGTAGAAGCTCTCTGGCCGGTTGATGTATTTGGTGTGTGAACTTTTGGCATTTCTCGCATCTCTTGACATAATTTTTTGAATCTGCTTGCATGTATGGCCACCAATATCCTTGTGAAATTGTTCTGTAGGCCAGTGATCTTCCCCTTTGGTGACTTCCACATACGCCTTCGTGTATCTCAAACAAGAATGCTTCGACCTTGCTGGGATGAACACATTTCAGGTAAGGCTCTGTGAAGGATTTTTTGTACAAGGCCATTGATGGGGAGAGCCACAATCGCTATGACTTTGCTCTTATTTTGTTGGCCTCTTTCTTCTCTTCGGGTAAGACGCCGTCTTTTAAGAATACTATAATGGGATCCATCCATGAAGGGCCTAGTTCGGCACAACATACCTCAGCTACTTCAGTTTCTTCAATGCTTGGTCTTGGTAGGTAGTCGATCAGTAACGGATGTGGGATGGATGTATTTGCCATCGAAGCGAAGCCTGCTAGTTCGTCTGCTCTACTGTTTTCTTCTCGGCCGATTTGTTCTATCCGCACTACTTCGAATTTCATGATCTCTTTTCTAACTAACTCTTGGTACTTAGCCATCCTCTCATCTTTTGCCTCGTAGTCGCCTGAAATCCGGTTTACTACCAGCTGGGAATCACTGTAGACCATTAGGTCGGTGGCCTTCATGAAGAGTGCTGATTTTAGACCTACTAAAAGTGCTTCATACTCTGCTTCATTGTTTGATGCTGGGAAGCCAAGGTTGACTACTTGTTCCACTATCAGGTCATCTAGTGAGATGAGGACTATGCCATGTCCTGCACTGTGCCTGTTGGATGCTCCATCCACGAAGAGTTTCCACATCTCTCCAACGAATAGCTTCCAGCAAGTAGATGGATCGGATGATGTTTTGGGATCATGAATGTTACCGGTGTTTTCCCCCAAGTCCATGCCGATTGTAGGTGTTTTATCTTCACTGTTAGACTGCCTTAAATCTCTTTTTTTTGATGAGTTCTCACTGGGAATGGCTTAGTTTGCCTCTTCCTTCCTTTCTTCAATTCGGTATGCCTTGGGATGTGGCTGGGCATCTTGTTTTGGGGGTTGCGCAGTTCCTGCGGCACTTTCCATCCCCTTTTCTGTTGTGCCAGTCAAGTCAACTGGGCAGATATGATGACTTCCTGGTGTGAACTCTGCCAAAGCTTGGGATTT
This sequence comes from Camellia granthamiana, assembly GCA_036172215.1. Classification (NCBI taxonomy): domain Eukaryota; kingdom Viridiplantae; phylum Streptophyta; class Magnoliopsida; order Ericales; family Theaceae; genus Camellia; species Camellia granthamiana. Next base: position 132,758,716 of record CM069911.1, read on the forward strand.
TATTGCGGTTCTGGGTTGAAACTTGATATCAAATTGTCCCAATTCCACCGCCCACTTCAAGATTCGCCCAGAAAAGTTCGCTCTTTCAAACAAAGCTTTTAATGGAAAAGCTGTTAGGACGATTGTGGTGTGGGCGTGGAAGTAATGCGACAGCTTCCTTGAGGCCATCATCAAGGCTAAGGCCAGTTTTTCCAATGGTAGGTACTTGGTTTCTGCGCCCAGCAAGGTTTTGCTAACATAAAAGATGGGCAGATGTTGGATTCCTTCCGCTCTGACCAACACTGCGCTGACTGCGTGTTATGAAACTGCTAGGTATAAAAAGAGCTCTTCTCTAGGTACTGGGGTTACTAGCAATGGTGGAGAAGACATGTACTCTTTTAGGCTTTCTAGGATGTGATCGCATTCTTCATCCCACTCAAACTTGGCCTTCAATGCTTGGAAGAATGGTCGACATCTGTCTGATGACTGACTTATGAACTGGTTGAGTGCGGCAGCTAGGCCAGTGAGATGCTGCACCTCTTTTACTGTATTGGGCCTCTCTAGATCCTGGATTGCTTTGATCTGAGAAGGGTCTGCTTCTATACCTCGGTTGGTCACCAGAAAGCCTAGGAATTTGCCTGATCCTACGCCGAATGCACACTTGGATGCATTTAGGCGCAGCTTGTTCTTCTTCAGAATCTGAAACATTTCACCTAGGTCCCTGAGATAGTCCTTCTCATCCTTGCTTTTGACCACCATGTCATCTATGTAAGCCTCCATTATTCTGCCTAACAATGGTTCAAACATCTTAGTGACCATCCGTTGGAATGTTGCCCCTGCGTTTTTTAGGCCAAATGGCATGACCTTGTAACAATACAATCCTCTAGGCGTTGTAAAGGATGTGACCTCCTGATTTGGTTCATACATAGCGATCTGATGGTAACCTCTGTACGCATCAAAGAAGCCAAGTCGATTATGTCCTGCCGTCAGGTTTACCAGTTGGTCTATTTGTGGTAGGGGAAAACTGTCCTTTGGGCATGCCTTGTTGACTGTTTTGTAGTCCACGCAGACACGCCATTTTTCGTTCTTCTTTGGCACTACTATGGTATTGGAGATCCACCTGGGATAGTGCACTTCTCTGATAGCTCCTGCCTCCAGCAAGTTTTCCACTTCTTCCGCCACTATCTCGGCATAGTGGAGTGCTGATCTGCGAATGCGCTGTATAACTGGTCTGGCAGTTGGGTGGACGTTCAGTTGGTGACAGATGAAGTTTGGGTCAATGCCAGGCATGTCATACGGTGTCCAGGCAAACACTTCGATGTTAGAGGTTAAGAATTCCATAACCTCTATTCTCTCAGTGCTGGACAAAGACGAGTCGAGCAAAGCAAAAAGAACTTTTCTGGGTCTTTTTCATCTATCTTTACCTGTACCAAGTCTTCCACTGCCTTCTTTTCAGCTGCCTTGCCAACATCCGCAAATAGTTCATTACTCTCAGGCTCTTCCACCATCTGTACATACCCTTTGGCAGCACGGCTGCCATTTACTGTGACGAAGCACTGTTTGGACATAATTTGGTCTCCAAAGACCTCTTCAATTACTCCGGCTTCATTGGGGAACCGCAATACTTGATGGTAGGTTGACGCTACCGAACGCATGGCGTGCAACCATGTCCTCCCCAAGATTATGTTGTAAGTGGAAGGGACTTTTAATACCCAGAATTCCACCTGTTTCGTCAGGGTTCCTGCCTTGACTGGGAGGATTATCTTGCCCACTGGCCACTCTGGCATTGAGTTGAATCCGATTAGAGGAGATGTTGCAGGTGCTAAGTTTTGTCCTCCAATTTCAATTGTTTGAAGGTTTCGTAATACATTATCTCACATGAGCTTCCTTGGTCGATCAAAATCTATTTGATGTCGAAATTCTTGACGCGTAGAGTGACAACCAGTGCATCATTGTGAGGGCAATATATTCTTGCTAAATCTTTGTCTGAAAAAGATATGACATTTGTGGTCTCTGTTCTCCCCTTTTTGATGGCAGGTTGTGCACTTAATACCTCCCTCAAGTGCTCAGTCTTTTTGATCATCCCCCTGAGCTCACATACCCGCTCAGGTTCACATATCCCATGTATTACGTTAATCACACCTTGAGGTGGAGCGTCGACCGGCATCCCCTTTAGGTTGTTGTGGTTCTAGGGGGCTGGCTGTGTTCCTCCATCTATGTACTGGTCCAGGTGCCCAGCTGCCACTAACTCCTCCAAATGTTGCCTCAACGACGTGCAATTTTCAGTGCGGTGCCCCTTTTCATTATGGAAAGTGCACCAGGACCTCTCATCATAGTCTTTTTGTGCTTTTCCCAACTTTACTGGCCATCGGACGAAAGGTTCATTGCGTATCTCACTGAGAATTCGGTAGATTAGTTTTTTGAACACTGTGTTAATGGCAGTGCGGACTCTTAACCTCTTTTTGTCTGGGTCCTCTCTGTTGGCCCGCCTGCCTCGCCTATTCCTGTTAGGTTGCTCTACTGTGTTGACTTTTGCTGTAGTCTTTTTATCTGGCATTGCTGTTGTGTCGGATTTTGCCTTAGCACGGGCGCTATCTTCCTCTACGCGAATATGTTGGTGCACTCTCTCCATTAAGGCCTCCATCGTAAGGGGTGGCGTCATAGTAATTGAGTCCCTCAATTTGTTACCGACTGGCAGGCCCCGTTTGTATTGCGCAATGGCGAGGTTCGTAGGGCAATCCGTAATCTGGTTGAAGGTTTCCTAGTAGCGACTGTTGTAGGACCTCAACATCTCTTTTTTGCCCATGTTAATGGAGAGTAGCTGGTCGATCTCCACTGGTGTCTTGGTGTTCGTTTTGAACCTAGTCATGAACGCCTCTGCCAATTGTGCCCAGGAGGCGATGCTACCTTCTAGTAGCCTTTCGAACCAGGTTAGACCTAGGTCACCAAGGCTGGATGGAAATAGGATGCACATTAAAGCCTCGTTTCGCTGGTAAACTGCCATAACCTGGCGGAAGTGGGTAGACGTCCCCGAACGCCCCGGGAGGATGACTCCCGTTCAGTTCGTTTATGGGTCTACTACAGTTCAGGACTCAAATTGTCACGGTTCTTAATCTGAACCAAAGAGTCCAAATCTGGCAAATCGTTTTGAGAAAACAGATTTTGAAAGAAGTGCCAAACATGGACTGCTTTGCCAGATACAGAGTCGCCACCTAAATATTTTATTTTGAGAAATTTAGGAAACCCTGACTCGGTGCCAAAGGCCACGTGTCCGTCATCACCAAGGTTGCCTCGGTTCGGGAGCTTGGGTACGATTGGGGAAGGTCAGCTATGAGCACCCCCTCTCGCCCGATCAAAGATCGGCCTCTACTAATCGTGATATCCGATTTTGAAAACATTATGCGTTCTTATTCCAGTTATTAGCCTAGAATTACTATGTTATGCGCACAGCAAACAAGTATAGACCAAATCGCCTAAATTGGAACAAAACATTGCACGTTTGTTTTGAAAATGGTTTGCTACTCGCAAGTAGGCTAAAATACAGATTTTGCCACCCTCAAGTGGGCTTTAGAAAAGATGGTTTTGCCACTATCTGGTGGGCTTAAAACTCACAGTTTTAATGCATTATTCCAATCTTAGGTAATTTAACCTCCATCCACAGGCATTCAAGCAATTATATCACATAAGCAGCTAGCCTCATGGTAATCATGCTATCATGGCAACATTTACACGCATGCGATATGCTAAAGCATAAAAGCTTACCTAGTACTCCGCGCCAAAACAGAAACTAGTTAGTAATCATATGCATGATCGTAGTTCATGTTAAGGTGGCTAATGCAACGCATGCAAGGATGCAATCTAGACAGGCTCGGCTATCCTAAACATGGCATGTGAAATGCTGCAACTAGCAAGTACTCAACTTGGAATTGAAAATACAGTGCAGTTAGTATGATGCGCCGAGCCCGGTGCGTACAAGACAAATGTATGGATGCACGCATGCATAGCATAAGGTATGCTAATTTAAATATGCCCTAACCTACCATCATAAGCAGGTAAATAAAAAGGAAGAGAGACGTGGGATTGGAAGACATGCACACACTCACACACCCTTATTACAAATACGCCCTCGTTCGGAGGGACCAAATAAATATTACAGTCCGAATAATAAATAAATTAATTATTACAGACCCTCTAATTAATTAATAAATTCATAACAAAAGAAGGTGGCCACAGCCCCGCCTCGGGATGCGTGAATGATCCGCCTTGCTCGGAAATCCGCACCATACCACTGTTGCCTCTATTTACACTGCCCTGTCTCTCCAAAGACTGCCAAAGTCCTGGGACATGTTCCTTGCACACTGTAGAATATCATCGGCTGGAGGAAATGCCCACCGGCCATAGCAAATGACCATCGGCTGTTGATGAAGTTATCAGCTATTCACCAATGGCCGGTCGGCACTATATGTTGCCGGTCGGCAGAAACTTCCTGCAGAAAACAGTTTTGACAGCAACAGAGGACAGGCAGTGTATGGCATGAAATTTTGAGCAAATGTATGCACGGCCACACTCCCTATCATGTAATGGACTCAAGGGAGCATGGCCCTCGACCCTCGGGCCACCAATCACGCATTTCGATGCATGATGGCCCAAAAGCCAAGTATGCATTTCAATGTCAAATGCAATGGACACAAAACACACAAGGGACCCAACCTCAATCATCGTTGATCAAGAGGTGAGGGATGCATGCTTAATGAAATGCAACCTAGGCATAGAGGCTAAGTATGCAACATGAACATGCAAATGAACAATGTATGCTAGGCGCGCAACCTAAACATGCAACAACACACAAGTATGCAACAACACACAAGGTGAGCATGCATCGACATGCAAAGGATGGTCTTACACTAACTTGGACAGCTCTCTACTAGGTCCAAAACAGTGGCCATAATGAGGCAAGTAAGGCAACACAATACATGGAATGCATGCACAATGCATTAACCAAACCTAAGGCACAAAAATGTAACTCTACCAAAGCATGGCAAGGGATGCAAGATGGCATACAAGCATGTGAATTTCAGCGCTGGAACATGATGCCAAATGGTCCCAAAACATGGAAATATGTCACCCAATGCATGCTATAGGCCCCGAAACCCAAGATTAGGCACATGAAATGACTTACATCCATACAAAGCATGCGTAATTTGAACATGGAGTATGAAGATAGAAGCAAGACAGCCCTAAAACAAGCATTTTTACAGTTCAAAGCATGGCCAAACAGTGAGCATAGATAGGGCAAAATCAGCATGCAAAAATGGCTCCGCAAGAGGGGTAATGAGGCAAGTCACAGCTGCTAGTCTCAAACACAGGAGGCCCCTTTTACAATGTTGGAGAGGGGCCAAAAATATGATATTTTACAGTTTATGACAAGCCCCAAAAACAGATACAAGTATGGCCAAAGCATCATGCAAAATGAGGCCACCAAGAGGGCTATAACATGAAGTATACCAAGGATGTCTCAAAAAGCCCTAGACCCTTAATGAAACATGAAGAGGAGGTCATTTTAGGGCCATTTTCAGTTCGGACCAGAGTCCAAAAACAGAAGCTTCATAAGCTAATAAATCATGCAAAAATGGGGACCAAAGAGGGGTACAATGGCAAGTGATACATGGAGGTCCCAAACAGTGGTGAGCCCTTCTTCAATGTTGAAGAAGGACTCAAAATAAGCCTATTCTAAGTTTACATCATGCTCCAAAACAGATTAATCATAGGCCAAAAATACTACTCAAGAAAATGGCATACAAAGGGATAATGAAGGAAGTGCAAGATGGGGGTCCCAAACAGGGTAAGACCCTTAATGAAAGATGAAATAGAGCTCAAAAAAATGACACTTTCAGTTTTGGTCGGAGCTCAAATGTGCAATAAAATATGGCTTAGATATGAACCAAGAAAATGCTAGTTTAGGGGAAAAGTGTGCTTACCCTTGTAGACCAATAAACCAGCAGGTTTTGATCCAAGGAAATGAGCTCCTAGCCTCTGCAAATGGCCTCCAATGTACTGAAATGAAGTGTAGAGGTGTGGTGCTATGGATTGGTGAGGAAATGGCCCAAGAACAAGGGTATTTGATGGTTGAATGAGAGAGATATGGAGAGGGAGGTGAGATATATATCTCTGGTTTTTTGCTCAAAAATCCAACCCTTTACAATGGAGGAGGAGAGCTCCTTATATAGACAAATGGAGAGGCTCTAAGCTTATAAGACAAGCTAAAGAGAAAGGTTCAAGGGGAGCAAGAGGGCCAAGGCTTATTAAGGAAGCCAAGACAGCTGGTAGGCTTCTTGAGGAAGCCAAGACAAGGGGTCAAGGCTTCCTCAAGAAGCCATGAGCAAAGGGTCCAAAAAAAGGGGGCAAAGGCTCCAAATAGGCACACATATGCACGGGGAGCTGGGTCTGCGCATCCCAGCTGGCACGGCTGGCATGCACCATGCTTGCAAGAGTCAAAAGGGTCAAATCGGCCATGAAAAGAGGTCATCGGCCAAATAAATTGCCGGTCGGCACAATAAATTGCCGACCTGCAATTTGTACTGGCCGGTCAGCTAAATAGAGTGCCGATGGGTGGCTGATGAGGTCAAAAAGTGCCGGTGGATGTCCAGATTGAAGCCCCGGAAGTTAGCTTTCCAATGGCGCAAACCTTGCATTAAAATTCCTTCTGTGGAAAAAGTTATGCCCTTTTTGGTGAAGCCGCGCAGACTCGATCCAACCGGGATGATGCCCAACTTCAACCAATCATACCTCACCCACCCGGACTTGGTTTTGAGAGATTCTTGAGTGCAAAATGAAGCCCCGGAAGTCTTCTTTCCAATGGCTATGGCTTCATAGCTTAACTCCAAGTGTATAGATAGATGAGCTTGATTTAGTGAGGACTGCTCGACTCTCTTCTACCCGGATTCATGCCGAACCTCTTCTCCAACTTGTTTTCTCCCCTCTTCTCCTCTTCTCTTCAACTTCAAATCCCGAAGTAAGGTGTTTTGAAAGATTTTTCAAAAATTTCATCTCTCTTTCATTCATCTCCACTTTGTCTTTGCTCGGTTTACTGAAAAGTGCACCATTTACCGAAATGCGAGCGTCGGAACATCGTGGGAATTTTATTTCAAAAATGTTTTGAAAGAGAGGGTTTTAAGGTCTCAAAACCATCCAAAATAATTTTGGTTCAAAATGGGGTGTGAAGTTGAGATTCGCCTCTCTCCTTGCCGAAGAAACTGAACCTGTGCCCTGCACACCTTTCTCCACCAAGTAAACCATCAGTAGTGCCCAAGTCTTGTGGGTGGTCAAAAATGGGGTGTCTACAAAGTGGCTTAGGTGCATGTAGGGGTCAGACTTCCCCTTATAAGTGGTGAATTTGGGTTGGTGAAAGCCTGAGGGTAGTGGTGCGTTCTCAATTGCCGGAACGAACGGCGAGCTTTGTAACCTTGCTAATACTTTGTCTGCTGGTTTGTAAGCAAGGCGCGGCATTGGTATTCCTACCTCGACGCTACCATGCGTCCAAGGGGCTAACCGCTGAAGGGCTGAAACTCTGCGCGGGTCGCGAGCCCTGGTGTCCTCCTTCTATCGGGCCCTTTCTTCAAGCACAATTCGCAAGTCAGATGATCTAGGCAACTAGGTGTGCCTAGATGACGTCTGGTGCATGTGTGAGGGCCGATAGGTGCTTCCCTCAGTCCACGACCTCTCAGTTATCGTTCTCTCAGACCTAGAGCAACGAGTCCTGGAAGTCCGCAATTGAGTGTCGCCTGTTCTAAGGCTCCTACTTTCTGCTTGCGATGGTGTGTTATGCCTACCACGATCTTCCGAGTGGCGAGGGGGCATGTTGCCTTTGCGCCCCTCTCCTATTGCCACCCTTTTTCCTTTTATTTGGCGCTTCATTGACTTCATGTCTGCCGTCATCCTCCTTATTAACTCGTCATGCTCTTTCACGCGATCATCCAGAACTTGAGGGTCCATCCTCCGCCTTTGTCTTTCAGGACTTTGAGAGCGACGGGGACTGTCGCCCCGTCTCCCCCTTGCATCCCTCCGAGGGTTCTGTCGTTGGGGTTCTAAATCTACCATGGGAGGGATAGAAGGCAAACCTTCGCGCCTCCCACCCCCCTCCGGGGTTTGCCCATCAATAGCTGATTGCGGCAAGTCTTCATTGTGCGCTATTGCTTCCAACTAGAGAGGAAAGCTAGATCAAGAGGTTTTGTTCTTTGTGGAATTCCCACAAACGGCGCCAATGGTACGAGCACGAAATAATGTTATCGTATAATCCTGTTGATCAAGTTTGCGCTCCTCCAAACGTCGTCGTTTTATTCCCTCAAAACACAAACGTGAGCTAGCCGGCGGGTGTGTGCCGGATACCTCTCCAGTACCTAAGTCAGCAAAATAGACAAATAGACAAAAGCTCTGTGTATTCCAAAAATCAAAGTTGTGTTACCTCTACATAGGTTATGTTGTGAGCTTTTATAGTTTTTGCCTGGCACAATCCTAGTAAGACTCTTATTCCTCCATGTAGAGTCCTCTTAGGAATCACACTCCTGAAAAATAATGTTTATCCTTCAACACCCCCCTCACCGCTTAAACCAAGTGAGATGGTTTTACCTCGGTTGGATGACAGTATGACCGAGCTAACACTAGCCCTTTGTATACTTAATCCAGCGCTTTCACATGCAACACATAGCTCGGCTCTTTGTTCACTTGTACCTCGGTTTTGTCTGTTGAGACCGAGCTAACTATAGCAAGCTTTGACCGAGCTAACAAGAGCAAGGTCCACCATAAGAAGCCCAAATACCTCGATTCCGAATACTATGACCGAGCTAATTATCATCACTCCGACCGTGGTGACTGTAACCATATTTGGACTGAGCTAACACTAAGGTCCACTTGCTAAGCCCTTTCCACCATGGCCCATAGATCGGCGCATTACTACGCCTGGGCTTAGCTCGGCCCTAATGCACATAAAAACTCCCTCTCAGTATTGGCAAGGAATGTTCTTTGGGTGATGTATGCAACAGAAATACTTAACATTCTGGGAATGCACTCTAATAAGAGCCCACCGAGACAGGAAATTGGAAAGCCACCTCATACTATGTAAATGAGTTTTGCAGAAAGATGTAGCTCTCTCAAGAGATTTTGGATCTCCTCGAAAGAAAATCTTGATTGTTCAAAGGAATAGCAAGAATTATTTCATGACATAGCGAACAAAAGGAAGATGTGGAAAGCGGTTGATGAATGTTCGATCAAAGTTGTCTAAATAAAAATTGAGTAAGACACAGGCAACTTTACTATAGTTTTTTAAAGTGGAATGAAAGTCGATATTTTACTTTTTTTTTTAAAAGAAAGCTATGGCTTACAAAATAAAGGCTTTTTTCTCTCATTTTCTCAGGACGTAATCACCTATGAGATGGCTTTCACAAGGCTACTTGCTACAGAGGGATTGCCGTAGATAGCTTATTAGGGGAATGCTATCTTTAGCTCCTAGTAATGCGCATCCCTTTTATTCCAAAGGCAAAATTTTCAATTTACTTTTTAAAATTCATAATCAAACAACTAAAACTTACTCAAAATTTAATTAAAAAATTAATTTTAAAACTAATAACAAAATACACAACTCAAAATTCAATTCAAAATTTTTTTCAAAACTCAAAACTAAACTCTTTTTAAAACTCTATTTTAAAAGAAAAAAATTCAAAAAAGTATTATATCATTTTATTTTTTAAAATTATTTTTAGAATAATGATTTGGAGTCATGTTTTGAGTTATAAGTTTTGGAAAGAGAAAAATTTTTTGATTATAAGTTTTGAAAAGAGTTTTGAGTTGTATTTTGAGTTTTGAGATGTATTTTAAAATTTTTTGGACTTATTTTTTAAAATATTTAAAAATTTTCTTAATTTTAATTTTTTTAGGGTAAATATTTTATATTTTAAATATTTATTTATTTATTTTAATGTGCATTATATTTCGTATATTTATGTGTTGTATTTTTTTAATATTAAAAAATTATAAAAAAAATTATTTTTTATTTTAAATATAATTTTTATTTAAATAATTTTTTTTTATTTTAAATATTTTGTTTTATTTTATAAATATATTTTTAAATATTATAATTTTTTTTGTTATGTGTTGGTTATGATTTGAGTGTAAAGTTTTGAAAATAGTGTAGAGTTTTGAGTTATGTGTTTAGTTATGAGTTTTGAAAATAATTTTTGAATTGAGTTTTGAGTTATGTGTTTGGTTATTATTTGAGTGTGAAGTTGTGTTATAAGTTTAAAATATTAAAATTAAAAATTAAAATATTTACAAAATAAAATAAAACGTTTAAAATAAAAAAAATTAAAAATATTTAAAGAAAAAAATAAAATTTTCTTAATTTTTTTAATATTTTAAAAAAATAAATCCAAAAAATTCAAAATACAACTCAAAATTCTTTTCAAAATTCAAAAACTATTTTCAAAACACTTTTCTAAACTCATTTCAAAACTTATAACCAAACAAATTTTTTCTTTTCGAAACTCAACTCACAATTTCACACTCAAATCACAACTCCAAAAAGAAAATCACAATTCCAAAACTAAATCAAACACATCCTTAGCCATTTTATTCCTTATAACATTTTTGAAACAAGTTTTGTTGAATTAGTCATCAATTTTTTTTTACTAAATCATAGGGCTAAAATTTTCAAATAGTTAAATGTCCAACCTCAAGATATTAGTAAATTATTTTTTACCCGTTAAAAAAAAAAAAAATCATTATATAATAGTATTGGATTTTGTACCTCTGCCCTTCTTGGAGTAGTTTTTTTTTTTTTTTTTTTTTCTAAAAAAAATAATTTAGAGAATTGACCTACTTTTTAAACTATTTAAGAAACTAAGCTGTTTTTGAAATCGCATTTTGAAAATACGATTTTGAAATTGAAATTGTATTTTCAACAAGCAATTTCACCTTGAAATCGCATGTTAAAAATATAATTTCAAAAAGTGAAATCCATGTCATCATAAATTACATTTTTAATATGCGATTTTAAGATAAAATTGCATGTTGAAAATGCAATTTCAATTTAAAATTGTATTTTCAGAATGCGATTTTAAAAACTAGGTTAATTTTTCAAATAGTTTGAAAAGTGGGTCAATTCTCTAAATTGTTTATTTATTTATTTATTTTTATAAATATCTATAAAAAAAAACTCGCCCTTCTTGGTCCAATCATATCTCAAGGAGTGGAGTTCATATATAAAGTGTAGTGCAAGGACGAATTAGGAAAATGCGTTGTAGCTCGAAAGCCATTGCCCCGAATGGCTCGATTTTCCGAAACGACCACGTTTTGACTTTTTTTTCTTTTCCTTTAATCCCTTCCACTCAAAAGTTGAACCAAAACAGAGAGAGAGAGAAATAGCGGAGGAAGAGACAAAATAGAGGAGGAAGAGAGAAAGAGAAGGAAGAGAGGAGGAGAGGAGGAGAGGAGGAGAAGAAATTGCTGTTTTGGTCTTGTTTTTGCCAAATTGCTACTGTTTTGCTGCTGTTTTGGTGTTGTTTTAATGCTAAAATTGGCGCTTTTTGGTGATGAAATTGGGGCTGTTTTTGTGTTGAAATTGGGGCTTTTTTTTTGCTAAAATTAGTGCTATTTTTCTTCTTCTTTCTTTTTTTGTTCTGCTGATTTTTCTGTTGAAATTGGTTTTGATTTTAGATTTAGATTTAGATTTTGGGTTTGATTTTTTTGGGCTCTTCTTCTTCTTCTTCCTCCTCTAATTTTTCAGATTGCCCAAGGGGAAGGAAGAAGAGGAAGCAAAGAGGGGAAAAAAAAAACCAATTGGTTTTGATTTTAGATTTTGATTTTGATTTTTTCTCAGATTTTGCTACTGTTTGATTTGTTGGGGGCTCTTCTTCTTCTTCTTTAATTTTTTAGATTGCCCAGTGGAAGGAAGAAGAGGAAGCAAGAGGGAAAGAAAAAAAAGTCAAAACGTGGTCGTTTCGGAAAATCGAGCCATTCGGGCCAATCAATTTTTGAGCTACCTAGCAGCTCCGGACAAATTAATCGAATGTTTGATATTATTCTAAAACATATTTTACAAATTAAAATGAAAAATTTGTCATTTTTTTTTATAATAAACATATTTTACATGTCTACTACTCTAATAAAAATGTGAAGAATTTGTCATATTTTTTAATTTTTTTTTTAAATTTTAATTTTACCCTCTCAAATTTATTATTCTTTTTAAAAATCACGAAAATCCTATATAAATCAACTATCTCTTTATTTTTGGAGTTGAACACTTAAAACGAAATATCTCCTTCCAAAATCCTACAAATCGTCTCCCTTCTTATCAAAAAAACAAAAAAAAATGTCTCTTTATTTTTATACATTGATGATGATTGAAAAATTAAAAATAATTACTCTTTCTTATTGATATACATAATATTTACAATTGTCCATCATGGATGAAATCGCTGTGAATAATTTTGATTGAATCTTAAAATTGTATGCATTCATTCAAATTTAGACAGAAAAATCACATACTTTTTTAAAACAGAGATTTGTGCTGCATCTCAAAAATTCACAGGTTATCTTCATACAATTTCTTTTTGTTTAGATTAGATTTTCTGAACTGTAGTATTTTACATGGTATTTTAATAACCAAAGTAAGATATCAAAATTCTAAAATCTGTTTTCCAGTTTTTGGTTTTTCATATTTTTGTTGTTCCTTTTTCATATTTTCTCATCTTTGATGATTAAAGATACTAAAATTTCTTCATATTTTATATTTAAATTATATTTTTACATGAATATCTAATATCTAATAATCTAAGTAGAATTAAAAGATAAAATATTTGTAAATTTTTTTATAAATTCGAATATGCACTGATTTTTTATTATTATATATTTTTTTGTTATTATTGTTATTAGTATTATTATTATTTAATATTAATAAAAAAAAATTCAAAAAGAATACACAACAAATTATTTTCCAAGTGTATTTAGATTAAGTAAATCAAAATCTAAAAGTGAAATTAAAAAATTAAAAAAGTATTATTAAGTTAAGTGAATTTAATTATTAAAAAAAATAGTATCAAAGACAAAAAAACATTAAAACCAAAAAATACAAAACAAAAGTTTGAAAAAACAAATCAAACCAAACACTGTAAGCTTTTCTTTTTTAAAAATATTTCTTCACTAATTTTTAATTTTACATAAACTATTCATAAATTTCTTTCAATTTTTATGTGAATTTAATAATATAATTAAAAAATAGTACATATACACAAACACAAAAATGTAACACTAAATATCTGTATTATGACCAAATATTTAATTATGAATAATTAATTTCTCATTGTTATATGTATTATATTGTTGCAAAAGATTTCACTTGTGATATCTTATATATGTCAGTATCTATATATATATAAATATATAAAAATGGGGGACTTAGGTATAGGTCTTAATAGGTGGATTTATTATCCAATAGGTCATATGATAATTAATGACATTTTTCATCAAACACTAATAAAAAAAATCACTAATTGTTAATTTTCAGTGATAGTTTAAAATTTTTGTTACAAAAAATGTCACTAATTATAAGTTTTAGCGACAGTTTAAAAAAATCTTCAAAAAAAAATCATTGATTTTCAACTTTTAACGACAGTTTGAAAAATTTATTACAAAAAAAGTCACTAATTGTAAGTGTACGAGTAAGAAATAATCTTCTTGTATAATCCTGTTGATCAAGTCTGTGCTCCTCTAAACGTCATCGCTTTACTCCCTGAAAACACAAACGTGAGCTAGCTGGCGGGTGTGTGCCGGATACCTCTCCGATGCCTAAGTCAGCAAAATAGACAAATAGACAAAAGCTCTGTGTATTCGAGAATCAAAGTTGTGTTACCTCTCCATAGGTGATGCTATGAGTTTTTATAGGTTTCGCGTGGCATAATCCTTGTAGGACTCTTATTCCTCCATATAGAGTCCTCCTAGGAGTCATACTCCTGAAAGATAATACTTATCTTTCAACACCCCCCTCACTGCTTAAACCAAGTGAGATAGTCCTAGCTTGGTGGTACGACCAAACGACCGAGCTAGTATTGTCATGTTAAAATGACAACTTAGACCGAGCTATGCCCTAGCTCGTCCCTTCTTTTATCTGTTTGTATCTCGGTTGTGCCTATTGAGACCGAACTAAACTCAGCAAGCTACTACCGCGCTAACCAGAGCGACGTCCATCAAGTGAAAGCACCATACCTCGGCTCCGAATACCCTGACCGAGCTAACTATCTCTACTCCGACCGTGGTGACCGTGATTATTCTTGGACCGAGCTAACACTTACTAGGTCACTTCCATACCTGGACCGAGCTAACACTTGGACTATAGTCCACTTTTACTAAGCCCTTTTTACTATGGCCCATAGAACGACCTATTACCCAGCTCGGCCAAATTTACATATAAATTACCCTCTCAATTGCCCCTTAATTCTATCTGCGCGGCATGATATGGATTATCTTTTTCCAGCCAAGCTAAAAACTTTAGCTTTTCAACCGAGCTAAATCCACACCGGGCTACCCATCTGTCCGGTCAAAACGTCTCTTCAGTCGCTGTAACTGAATCACTTCTCATTCCAAGAACACGTGGCACACTCTTATTGGCCCAATGTAGCTGTCACGCCGTCTTCGTACTTCGCGTATTTTGAATAGTCCCGCCCTTTTTTCCCCTTTCTCTACACAAAACTAAACCCTTCGTTTTGAACCATTTCATTTGCACTATTCATCTTCTCTCTCTTGCTCGAGCTTCCATTCCTCCCAAACACAGTGCCTGTAAAGAGCTTTCTCTCGTGGCTTTGATCTTTATCAACTCGTCTTCAAACTTGTAAGTAACCCAATCTTATTTCCTCTTTGTTGGTTTCGTATCTGTTTTATAATACACAACATGCGTTTTTGTATGATTTTCAAAACACCTATTCCACTTTTGCTTCCATTTTTCTGAAAAAACCTTTGTAACATAACCATTGTATATATGAACAATCTGAACTATTTTCCCTTTGATCCAAAATCTCACTTCAACCGAACTAGGATACTGTTTGTGTTAGGTGTAAGCTTAGCAAAACTAAACAACCGAACTAGAACTCGTAGTAACAATTATCTTGAGTACCTTTCGCTATACTTTAGCCGGGCTAACGACCTGCCTTAGGTTCGCGCAATACCGCGCTAGAAAGCCTCACCCACTGACCGAGCGACGACTTGGGGCTAAACCAGCTTCCTTAGACCAAACCGAACTAAGAATGCTGCCTCAAAGGCTCAACCGGGCTAAAGCCCCTTTGCTCAAACCGAGCTAAGACTGGATAGCATCCCGCGTAGCCGAGCTAGGACTTCATTTATCTTGCTTTTGTGCTTTTAGCACGGTCCAACGATCTGTGCTTAACACCTTTCTTTTTTCACTTTTCAGACTTAGGTTGCCAGGCACTCCCTTGAACGCTCAACCGAGCTACTCAGCGTCATTTCACGACCGAGCTAATACTTAAGCTAATTTATTCATAATTTAATAGCAAATGGGTAAATATAGGTTTTTGGTAAACACACCAGGTGCTATGGTCGAGTTCCGAAGGGACTACCATATCCCCGATGATGTCCATCTTACCTTGGCCGAACTAGATACCACACTCTGGGGAAACCCTGGCTTTGTTCTCTTTACCCTTCTTTCCATTGTAAAAACCGGACTGCGATTCCCTGTACAGCCCCTACTCTGTGAATTCCTCAGACAAACAAACCTTTGCCCTACCCAGCTTTCCACCAATTCTTACCGCATAGTAAATGGCATCGCCGAGCTAAACCGTCGGGCTGGCCTTAATCTCGGTTTAGCCGAGCTCTTCCACCAATATTCCATAGGATCAAATGAAGATGGCTGGGTTTACTATCTAAGAATAAGGCGCCGGCGTGAAAGATAATAAAGAATACCCCAGACAAGGATGTAAACGATGATGATTTCTTCTGGGTTTCTGGGAACTTCGAAGACCACAAAGCCCAGATCCCGGGCGACCGAATTAATTGGAATAAAGGAGTCGCCGGTATAACTACCTCGGCCTAATTTCATGTTCTTTCTCTTACTTCGGCACTTTCTTTTAATCGTACTAACTGTTGTCTCCTTCCTTCATGCAGATTTGAACTTTCTCAAGTCCCAGTACAGCTACCCCAACTTAAACACACTTCGCGCCGCACTCCGATATCCAAACAGGAGCTGGGCCGAGCTACGGAATTTTGAACCGACCTACCGATATAGTAGCCGTAGGAAGACCATGGTGACCGATTTCCTCTTAGAGCCATCCCCAGAACCTGATCCTTCTCTTTCACAAGTCAACTTGATCCCATTGACTGCGGAGCAAGAGATGACTAAGAAAATAGCAGTAAGGGCCCTTCTGACCGAGACAAACCAGCTGTAGATGTGCCCCGAGGGCCTCATGCTACAGTTCGGACTCAAAGCGTCACGGTTCTTAATCTGATCTCACAATGTGCAATGTGAGATTGATAAATCACCAAAGAGTCCAAATCCGACAAATCGTTTTGGAAAACTGATTTTTGTAAAGAAGTGCCAAACATGGACTGCTTTGCCAGATACAGAGTCGCCACCTAAATATTTTATTTTTGGGGAAATTTAGGAAACCCTGACTCGTTGCCGAAGGCCACGTGTCCGTCATCACCAAAGTTGCCTCGGCTTGGGAACTTGGGTATGATTGGGGAAGGTCAGCTATGAGCACCCCCGCTCGCCCGATCAAAGATCGGCCACTACTAAACATGATATCTCATTTTTGAAAACATATGCGTTCTTATTCCGGTTAATTAGCTAGAATTACTATGTGATGCGCACAACACACAAGTATAGACTCCATCGCCTAATTTGGAACAAAGCATCGCATATCCGTTTATTTGGAAATTGTTTGAAGTTTGCTACTCGCAAGTAGGCTAAAACGCGGATTTCAATGAATTATTCCAATTCAAGTAATCCAACCTTCACCCACAGGCATTCAGGCAGTTATATCACATAAGCAATTAGTCTCGTGGCAAGCATGCTGTCATGTTAACACTTACACACATGCAAGATGCTAAAGCGTAAACACTCACAGTGTACTTCGAGCCAAAACAAGGAACTAGTTAGAAATCATGTATGATCCTAGTTCATGTTAAGATGGTTAATGAAACACATGCAAAATGCAACTAGAATAGGCTCGGCTAATCTAAGAATGATATGCGAAATGCGGCAACTCGATACACGTAATCAAGTTGGAATTGAAATGCTATACAATTAGTATGATGCGCCGAGCCCGGTGCATGCAAGACGAATGGATGTATGCAAACATGCTGACATAAGTATGCTAATTGAAACATGACCTAAAACTAACCATTAAAAGCAGGTAAGTAAAAAGGAGAAAGACGTGGAGGTTGGAAGACATGCATCACACACACGCACGCTTATTACACAATTGCGCCCTCTCGACGGAGGGACCGAAAGAATAATACAAATTAACTAACTAACAAGCTAATTAATTATTACAAAACCTTTAATTAATTAACAAATTATTTACAAAACAATCTAAGTATGAGATTAAAGAGGCCACCGCAGCTCCGCCTTGGAATGATTGGATGATGCATGCTCGATTCGCCTCGCTCGGAAACCCGTTGCCATGCCACATGTTGCCTCTGTTTGCACTGTTTTATGCCTCTGAAAGCTGCACAAGTCCCAAGGTTGCTTCTGAACCACTCCCTGAGCACTGCGGGATGTCACCGGCCAAGAGATAGGACCACCGGCCATGAAAAGATGGTTATCGGCCATTTATAAGGCTCTCGGCCATATTTTGGTAGCCGGCCAGCACTGAAGATGGCCGACCAGCCATAACTTCCTGCAGAATTCTGTTTTTGCTGCAGCAGAGGACATACAGTGCATGGCAAGGCATTTACAAGACAATGTGTGCACAGCCACTCTCCCTATCATACTATGAACTCAAGGGAGTATGGCTCTCGACCCTCGGGCCACCAATCACGCATTTCAATACATGATGGCCAAAGGTGCCAAGTGTGCAAATTAATATGGAATGAATGCAACAAAACATATGAATGCCTGGAACTCTATCATGCTTGGATCCAGAGCGTTAGCGACCGAGGATTGAGGGACGTTTCGTCACTTCAAGTACGAACGTTCCTCGCTCCTCGTGTTTGGTTTGACACCCCAAACCAAACACAATGCAATGCATACAACCAAGTACAATGCAACATGGAAATGCAAGGCAATATAATCACGAGCATGAAAAATGCAATGCAATGCAACCAAGTATAATGCAACATGGGAATGTAACAAGTATGCGACAATACTATGCAACCTAAAAATGCAAGCATGCAATGTGATGAGCATGCAACAACAATGCCAATCATAAGGATTGAACAACATGCAATGCGATAAGCACGCAACAATGCACAAATGCATGATCCAAGGACTTACACTAAAGATGGATAGACCTCAGCCGTACCAAAAACAGTAGCCAATAATGCCAAGGAATGATGGAATGAGATGCACAATAAGCATGCAAATGTAATGGCCTACCACCTAGGCATAAGGATACAACTTTCAAGCATGAGCGAGAAGGGATGAACATGATAATGTGACAATGCCACGAACTCTGAAATCGTGTGAGAAATGAAGCCAAATCATATGCACAAGTGAAGCATAGCATGCCAATAGGCCCAATGCTCAAAGCTAGTCAAGGGGCTCACACCATGGCTATATCAACCAAGCCCCAAAGGGCCAAGGGGACTTAAAACAGTCCTAGTGCAAGCCAAAACAAGGCTAGAACATGCATGTGATAAGGCCAAAACATGCTAAAAAGATGGGCACAAACAAGGGGCATGCAAGGTTACAAAGGGAGCATTACACTACATCTATCACAACCACTCATGGCATGGATTATGCAATGAAAAACAGAGTTATAATATGTCAAAATAAGCCCCGAAACCCAATGAGATGGCATCCCAAGGACCTAATCATGGAGACATGCACAATGACCCAAACATGGAGCATAAGACACCAACTCTTCAAAGCATTGAAAGGATGGCAAATGCAAGCATACAAGCATGAAACATGGATTGAAATAACATGACAAGTGATACCAAATCACTGAAATGGCCCAAGTAAAGCATGCTAATGACTCACACACCCAAAGCTAACAAGCTAGAATGCATGGTGGCTATTCAAAGCATGGCAAACATGACCAAGACAAACCTAAACAGAGCTTAAGCATGGTGAAACAAGGCTAAAAACTTCTCAAAATTAAGTTAAAACATGCAAGCATGATGGTTGAAATGTAAGATGCATGTTATGCAAACATGCAAGATTACTCTACAAGTATGTGAAGCATGCAAGATGCCATCAAACCAACATGGAATAGAGTTAAGGCAGGTCCTAAAAGCCACCAAAAAGTGCTGAAATAGAACCAAGACATGCTAAGTAAACATGCTACTCTTATAAGCCAACAACACAAGCAAGTGAGACACAAATGGAGGGGGGGTGTCCCTCCCCTACTCAAGACCTCAAAACCACTTCTCCACCACTGAAAATCCTCTAGATTTCAGTGGTGGGAAGGTTAAAATAAGATGATCCCAAAGCTCGAAAGTGAAGGCACAAAATAAGGCCAAACAAGGCCTAAGAGGGGGTAGACAACCCCTAACCAAAAAGTGACCTTAAGTAACCATAACAAGCATACAAAATCAGAACTTTTTGTAGTTTAGAGTCAAGCTTAAAACAATATAGAAGTATGTGTAAAAGCTTAAGCCAAAATTGGGTATCAAAAGCACGTTGACTCACCCTTGAAGAACACTTCAAGAACACCAACTCCAGCACCGTTCTTGGATCAAAACCAACTCAAAAACTCTCAAATCAACCTTCTAGTGCCTCAGCAACCAAGGATAGTGTAGTGCTAGGTGTTTGTGTGCAATAGTAAGAACAAAACACACTTTTGAGCTCAAACACACACACAAATCTAGAGAGAGGGAGATATAGAGAGAGATATATATCTAACTTCTATATCAGTTGGCCGAACCTCTAGAAAGGGAGAGGAGGCCCTTCTTTTATAGAAATTCAATTTTGCAAAGCTTCCAAGAGAAGCTAAACAAGGCTTAAATCCCTCCATACACGTGTATGGAGGGCAGAGTCTGTGCTCACCAGCTGGCACAGCTGGCATGCACAATGCTTGAAAAAAGCAAAGAAAAGGCCTTGGCCAGAAAATGTGGCCGATTGACCAAAACAAAGGTCGGCCGACCAAACATAGTGCCGATCGGCCAACACTCTTGGCCGATGGAAAGAAAAAGGGGCCTCAGGCCTTGGCCGGTGGGTTAAGGGGATAGCAAACAAGCCACTCTCTTCCCTTAGAAGCAAAAACACAAGTGCTTGGTCCACAACCAAGCACAAAACAGACAAGTTAAGAGATCTTGAGGCAAGGCGCGTAGCCGAGACCTCCGAGAACTCAAAACGAACACGAACTTGGATGATCATCGAGTGTTCAAACGATGACGTCCAAGTCTTGAGGACGTTCAAAAATGGGGTGTCTACAGTTGCCCCTC
Organism: Camellia granthamiana; assembly: GCA_036172215.1. NCBI lineage: Eukaryota > Viridiplantae > Streptophyta > Magnoliopsida > Ericales > Theaceae > Camellia > Camellia granthamiana. The sequence continues at coordinate 132,779,302 of CM069911.1, forward strand.
TTTGACAGAACTCGAAAGTCACAAAGTGACGGGTGTGAATGTCAAAACTCAGAGACGACCCATTTTTGACAAGGCCGAAGACTTAGACAAGCATGCAAGATAGCAAGATATGTGCCTGAAGGCAGGGGCAAGATGCAAGCGACATGCACGATGCCGTTCATAACTTATGATCATGCAAAGAAAGCTGTAATGAAGCATTTATGCAAAACAAATACAACAATTTAAGCAAGCGAATAAGAGATAACGGTCCTACACATTCCAACAGAAAGGGTGTAAGAAAATTATACAATCTCAACCACGCACCACGCAGGAAAGACTAAGAGCGACCATTGGGGACACCCGAGGTCTCAAACAAGATTCCGACGCGTTGCACGTGAAAGGAAAAAGAGTGGCACAAGCATTCGAACATGTTCCAAATGCTCTTAACCAAAAAGGGAGAAACACAGAGACATATCTCGGTGTTTCAGAAAGGAGGAGAAACATAGGGACATATCCCGGTGTTTCGGAAGGGTATAAGCATTGGAACGTATTCCAAATGCTCTTAACCAAAGAGGGAGAAACGTAGGGACATATCCCGGTGTTTCGGAAAGGAGGAGAAACATAGGGACGTATCCCGGTGTTTCGGAAAAAGAAGGAGAAACATAGGGACGTATCCCGGTGTTTCGGAACAAGGAGAAGAAACATAGGGACGTATCCCGGTGTTTCGGAACAAGGAGAAGAAATATAGGGACGTATCCCGGTGTTTCGGAACAAGGAGAAGAAACATAGGGACGTATCTCGGTGTTTCGGAACAAGGAGAAGAAATATAGGGACGTATCCCGGTGTTTCGGAACAAAGAGAAGAAACATAGGGACATATCCCGATGTTTCGGAAAAGGGGAAGAAACATAGGGACGTATCCCGGTGTTTCGGAAAAGGAGAAGAAACATAGGGACGTATCCCGATGTTTCGGAAAAGGAGAAGAAACATAGGGACGTATCCCGATGTTTCGGAAAAGGAGAAGAAACATAGGGACGTATCTCGGTGTTTCGGAACAAGGAGAAGAAACATAGGGATGTATCCCGGTATTTCGGAAAAGGAGAAGAAACATAGGGACGTATCCCGGTGTTTCGGAAAAAGAAGGAGAAACATAGGGACGTATCCCGGTGTTTCGGAAAAGGAGAAAAAACATAAGGACGTATCCCGGTGTTTCAGAAAAGGAGAAAAAACATAGGGACGTATCCCGGTGTTTCGGAAAAGGAGAAGAAACATAGGGACGTATCTCGGCGTTTCGGAAAAAGAAGGAGAAACATAGGGACGTATCCCGGTGTTTTGGAAAAGGGGAAGAAACATAGGGACGTATCCCGATGTTTCGGAAAAGGAGAAGAAACATAGGGACGTATCTCGGTGTTTCGGAAAAAGAAGGAGAAACATAGGGATGTATCCCGGTGTTTCGGAAAAGGATAAGAAACATAGGGACGTATCCCGGTGTTTTGGAAAAGGGAAAGAAACATAGGGACGTATCCCGGTGTTTTGGAAAAGGAGAAAAAACATAGGGACGTATCCCGGTGATTCGGAAAAGGAGAAGAAACATCGGGACGTATCCCGGTGTTTCAGAAAAAGAAGGAGAAACATAGGGACGTATCCTGGTGTTTCGGAAAAGGAGAAGAAACAAAAGGACGTATCTCGGTGTTTCGGAAAAGGAGAAAAAACATAGGGACGTATCCCGGTGTTTCGGAAAAGGAGAAGAAACATAGGGACGTATCCCGGTGTTTCGGAAAAAGAAGGAGAAACATAAGGACGTATCCTGGTGTTTCGGAAAAGGAGAAGAAACATAGGGATGTATCCTGGTGTTTTGGAAAAGGAGAAGAAACATAGGGATGTATCCTGGTGTTTCAGAAAAAGAAGGAGAAACATAGGGACGTATCCCGGTGTTTCGGAAAAGGAGCGTGCAAAACATTACAAGGGAAAAGTGTGTGACAACGTAAGTGTGGAGGTGTGCATAACAATGCAGGTATAGTGCGTAACAACGCAAGTAAAGAGTGCATAACAATGCAGTTGGAAGAGTGCATGACAATGCAAGCTAAGATGAATTCCAAACACGCTGAAATTGTGTGAGGAAAGGAACACTCTAACCATGCTGAAAACGTGAGAAGAGGACCGAAAACAACCGCCCAGGTGCGCGCACAACACAACTTGAGATAAAACACGCCCAGGGTTACGTTTCACGCGTCCTGAGATAGCCCCAGAGGACAAAGATCCTAAACGCTGCACAGCGTGAAAGGATAAATGATAGAAGATAACACAAGATGCAAATAAATGCAATGAGTGCGATAATGTGATACATGTTACAGGCAATGTAGAGCATGATGTATAGAGAATGCAATAAATAAATAAAGCAGCACTTTAAAAAGCACCTCACAGGGTGAGCGGCGGTGAAACGCTCTACCCTGACAGGGATCTCCCCTTGTGTTCTTCGAACACTTACCTTCAACGCGCAGTACAAAGGTTCTGAAATATGTAGAAGCCACGGATGTCGCTTTTTTTCTTGATCATATTCACAATTTTCCCTCATTGCAAACATAGCCAAGATAACTCTGGCAGGGAATGATCCTCAGGGAGAGCACTTCTGATCGCCATTCTGGCTCGAAACAGGTTTGAGCTTGAGCTTGAGCTTGAGGTAGAGGCACACTCATACTTCGGAGCATTGACAAGGCCTGAGGAGGTGCATATGGAATGCAATCTTGAAATTTGCTGAAGTTGAAACACACTAAGGTGCTCCAAAATTTCCCTCTTTTCTTTTGCTTTGCAGTCTGGAACCTATGTAGCTTCAGATAGGTCCTTGTTCTACTGTCTCATATGACTTGGGTGGAATCCTACGGTTTATGAAAGAAAGAAATCTTGTTTTGGACATATGTGGAGAATGGCACAGCACTCTAAGCACAAAACGATTCATTTTTGAAATTGAAATGAGAAATAAGTTTTTGACCGGGTATTGAGTCTATGACTGAACACAGAGCACTACGACTCAACAAAGAAAAACAAAAGGTAAACAACCTAAACACATCGAGAAACACTCGAAACGACTCAAAACAAGAATCGAGACAAAACAGAAGACATGACACTCAGATGTGCACAGGGTGCCTGTTTCTCTGGGTATTATTTCCCACCCTTTCTCATTTGTGATTCTCACATCACTCGGCCCTCAGGCTCTGTTTTTCTGAAAAAGCCCTTTTCTTACTTTTTCTCTCAACGTACACCTCTCTATTCTTTAATCTCTCTTCTTTTTTATCCCTCCCCTAGGTGGTTGATGGATAAGCAGGAAGTTGCGGGCTCATGCCCAACATTATCAGCTCGCAGCTATTTCTTCCGGTGACGTCTAGTGGATGCCCCGGATGAGGGAGTGGAGTATCTTGATCCATTCCAATTCGTGCTTCGCATTCGGCTTGATAACTCGCTGCTTGGAGGATGTTGAGAGCTTTCTGCCCTTTCCTTGTTAGCTTCAATTGCGCCCTTCTCTGGTAGGTAGAGTGCCTTTCCTGGCAAGTAGAGTGCCCTTTCTGGCAAGTTGGCTGACGATGGGGAAAAGACAGAACACTTGACTTAACTGTGCCCCTAGTTCATCATTTTGACCATTTTTTGTTTTGGCTTTCTACTAAAACAATTTTGATCAACATGAGAGTTAGATTAACATGCTTGTTCAATTTTCTGATTTGAAATCATGCAAGTCAGGCTATGAGCACTGAAAATTTTCCTTTTTTGGGTCCAAGAAAAAGGTCCAGTTTTGGAAAAATGGAATAATTTTCGAGAAAATTAGTCAACCTCAGTAAAAATTCTCAAAAACTATTTTTGCAAACGGCCACCGCTTAACGAGCACAGAACCTACTCTTGAGATGCATAACCTCAGATCCAAAATAATGGAAAATCGCCCCTTGTTTGAAGGACACTGCACGGCAATGGAAAGTTGTCCCTTGTTTGAATAGCGCCACAGTACATTGTAATCAGTTCTCATGGTGATGATCACAACCGAACTCTCGGATACAGAAAAGACCAAGATGATCAAAACCATTGCATGGACACAATCAATTTGGAAGTGTTTATAGCTGGACTTCAGAATGAAGTTGCCTACGTATCCCAAACATGGGAATCAAGCCTTACGTAGTTCCGGGTAAGGTACACTCGGGTATTAACCTCTCCTTTTGCGTTCTAACTTTTGCCAAGGCCGCCCTTCCGGGTTTTCAACCTTGCGAGCTTTGTTTTTCTTTTCTTTTCATTTCTTTTCTTTTTGTCTTCTTTCTTTTTTCATTTTCTTCATTTTTCTTCTTTTCTTTTTTTCAATCTTTGCATTTTTTCTTTTTCTTTTTTTTTTTATTTTTTTTCTTGCTCTAACTTTTGCCTGGGTCGCCCTTTCGGGTTTTTGGCCCAACGAGCCTCTCAAGGGTAAAAGTGTAGCTTTGTCCATGTCAAATGGTTTTGAGATCTCGAAGCCATCTGAATCTAGGAGAGTGGTTGTTGTTCGCTGATGATGTAGGAGTCCATCCAATGGGGGCTGACTTTGCCCCTAGTGTTGTGGATAGGAACTCGGTTGTTCTTCAACAAAACTTTCTTCTTTCTTCCCTTATGGGATTTGGCATTCTTGTCAGTCTTCCTTGGTTTGCAGAAAAAACTCATCTTTGACTCTTCAAGTGCATCTGACATTTTTGCCCCTAGTTCAAGGGCTGCTTCAAATCTGGCCACACAGGCCTTACATTGTAGTTGACGGTTGAACATTCTGAATCCAAGTTCAATTGTTTGAAAGTAAGGGGGTCGAGTCTCGAGGCTGAGAGCGATCCTAAGCTGCACAATCTCAAGAACGATTCCACACAGGTCTTCGTAAGACGGCGCAAAACATTTTTTGAAATCTTTTAAGAAAGCGACAAATCGCTCACGCTGAAGACAGTGTAGAACCAATCTGGATCAAGCCAGGATCCTTCTCAGTACTCACATTAACAAGCATGATCTCAATCATTAAGGGCTTAGCACGCCTCTCTTTCTCTCAGTTGATCAAATTTTTGCAAATCCCGAGGAATTCCTTTCTCTTCGTTTTCATCACAATGTTTGAAAAGTTTTGAAGAACTTAGGTCAATCCAATGACTTCAAGGGACAGAAAAGACATAGTTTTAGTCAAATACCGCCATCTCATTCAGAACTTCTGGCACAACTGGCACAAGGCAGAAGCAAACACAAGAGTGTGAAAATTACTGCTGTTCCATTCAAAATCTATTGGCACAACTGGCTCCAAGGCAGAAACAGACTCAAAAGAAAGTGAAAAGACAAACACAAAACAAGCAAGTGATTTCCGAGGTAACACCCCCGGAATCACTCGACTCCTATACAACAGGACTGACTCGATACAACAAGACAAACCCCAACTGACTCAGTATGAAAAGACTGACTCTATACAACGAGACAGACTCTAAACAACATAACAAAACTAACTCAATACCAGACTCAGAAAGTGCAAAAGCTAGCATTTGCAAATGCTCAAAATAATGCGTGCCATACGCCACATCTGGGGTAAACTGAGTGTTGCCCGCAGGTGGTTCATCCGTCGATCACATCACATTATCCCCCAAGTTCACTGATCTAGTGCCGATAGACTTTGCGAGACTGGTGCGGCGATGACATTGTTGTCAATCAAATTTTGTATCTCGTGGCGAAGACGGACGCAACTGTCGGTGTCATGACCGGTTTGTTGATGGACAGCATAGTACTTAGCCGGGTCATGCTTTGGAGGGAGAAGGTCGGGTAGAGGCCGTTGTTCTAATGGTTTCAGATGTCCTTTCCTGAGTAGGACCCCCAGAGCTTTAGACAAAAGCATATAAAGTGGGGTGAAAATCCTCTTGCCTCGGGGTAGATAGTCCGAGGTTCGGGGGTTTGGATTGGATGTACCAACAAAGGGGGTGGCTGTTTTGGGGGTGGTGGTGACCATTCCAATTTCAGAAGATCTTGCAGCTACATCACCACTGGTGGTCGCATTCGAACCGTGTGTATAACCCTTCTTGGGTGACTTCCTTTCGTGGTCAATCAGACCTTGTTTCATTGCGTCTTCAATTTGTACCCCAATCTCGTGTAGGTTAGCAAAGGTGGGAAGGGGTAAGACTATCATCTTTTGCATTAGCCTGGGTTGGAGGTTGCGCACAATCATCATGATCTGGTCTTTGTCGGAAGGCCTTTTAGCCACCATCGAGGCCTTTGCTCTCCATCTCATCACAAACTTTGAAAAACCCTCCTTTGGCTCTTGGTGGGTGACTTCAAGATCACGAGTTGTGACCTCGATCTGTGTGTTATAGGAGTATTGAGCAACGAAGGCCTCAGCCATCTGTTCCCAGTTCTATTTCACAGAGTTCTCCAATTTCGCATACCAGATTGCGGCTATCCCAGACATGGTTCGGCTGAATAGTGACAACTTCTGGGCTGTGGTCAAGCCCATTGGCCTCCGTATATCAGAAAACAGGTGGAGGTGCACCATTGGGTCTCTAGAGCCGTCAAAGCGGTCGATATGTGGCATCTTGAACCGATCCGGTAATGTCACCGTTGAGTCGGTATAACCATTCTCTATATCCGAAATGGCACTAACACCTTGAGCTCTTTTGAATAGCTTTTCAAGCTCGCTGACCTTCAGGGCTGTCGGATCAATATCAAATTCAAACGGCGTGTCCACTGGAATAGCTGGTGCTTTGGACAGTTGAGGTGGGATTGGCAGTGGAACTGGCCCTGTCGGAACGTCCGTATTTTCCTAGACGTGAGCCGCCTCCCCGAGTGTTGGAATCATAGGTAGGGATGGGGGTGGATGCGAAGCAAATGCTCCGGCTTGCTGTGGTTGCTGCTGCTGAAGTCTGGCAATCAGCTCTGCCTGTTGGGCCACTACTTCCGCTTGATGTGCGGCAACTTCTGCCTGGCGGGCAGCATCCCGCTGCATAGCCTGCATGGTTTCTTGGAGCTGACGCATCATGTCCTCCATATTAACTGAAAACTGCTGATCTAACTGAACAAGTGTTTATCCTCTTTCTGAGGTGGAAACAGATATCTCAGCCCAACTGCGCACAGGCGAGGTGGATAATGACCGCTGAACTGGGGACTGTTGAACGGGTGATCTGTGCCTGATTGGCCTTTTCTTGCCTTACCACTGGCAAAGGAAACACTGGTTGCTCTGAACTGAATCTCTGACCTGACAAAGTCTATCAACACAAATCCAATGCACCCGAGGGATATCGGAGCCTTCTGAAGCTGTGGTTCCAAGACTACCTAGCAAAAGAGAAAACATGCAGCATCTCAGCCTGACTTCACCAGAACAGATATAAGTAAAGCTAGATGACTGTGCTCTCTACTGAATTCTGCCCAAAATTCTGCCCGTAAACTGATACCCTCAGGTAAAACTGATTCCCAAATATTGATGCCTGCGGGCCTGATACCCAAACTTGCAAACTGATACATGCATTCCTGTAGAGGCCAACTCTAAAAGCACATAATCAAGCAAATGAGAGCCAAAACACCCCTATGTTGGGGTAGGGTTTCCCTGTCCTATGTTGTCAAGAGCTAGGATTTCACTATGCACAAAGCGGTTTCAAACAACCTACAATCGGGTAAGCAACCTGTCCTAGTTTGGAATAGTTACTATGGATTCCGATATGCACTAGGTCGAATGGTCAAAAAGGGTGCCCCGGCGAAAATCGAGGTTTGTGTTCCCGTCGTGGCAGAGCCCGCAACCGGTCAGCCTTATGGCACGCTTCTCAAAGCGGGCCTCCGGCAAACCGTTCAGGAATAGCATATGGCAAACACGGTGTCCTAGGTGCACCAATGCAAATGCAATGCAATGCAAAGAAACACATAAGTGAAATCAAAACAAGATATCATGAGTTCGAGTCAAGTTCTCTAAACTCCCTAGCAGAGTCGCCAGAAACTGTAGACGCGCCCCGAGGGCCTCATGCTACAGTTCGAACTCAAAGCGTCACGGTTTTTAATCTGATCTCACAATGTGCGATGTGAGATTGATAAATCACCAAAGAGTCCAAATCCGGCACATCGTTTTGGAAAATTGATTTTTGTAAAGAAGTGCCAAACATGGACTGCTTTGCCAGATACAGAGTCGCCACCTAAATATTTTATTTTTGGGAAAATTTAGGAAACCTTGATTCGTTGCCGAAGGCCACGTGTCCGTCATCACCAAAGTTGCCTCGGCTCGGAAACTTGTGTACGATTGGGGAAGGTCAGCTATGAGTACCCCCGCTCGCCCGATCAAAGATCGGCCACTACTAAACATGATATCTCGTTTTTGAAAACATATGCGTTCTTATTCCGGTTAATTAGCTAGAATTACTATGTGATGCGCACAACACACAAGTATAGACTCGATCGCCTAATTTGGAACAAAGCATCGCATATCCGTTTATTTGGAAATTGTTTGAAGTTTGCTACTCGCAAGTAGGCTAAAACGCGAATTTCAATGAATTATTCCAATTCAAGTAATCCAACCTTCACTCACAGGCATTCAGGCAGTTATATCACATAGGCAATTAGCCTCGTGGCAAGCATGCTGTCATGTTAACACTTACACACATGTAAGATGCTAAAGCGTAAACACTCACAGTGTACTCCGAGCCAAAACAAGGAACTAGTTAGAAATCATGTATGATCCTAGTTCATATTAAGATGGCTAATGCAACACATGCAAAATGCAACTAGAATAGGCTTGGCTAATCTAAGAATGACATGCGAAATGCGGCAACTCGATACACGTAATCAAGTTGGAATTGAAATGCTATGCAATTAGTATGATGCGCCGAGCCCAGTGCGTGCAATACGAATGGATGTATGCAAACAAGCTGACATAAGTATGCTAATTGAAACATGACCTAAAACTAACCATTAAAAGCAGGTAAGTAAAAGGGAGAAAGACGTGGGGGTTGGAAGACATGCATCACACACACGCACGCTTATTACACAATTGCGCCCTCTCGACGGAGGGACCGAAAGAATAATACAAATTAACTAACTAACAAGCTGATTAATTATTACAAAACCTTTAATTAATTAACAAATTATTTACAAAACAATCTAAGTATGAGATTAAAGAGGCCGTCGCAGCTCCGCCTCGGAATGATTGGATGATGCATGCTCGATTCGCCTCGCTCGGAAACCCGTTGCCATGCCACATGTTGCCTCTATTTGCATTGTTTTATGCCTCTGAAAGCTGCACAAGTCCCAAGGCTTCTTCTGAACCACTCCCTGAGCACTGCGGGATGTCACCGGCCAAGAGATAGGACCACCGGCCATGGAAAGATGGTTATCGGCCATTTATAAGGCTCTCGGCCATATTTTGGTAGTCGGCCGGCACTGAAGATGGCCAACCGGCCATAACTTCCTGCAGAATTCTGTTTTTGCTGCAGCAGAGGACAGACAGTGCATGGCAAGGCATTTACAAGACAATGTGTGCACAACCACTCTCCCTATCATGCTATGAACTCAAGGGAGTATGGCTCTCGACCCTCGGGCCACCAATCACGCATTTCAATGCATGATGGCCAAAGGTGCCAAGTGTGCAAATTAATGTGGAATGAATGCAACGAAACATATGAATGCCTGGAACTTTATCATGCTTGGATCAAGAGCATCGGCGACCGAGGATTGAGGGACGTTTTGTCACTTCAAGTACGAACGTTCCTCGCTCCTCGTGTTTGGTTTGACACCCCAAACCAAACACAATGCAATGCATGCAACCAAGTACAATGCAACATGGAAATGCAAGGCAATATAATCACGAGCATGAAAAATGCAATGCAATGGAACCAAGTATACTGCAACACGGGAATGTAATAAGTATGCGACAATACTATGCAACCTAAAAATGCAAGCATGCAATGTGATGAGCATGCAACAACAATGCCAATCATAAGGATGCAACAACATGCAATGCGATAAGCACACAACAATGCACAAATGCATGATCCAAGGACTTACACCAAAGATGGATAGACCTCAGCCGTACCAAAAACAGTAGCCAATAGTGCCAAGGAATGATGGAATGAGATGTATAATAAGCATGCAAATGTAATGGCCTACCACCTAGGCATAAGGATACAACTCTCAAGCATGAGCGAGAAGGAATGAACATGATACTGTGACAATGCCACGAACTCTGAAATCGTGTGAGAAATGAAGCCAAATCATATGCACAAGTGAAGCATAGCATGCCAATAGATCCAATGCTCAAAGCTAGTCAAGGGGCTCACCCCATGGCTATATCAACCAAGCCCCAAAGGGCCAAGGGGACTTAAAACAGTCCTAGTGCAAGCCAAAACAAGGCTAGAACATGCATGTGATAAGGCCAAAACATGCTAAAAAGATGGGCACAAACAAGGGGCATGCAAGGTTACAAAGGGAGCATTACACTACATCTATCACAACCACTCATGGCATGGATTATGCAATGAAAAACAGAGTTATAATATGTCAAAATAAGCCCCGAAACCCAATGAGATGGCATCCCAAGGGCCTAATCATGGAGACATGCATAATGACCCAAACATGGAGCATAAGACACCAACTCTTCAAAGCATTGAAAGGATGGCAAATGCAAACATACAAGCATGAAACATGGACTGAAATAACATGACAAGTGATACCAAATCACTGAAATGGCCCAAGTAAAGCATGCTAATGACTCACACACCCAAAGCTAACAAGCTAGAATGCATGGTGGCTATACAAAGCATGGCAAACATGACCAAGACAAACCCAAACAGAGCTTAAGCATGGTGAAACAAGGCTAAAAACTTCTCAAAGTTAAGTTAAAATATGCAAGCATGATGGTTGAAATGCAAGATGCATGTTATGCAAACATGCAAGATTACTCTACAAGTATATGAAGCATGCAAGATGCCATCAAACCAACATGGAATAGAGTTAAGGCATGTCCTAAAAGCCACCAAAAAGTGCTGAAATAGAACCAAGACATGCTAAGTAAACATGCTACTCTTATAAGCCAACAACACAAGCAAGTGAGACACAAAGGGAGGGGGGTGTCCCTCCCCTACTCAAGACCTCAAAACCACTTCTCCACCACTGAAAATCCTCTGGATTTCAGTGGTGGGAAGGTTAAAATAAGATGATCCCAAAGCTCGAAAGTGAAGGCACAAAATAAGGCCAAACAAGGCCTAAGAGGGGGTAGACAACCCCTAACCAAAAAGTGACCTTAAGCAACCATAACAAGCATACAAAATCAGAACTTTTTGTAGTTTAGAGTCAAGCTTAAAAGAATATAGAAGTATGTGTAAAAGCTTAAGCCAAAATCGGGTATCAAAAGCAAGTCGACTCACCCTTGAAGAACACTTTAAGAACACCAACTCCAGCACCCTTCTTGGATCAAAACCAACTCAAAAACTCTGAAATCAACCTTCTAATGCCTCAGCAACCAAGGATAGTGTAGTGCTAGGTTTTTGTGTGCAATAGTAAGAACAAAACACACTTTTGAGCTCAAACACACACACAAATCTAGAGAGAGGGAGATATAGAGAGAGATATATATCTAACTTCTATATCAGTTGGCTGAACCTCTGGAAAAGGAGAGGAGGCCCTCCTTTTATAGAAATTCAATTTTGCAAAGCTTCCAAGAGAAGCTAAACAAGGCTCAAATCCCTCCATACACGTGTATGGAGGGCAGAGTCTGTACTCACTAGCTGGCACAGCTGGCATGCACAATGCCTGAAAAAGGCAAAGAAAAGGCCTCGGCCAGAAAATGTGGCCGATCGACCAAAACAAAGGCCGGCCGACCAAACATAGTGCCGATCGGCTAACACTCTTGGCCGATGGAAAGAAAAAGGGGCCGATGGCCTCAGGCCTTGGCCGGTGGGTTGAGGGGATGGCAAACAAGCCACCCTCTTTCCTTAGAAGCAAAAACACAAGTGTTTGGTCCACAACCAAGCACAAAACAAACAAGTTGAGAGATCTTGAGGTAAGGCGCGTAGCCGAGACCTTTGAGAACTCAAAACGAACACGAACATGGATGATCATCGAGTGTTCAAACGATGACGTCCAATTCTTGAGGACGGTCAAAAATGGGGTGTCTACACCAGCCCGAGGTATGACCGGCTGGTCAAACACAGGAGATCGTGGTAGCTCTACCATCCCACTAGCCTTCATTATCTCGGGCCAGCAAGCGTGCTCGGACTTCCATAACCGAGCCACGCCTTGTCGACGAGGATGAAACCGTGGTTCCTCAAACCACTCCACCAAGCCCTCCACCTGAGCGCTCTGACCGAGCTAGCTCTCCAAAGTGGGCACCAAAGATCACATTTCAGAACTGTGCTATCAAGGATTCTGACTCCGTAGTCGCAGAAAAGGACCATTTCTTGGCGTTCAACCTCGCCAAAAGCATTTGCCTTATAGTCGACATGGAGCACCACAACCATCTAACCGAGCTGAAGGCCATTCGCTCAGCCACAAAATCAATGGTGCTGGTAAGTTATCCCTTTGCTTATCTTTCTAATTTGAATAACTTTCCGCTCGGTTTCTCTTAAAAGTTTCTTACCATCCTTTTGCAGGCCATGCAGAAAAACCACATTGCTCACAAGCGAGTGCTGGAACTGCGCAAAACCACAAGGCAGGCCATGGCAGAAGCTAATGCCAAAACCACCGAGCTGGAAGAGTCAAAGAAGCAAATAGCCGAGCTACAAACCGAGATGGCACGTCTGACCGGTCTTGTCAGTTCGGCTGAGGCAGATAAAAAAAAGGCCGTGGCCGTGGTAAAAGATAAGTACCTGCGTGAGCTGGCCAAGCTTGAGGGCAAGAAGAACGCTGAAATTGCCAAGCTGGAGAAGAAAGTAGAGGACGCAGAGGACCGGGGTTACAAGGAGGGGGAGGCCACTTATATCAAGCAATGCGAAGCTGTGAAAGATCTCTTCTTTAAATGCGGATGGAAGGCGGCTATGGTGCAGCTCGGTCATGGTCCAGAGACTGAGGTCTTCAACCCTCTCCCGTATTTTATACCGAGCTGTATGGCGGAGTACGCTGCTGCCATTCAGCAAAAATTTCTACAAGAGGGAGAGGACGAGGATTCTGCTCCAGAGGACAACACCCAGCCCGGCCGTCAGTCTATCTCTCCAACTCCAGTGGTCTCCATCCCTCCTTTGCCTGCTGTGTCTGATGCGGTGCCTTTGTCCGAGCTCAACCAAGGGGGGCTAGGCACAACCGAGCTACCTCTGGGTGAAGACTGGGTTGTTCTGGATGCCGATTTAGATGACCTCTTTGCTTGATTATGTACTTTTCTTTTCTTTAGGTGCGAACTTTTTAGAAGTTTTTGTAACCGGGCTATGGCCCCATCTCTCGTACTTTGACTTTGCATTATCAATGAAATCATTTTTTGTTTTCCTCAACTGTCTGTTCGGTTTACTACTATGCTTGTATTTACTTTCCCAATATAATATGAATGAAGTAAATTCTCTGGCCGAGATATTTATCCCGGTCTTAACTTTGTAATCTAACTGGCCATACCTGCCAACCTCTTCAGCCTAGATCCTTATCTCGGCTGAAGAACAATAAGTGTTGGTTTTTCCAGCCAACCTCTTCAGCCTAGATCCTAATCTTAGCTAGAGAGAGCCCAAAGTTGGTTTTTCTTGCCAACCCTGAGTGAAGTGTTTGGTTATTCCTGCCAAACGTCCTGCAGCCTGGATCCTTATCCTGGGCTTAGGAGGGGTGTTGGTTATTTCAGCCAACCTCTAAGTTGGTTATTTCTGCCAACCTAGGGTAAAGTGTTTGGTTATTCCTGCCAAACGTCTTGCAGCCTGGATCCTTATCCTGGGCTTAGGAGAGGTGTTGGTTATTCCAGCCAACTTTTAAGTTGGTTATTCTGGCCAACTCTGCTTTTGTTGCCCCTAGCTCACTAAAACAACTTTTATAGAATAACACAATTATGCTGAAAAGAAAACTATTTGTTTTATTGAGAAAAAGAAAAATTACAAGTACTTTAAAGAAAAGTTAAAAATAGAATAGTTTGAGATTGGCAGTGTTCCATCCTGGGAATGGCTTTGCTGTCCTCGTCTTCCAAGTGGTATGCCCCTTTTCCTGCAAACCTAACCACTTTGTAAGGTCCTTCCCAATTAGGCCCTAACTTGTCGTCTCCGAGTACCAGGGTGTTTCCCATTACTTTACGCAGTACCCATTCTCCAACCTTGAATTGCCTTGGATGTACTGTCTTGTTGTATTTTCTGGATAATTCCTGTTGGTATGAGGCGATGTGAACCAGTGCTCTTTCTCTTCTTTCTTCTGCAAGGTCGAGCTCTAATGCGATGGCTTCTCCGTTTAAGTCTGGCTCAAAATTTTCGCTTCTAATGGTGAGGAGGCCAACTTCCAGTGGGATTACTGCTTCCATGCCATAGGCCAAGGAAAAAGGTGGTTGATCGCTGAGGTGTGATACGGTAAGCCCATAAAACATGAGGAAGCTCATCCGCCCACTTTCCTTTTGCTTTCTCTAATCTTTTCTTCAATCCATCCAAGACGACTTTGTTGGATGCTTCTGCCTGGCCATTTGCTTGGGGGTATGCCGGTGTAGAATTGTAGAATTTTATCTTGTATTCCTCACAAAAGCCTCTAAAAATTTTGCCGTCGAACTGAGTGCTGTTGTCTGATATTAGAGCCTTGGGTATGCCCAACCGAGTAATGATATTTTGCCAGACGAACTTCTTCACATCTTTCTCTTTTATTGAAGCAAGTGCTTCCGCCTCCACCCACTTCGTGAAGTAGTCTGTTGCTGCAAGAAAGAACTTCCTGTTGCCGGGTGCTGTTGGAAGTGGTCCTACTATGTCCAAGCCCCACATTGCGAAGGGACATGGGCTAGTTAATGGTAGTAGTTCTCTAGCTGGCTGATGTATTTGGTGTGCGAACTTCTGACATTTCTCGCACTTCTTGACATACTTCTCTGAATCTGCTTGCATGTAAGGCCACCAATATCCTTGTGAAATTGCTCTGTAGGCTAAAGATCTTCCTCCTTGGTGGTTACCGCATACGCCTTCGTGAATTTCGAACATGAATACTTCAACCTTCCTGGGATGGACACACTTCAGGTAAGGTCCTGTGAAGGATTTCTTGTGCAAGGCCATTGATGGAGAGAGCCAAAATTGCTGTGACTTTGCTCTTATTTTGTTGGCCTCCTTCTTCTCTTCGGGCAAAATGCCGTCTTTTAGGAACACTATAATGGGATCCATCCATGAAGGGCCTAGTTTGGCACAACATACCTTTGCTGCTTCAGCTTCTTCAATGCTTGGTCTTGGTAGGAAGTTGATCAGTAATGGATGCGGGATGGATGTGTCTGCCACCGAGGCAAAGCCTGCTAGTTCATCCACTCTGCTGTTTTCTTCACGACCGATCTACTCTATCCGTACTACTTCAAATTTCTTGATCTATTTTCTGACTAACTCTTGGTACTTAGCCATCCTTTCATCCTTTGCCTCGTAGTCGCCTGAAATTTGGTTTACAACTAGTTGGGAGTCACTGTAAACCATTAGCTCGGTTGCCTTCATGTAGAATGCTGATTTCAGTCCTGCTAATAGTGCTTCATACTCCGCCTCGTTGTTTGATGCTGGGAAGCCAAGGTTGACTGCTTGTTCCACTATTAGGCCATCTGGCGAGATGAGGACTATGCCAAGTCTTGCACCATGCCTGTTGGATGCTCCATCCACAAAGAGCTTCCACATCTCTCCAACGAACAGTTTCCAGTAGGTGGAGGGGTCGGATGATGCCTTGGGGTCATGATTGTTGTTGGCGTTTTCTTCAGGGTACATGCTTGCTATTTGCCCCTCACTATCTGACTGTACCAAGTCTTTATTTGTTGATGAGTCTTTGTTTGGTGCAGTATGGTTTGCTTCTTTTTCCCTTCGTTCACTCTGGTCTGTCCTGGGATGTGGATGGGTATCTTGTACCAAGGGTTGCGCTATTCCGGCAACACTTTCCATCCCCATTTCGGTTGTACCAGTTAAGTCAACTGGGCAAATGTGATGACTTCCTGGTGTGAATTCTGTGACAAAGTCTGCCAAAGCTTGGGCTTTTATCGCGGTTCTGGGTTGAAACTTGATGTCGTACTGTCCCAACTCTACTGCCTACTGCAAGATTCACCCAGAAAAGTTCGCTCTCTCCAACAAAGCTTTTAATGGAAAGGCTGTGAGAACGATTATGGTGTGGGCGTGAAAGTAATGCGACAACCTCCTTGAGGCCATCATCAAGGCTAAGGCCAATTTTTCCAATGGTAAGTACTTGGTTTCTGCGCCCAGCCTTGCTGACATAAAAGATGGGCAGATGTTGGATTCCTTCCGCTCGGACCAACACTGCGCTAATTGAGTGCTGTGAAACTGCCAGGTACAGAAATAGTTCTTCTCCAGGTATTGGGGTCACTAGCAACGATGGAGAAGACATGTATTCTTTCAAACTTTCTAGGGCGCCGTCGCATTCTTCATCCCACTCAAACTTGGCTTTTAATGCTTGAAAAAATGGTCAACATCTGTCTGACGACCGACTTATGAACCGGTTGAGCACAGCTGCCATGCCAGTGAGATGCTGCACTTCTTTTACTGAGTTGGGTCTCTCTAGATCTTGAATTGCTTTGATCTGAGAGGGGTCTGCCTCTATACCTCAGTTGGTCACCAGGAAGCCTAGGAATTTGCCAGATCCTACGCCAAACGCACACTTGGAAGCATTAAGGCGCAACTTGTTCTTCTTTAGGATCTGAAACATCTCACCTAGGTCCCTGAGATGGTCATTCTCATCCTTGCTTTTGACCACCATATCGTCTATGTATGCTTTCATTGTTCTGCCTAACAATGGCACAAACATCTTGGTGACCATCCGCTGGAATGTTGCCCCTGCGTTTTTTAGGCCAAAGGGCATGACCTTGTAGCAATACAGTCCTCTTGGCGTTGTAAAGAATGTGACCTCCTGGTCTGGTTCATACATAGCGATCTGATGGTAACCTCTGTACGCATCAAGAAAGCTAAGTCGATTGTGTCATGCCGTTAGGTCTACCAGTTGGTCTATCCGTGGTAGGGGAAAGCTGTCTTTTGGGCACGCCTTGTTGACTGTTTTGTAGTCTACGCAGACACGCCATTTTCCATTCTTCTTTGGCACCACTACTGTATTGGATATCCACTTGGGATAGTACACTTCTCTAATAGCTCCTGCCTCTAGAAGATTCCCCACTTCTTCCGCCACTATCTCGGTGTGGTAGAGTGCTGATCTGCGAGAGCGCTGTATAATTGGTCTGGCAATTGGGTGGACGTTCAATTGGTGACAGATGAAGTTTGGGTCAATGCCAGGCATGTCATACGGCGTCCAGGCAAACACTTCGATGTTAGAGGTCAAGAATTCCATGACCTCTATCCTCTCAGTGTTGGACATAAATGAGCCAAGCAAAAAGAACTTTTCCGGGTTCTTTTCATCTATTCTTACCTGTACCAAGTCTTCCACTGCCTTCTGTTCAGCGGCTTTGCCAACATCCGCAAACAATTTATCGCTCTCAGGTTCTTCCACCATTTGAACAAACCCTTTGGCAGCGCGGTTGCCGTTTACGGTGACGAAGCATTGTTTGGACATGATCTGATCTCCAAAGACCTCTTCAATTACTCCAGCTTCGTGGGGGAACCGTATTACTTGATGGTAGGTTGACGCTACTGATCGCATGGCATGCAGCCATGTTCTTCCCAAGATTATGTTGTAAGTGGAAGGGACTTTCAATACCTAGAATTCTACTTTTTTCGTCATGCTTCCTACTCTGACTAGGAGGATTATCTTGCTAACTGGCCACTCTGGCATTGAGTTGAATCCGATCAGGGGAGATATGGTAGGTGCCAAGTCTTTGTCCTCCAATTTCAATTGTTTGAAGGTTTCGTAATACATTATCTCACATGAGCTCCCTTGGTCGATCAAAATTTGCTTGATGTCGTAATCCTTGACGTGGAGAGTGACGACCAGTGCATCATTGTGAGGGCAATATATCCTTGCCAAGTCTCTGTCTGAAAAAGACATGACGTTCGTGGCCTCTGTTCTTCCCTTTTTAATGGTAGGTTGTGCACTTAATACCTCCCTCAAGTGCTCAGCCTTCTTGATCATTCCCCTGAGCTCACATACCCGCTCAGGTTCGAATACCCTATGAATTACGTTAATCACACCTTGAGGTGGGGCATTGATTTGCATTCCGTTTGGGTGATCGTGGTTCTGGGGGGCTGGCTGCGTCCCTCCCTCAATGTACTGGTCCAGATGCCCAGCTGCCACTAACTCTTCCCGATGCTGTCTCAACGGCGTGCAATTCTCAGTGCGGTGCCCTTTTTCCTTATGGAGGGTGCACCGGGATCTTTCGTCATAGTCCTTCTGTGCCTCTCCCAATTTAGTTGGCCATCTGACGAAAGGATCATTGCGTATCTCACTGAGAATCCGATAGATCGATTTTTTAAACACTGTGGTAATGGCAGTGCGGACTCTCAACCACCTTTTTTCTTGGTCCTCTCCGTTGTCCCACTTGCCTCGCCCGTTTCTGCTTGGATGTTCTACTGCATTGACTTTTGCCGAAGTCTTTTTATCTGGTATTGCGATTGTACCAGACTTTGTTTTAGCATGGGTGCCATCCTCCTCCACCCGAATGTGCTGGTGTACCCTCTCCATTAAGGCTTCCATTGTGAGGGGGGGCGTCATGGTAATTGAGTCCCTCAGCTTGTTTCCGACTGGAAGACCTCTTTTGTACTGTGCGATGGCGAGATTTGTGGGACAATCTCCTATCTGGTTGAAGGTCTCCCAATAGCGACTGTTGTATGACCTCAACGTCTCCTTGTCACCCATGTCAATGGAGAGTAGTTGATCGATCTCGACCGGCGTCTTGGTGTTTGTTCTGAACCTTGTCACGAACGCCTCTGCCAATTATGCCCAGGAGGCTATGCTGCCTTCTGGTAGCCTTTCGAACCAGGTTAAACCTAGGTCGCCAAGGCTGGATGGGAATAGGATGCACATCAAAGCCTCGTTTCGCCGGTACACTGCCATAACCTGGCGAAAGTGGCTAAGGTGCATGTAGGGGTCTGTTTTCCCCTCATAAGTGGTGAACTTAGGCTGGTTGAACCCTGAAGGTAGAGGTGTGTTCTCTATTGCCAGAACGAACGGCGAGGTTTGCAATCTGGCTAATACCTTGTCTGCTAGTTCGTAAGCCAAGCGCGGTATTGGCATTCCGACCTCGACGCTTTCATGCGTCCGAGGAGCCAACCGTTCAAGGGCTGAAACTCTGTGTGGGTCGCGTGCCCTGGTATCCTCCTTCCATCGTGCATTTTCTTTAAGCACAGTCCGTAGGTCGGACGATCTAGGCAACACCGTTTGCCTGGATGCAGTCTGGTGTGTGCGTGAGGGCCGATAAGTGCTTCCCTCAATACATGACCTCTCAGTCCTCGTTCTCTCAGACCTAGAGTAACGAGTCTTGGCATTCCTTGATTGAGTGTCGCCTATTCTCAGGCTTTTGCTCTCTGCTTGTGATGGTGTGGTATGCCTACCACGATCTTTCGAGTGGCGAGGGGCGTGTTGCCTTTGCGCCCCTCTCCTGTCGCCACTTCTTTTCCTTTCATCTGGCGCTTCATTGACTCCATGTCCACCGCCATCCTTCATATCAATTCGTCCTGCTCCTTCACGCGATCCTCCAGAACTTGAGGGTCGATCCTCTGCTTCTGTCTTTCAGGACTTTGAGAGCGAGAGCGACGGGGGCTGTTAGTCCGCCTCCCCCTCGCATCCCTCCGGGGGTTCTGTCGCTGGGGCTCTAAATCCGCCATAGGAGGGATAGAAGGCAAACCTTCACGCCTCTCACCCCCCTCTGGGGTTTGTTCGTCGATAGCGGACTGTGGCAAATCTTCATTGTGCGCCATTACTTCCAATTAGCCAGGAAAACTTGATCAAGAGGTTTTGTTCTTTCTGCAATTCCCACAGACGGCGCCAATTGTACGAGCAAGAAATAATCTTCTCGTATAATCTTGTTGATCAAGTCTGCGCTCCTCTAAACGTCGTCGCTTTACTCCCTGAAAACACAAATGTGAGCTAGCCGGTGGGTGTGTGCCGGATACCTCTCCGATGCCTAAGTTAGCAAAATAGACAAATAGACAAATAGACAAAAGCTCTGTACATTCGAGAATCAAAGTTGTGTTACCTCTCCATAAGTGATGCTATGAGCTTTTATAGGTTCCGCGTGGCACAATCCTTGTAGGACTTTTATTCCTCCATGTAGAGTCCTCCTAGGAGTCATACTCCTAAAAGATAATTCTTATCTTTCAACACCCCCCTCACTGCTTAAACCAAGCGAGATAGTCCTAGCTCGGTGGTACGACCAAAGGACCGAGCTAGTATTGTCATGTTAAAATGACAAGTTAGACCAAGCTATGCCCTAGCTCGTCCCTTCCTTTATCTGTTTGTATCTCGGTTTGTGCCTATTGAGACCGAATTAAACTCAGCAAGCTACCACTGCGCCAACCAGAGCGAGGTCCATCAAGTGAAAGTACCATACCTCGGTTCCGAATACCCTAACCGAGTCAACTATCTCTACTCCGACCATGGTGACCGTGATTATTCTTGGACTGAGCTAACACTTACTAGGTCACTTCCATACCTGGACCGAGCTAACACCTGGACTATGGTCCACTTACTAAGCCCTTCTTACTATGGCCCACAGAACGACCCATTACCTAGCTCGGCCCAATTTACATATAAATTACCCTCTCAGTAAGTTTTAGCAACAATTTACAAAAATTGTGACAAAAAAAATCACTAATTATCAAATTTTAGTGACATGCAAAAAATTCGTCAAAAAAAATTATTTTTAGCAATAATTTTACTAAGACTTATTTTCAATAGGACTTTATGGGAATTAAATCCAGCTATTAAGATCTATTAGTAGTTTATCCTATAAAAAAACATATAAATGTAAACTTATATATGTTAATGTATTTATATATTGTTAATTCGTAATGTTATATTACCATCGGATACTTTAATTTTCTAATATGTATATTACAAATTGCTTTAGTAATATAATTATGTTTGTTAGAAAAAAAAAAAACTGTGAAATTGTATATCGTTCTCCTATATATACATACATGTTATACAAACAAGTGCCCACAACGAACACTTTCACTAATAAAACAAGACTTTGCCAAACACTTCCATCACAACAATAATTGTACTTTTTTTTTCTGTCACAGAAAAATAACATTGTTGAGGGAAAATGAAATTTGAAATTTATGACAATATGATATTGCCTCAAACTTTTACACACCAAAATATTTTTATTACAATGAGTTATAATGGTGAGTAAGAAGAAAAATAAGAATATGGTGAAGCAAAAACTATAGAAGATCTATTGTAACATGCTCTCCAAGCAAAGTTAGACAAGCTGAAGTAAGAATTGTCCTATCTGTTGTGAACTTCAAGAAAAAAAATGTATTAGTCAAATTACAAGGAAAAAAAATCAAATGATACCCAAACATTATCACAGCAACTCAATGATGTAGAAAATAATTACACCAAATAAAAAGTTTCGATCAATTTTTGTCATATGTTGATTACTAACAAATGACATAATAAATTATGTAACTTGACAGTTTTGTGAAAGTGACCCTATAAACACTAAGCATGGATCTATAAATATCATGAAAACAATTATGAAATTTAAAGAAAGCTTCTGTATTACTTGCCTTAATTCTGTAGAATACAATTGTGCTCTTTATAAGAGTTTGTTACAACTATTAACCATGCTCAGGTTCTAACTAAGAGAGGTTACAATGTTAACTCTAACTAACTTCAGTTGAATGTTTAACACTTGCATAACAATTATAACCACCTTGGGCCTGAACTGTCTTGAACGTCTTGCCTTGACCATAATCTTGAGGCAAGCCCTGTTCTTTAGAAGCATCAGTTGCAGAGGCAGCAACAGTTAGTTCTTTATCAGGCCCCCTTAAGCTTAAAGGAGGGGACTGAACCATGAGCTTCCTGTGAAGAAACTAGAACTGAGACACAGACAACGACTTGGTGAAAACATCAGCCAACTAATCAGAGAAAGCAAAGTGCTTAACAAGAACTTGTTTAGAAGCAACCCGTTCACGAATAAAATGATAATCTACAGCAATATGTTTAGAATGGGCATTAAAGACAGGGTTAGAGGATAAGGAGATGGCAAAAAGATTATCGCACCACAAAATAGGACAGGATGTAGAAATATGGAGATTAGCTAAAAGCATGTGAAGCCAACTAAGCTTAGTAACAGCCTGAGCCAAAGCACGATACTTGGCCTCAGTTGAAGATCGAGAGACAGTAGACTGCTTCTTGGCTGACCAAGAAATGAGATTGGGGCCAAGAAAGACACAATAACCCGTACTAGAATGACGATCAATAATACTCCCTGTCCAATCGAAATCGGAAAAAAACATATAAGTCCAGGGAACCTGGGGGGAAATAAATCCCATGAGTGAAGGTACCTTTGAGGTAGCATAAGAGATGTTTAACAGCAGCAAAATCAACCTCTGAAAGTGTTTGCATAGATTGATAGGCATGATTGACAGCAAAGACTATGTCAGGCCGGGTAATTATGAGAAACTACAAAGCACCAACAATACTCCAAAAAAAAGAAGGTTAGGAAAAGGCAACAAAGGAGGAAGAAGTAGAAGAGGGCTTAACAGACATAGGGGAAACACAAGGCTTGCAGTCAGTCATACCAGCTTTGCCAAGAATCTCAAGGGCATATTTGGACTAAGACAAGAAACATCTGGAAGTAGACTGGGCAACAAAAATACCCAAGAAATAATTGATATCCCCTAATTCTTTCATAGAAAAAGCATAATGCATATGAGCAATAAGAGAAGCAATGTGGGATGAATTAGTGCCAGTAATGAGAATATCATCAACGTAAATAAGCAGGATAGTGAGAGTGGTAGCAGTCTTCTGAATGAAGAGAGAAGAGTCAGAAGAACTGATGACAAAACCAGTGGAAAGAAGAAATTTAGAAAATATAGAATACCAGGCTCGGGGTGCTTGTTTGAGCCCATATAAAGCCTGTTGAAGCTTGCAAACAAGATGAGGATGTTGAGAATCAATAAAGCCTTGGGATTGAGTCATATACACTTCTTTTTCCAAAATCCCATGAAGATAAGCATTGAAGATGTCCAATTGCTTAATAGGCCAGTTGAAATGTAAGGCCAAGCAAAGTAGAATGCGAATTGTAAGTTACTTGGCAATATGACTGAAAGTCTCATGATAATCCAAACATTCCTTTTGCAGATATCCTTTAGCAACAAAACGAGCTTTATGTCTAGCTATGGAACCATCAGAATTCTTTTTGAGATGAAACACCCATTTAGAACCAATAGCCTGTTTACTAGGTGGTAAAGGAACTAGATTCTAAGTAACTTGTCGTTGAAGAGCTTGAAATTCATCATTCATGGCCTGAGACCAAGCTGGAGATGGAATAGCAGATTTGTAGAAAACAGGTTCAAGAAAGTCAAAAATGGTGATGGTAGATTAAGAAAGGGGCTGAGATCGAGAAAGAGCAGCCTTAGACCTAGTGGTCATAGGATGTATGTTGGAAGGAGTCGGAGGAAGATAATAACAATTAAAGAGCCAAAAGAAATAGAGGAGGAAGGAAAACTGGAGAAGAAAAAACACCAGTTGCAATAGGAGTAGGCAGAGAGGCAGCAACAATAGTGTGTATAGCACCAGTAGGTGAAACAGGAGAGAGAAACACGGTAGCAGCAGAAAGTATGGCAGTAATAGGAGCATGTATAATAGAAGTAGCAACATGTAAAGAAATAGACTTAGACACAGCAGTAGAAACAGTAGTAGGTCGAAAGGAAGGGGCTACAGACAGAGATGGAATAGGCAGAGAATCTAGAGACATAGGTCTAGATGGAGACATAGGCTGAGAAGAAGACCAAAAGAATGACTGCAACTGATCTGAAGAGGTCTGAGGAAAAGAAGGAAGAGTAGAAAAAGGGAAAACATCCTCTTGAAACACAACATGTCTAGAAACATAAATCTTGCATGTAATTGGGCCTAGGCATCGATAACCTTTAGTAGAGGGTATATAACCTAAGAAAACACAAGGAATAGACCTGGGATGGAGTTTATGAGAGGCATAAGGTCTGAGCCAAGGGAAAAAAAGACAACCAAAAGCTCAAAGGAAAGAAAAATTAGGATGTGTCTGAAACAATTTTTCAAAAGGAGTGAGATTTTGGAGCTTAGAACTAGGCAACCTGTTAATCAAAAAGACAGTTATGGCTACTGTATCAAACCAATAAGATAAGGACACACTAGACTGTTACAAGAGAGTTATAGTGGTTTTAATTATATGCCTGTGTTTTCTTTGTGCAACTCCATTTTGGGATGGAGTATAAGGACAACTTAGTTGACGATCAATATCATGATTCCTTAAAAAAGTCTGAAACTCATTACTTAGAAATTCAGATCCATTATCAGTTCTTAAAATTTTGAGATTCACATCAAATTGTTTTTCTACAAATTGTTTGAATGCAATGAATTTGGAGAAAACTTCACTTTTATAATGCAAAGGAAACAACCAAGTGAATTTGCTAAAATCATTCACAAACAACACATAATATTTATAACCAGTAGGAGAAGAAGAAGCAGTGAAAAGACCCCATACATCACTGTGAATAAGAGTAAGAGGTTGATTTACAAATGTAATAGAAAGACTGAATGGAAGTCTATGGCTCTTAGCAACACAACAATGTTTACACAATTGAGAGGATTTATTGGTAGGTTTAGACAAATGAAATTTATTACAAAGTACTTTGAACTTGTGAGAGGAAGGATGGACCAACCTAGAATGCCAATCCACAGTAGAACCAGTGGTAGTAACACAAGCTTTATGAGAGGAGAGAAGATGATATGAAACATGAAATTGATAAAGGCCTTGAGAGTGAGATCCTTTGTACAAGACACATCAAATGTAACCATGCAATTGTTATCAGAAATAAGTTGATAAACGGAAATTAAATTTGAGGAGATTTGAGGAACATGAAGTAGATTATTAAGAGTGAAGGAATGAGAAGGTGTGAGAAGAATGCCTTGATTATACATAAATGTTTCTTGTAAAAAACAAAGAATGTTTTTTTCACTATTTTGTCACTTTTGATTTCCTATCTAAACATGTAGCTTTTTACACTTGGTTAATTTTGACCTAATGAATTGTACTTTGTTTTTCGAGTAATGTTCTTATGATAAGGGATGTGCATAGTAACATTTCCTTTATATATGTATATTATATACTTGTAAAATTTATCTTATAAATACTATATTTTTTGGGACAAGTATCTTAGATGATTGGTTTCAGTTGGATTGTTTATATACATATGCCTAAGAGGAGGGAAAAATATCATCAGGATAGTGTAATTTAGTAATTTCAATTTGGGGAGCTACATCCCAAGGACATTAGGGCTGCAATTAATAAATCAATGAGAATTTTTTTTATAATTACAACTAAAATGAGAAGGTGAAAAGTAAATATAAAGAGGTGGTGATCGCCTATTTGATTTACCAAAATATCCTTCTCTTCTTCATTTTTTCTTCTCTTTGCTTTGGAAATTTGGTCACTAAGTCCCATGCAACCAATTTCCTTCCTCCTTGACCAATCCCAACACCTTGCCTACCACCACCAACCCCTCACCCACCTGTCATTCCTTCCTCCACCACTTGGAACCCCTCTCCACCCATTTCCATCACTTCATCATGCTACTCTCCTCTACCTCTTCTATACAAGCCCCTTCCAAGCCCATCCAACCTAACACCCTAATCAACCCAAACCCAAACCCAAACCCAAGCCATCGGAACCCCCCAAACTCCTTTACTCCCTTCCCATCTTTACTCTGCACCATCTCTCTCTTTACTATAGTTAAAAGATACAAGTCCAAACTATGCAAGGTGGTGATGATCTACTCCCAATGTTTTAGCCTGATAATTACATGATATGTATGAAGTGGGAGAATTATATGTACCCAAGAAATTAGTCCGAGCAAGGCCTGACACTCTAGTGAACAAAAAAAAAAAAAAAAGAAGGAAAAATCATGAAGGAATATGTATCAAACTTTTAAAAACAAAGAATAAAAGAGAGAATATTTGTGTTACGTATTTCTATAAATTATTAAATGGTTGAACCAACAAGTAAAACGATAAGAATGTGAGCTTTGTCAAGATTGATTATTTGGTATCTAAATGTTTTGACTTGTGTATAAAAATCCATACAAAAATTGCTTGAGACTTAGAGCTTATGCGCCCCACTTTGACGTAAGTTTCCACACTAATGGCTAGACTCAAGAGTTATATCCATTCACGTTTTGAAAAATCCATGTGAAAAAAGAATCCGTTTCAATATGCTACCCCTTAAGGGTTGCATATAATATTCTCCCTAACTATTGGCTCTTTTTATTTATTTATTTTAATTGATCGAAGGGTTGATTTTGGTACATTACTCTAAGTCTTTACGTAATGGCTATTGATAATTCAAACAAATATATTAAAAGTTTCATCTCTTGTATTGCTTATGTGGTTTGTTAATGTGAAAGCATATGTGCAAAATGATATTTGTTTGCTTTTAAATGATAGCATGGCATTGGTGAGTGTACTAATTTATTTATTTGCTTTTAAATGATAACGGGATACTGGCAGATGTGCTAATTTATTTGTTTTCTTTTAGTTGATAATAGGGCATTACCAGGTGTGATACTTTTTTTATTTGCAATTGATAGTTAAGGATTGGAGATGCTCTAAAGTGTACTATTATTGTCAGTCATACTCTATTAAAGTGTGAATTTATTGGGTTTTATGCCATGCTTGGGACTTTTACACCATGTTGTGAGTCCCAAACATGGTGTAAAATTCTATAAAATTAAATCTCACATAACTAGAATTAACATATCCAAAAATATATATTTAGAATTAAATTACAAAAAAATTACTTTTGTGAAAATAATAAGGATATCAAGTGAATGAGGATATCACAGGTATACTTTACTGTCTTGATGTGCATATTTTTATATAATTTTATGTTATTAAATTTTGTCTATGCAGACTTAATGAAAATTTTACACTTCTTGATGGTGCGATTGAAGGTGTGGTCATAATGTGGTTTAAAGTGTAGTCTTGCATGTGTGTTTTTTAGTTATTTGAATGAAGTGTGTTCTTTGATCTAGTTTATACCCATTGGAAAAAAATAAAAAATAAAAATTCTAGCATTGCCACTAATTATACACTGTTTTGAAATATGAAACACATGGGTGGCAATTACACTCTATTTTCAAGTGTGTCTGGTTATTAGGCATTACATTTTTAATTTGAGTTTTGAAATACAAGTAGTTTCATTGATATGCAATTTGTAATATCCTTAGTACTTAGTTGCCATTTGTAGGAAGCTGCATTGGTTGTATTGTCATTGATTACCATGATACAAGGAGGACATGATAATGTTCATATAGGTGTCAATCATAGTAAAATTGAAAATATCTGTTTGGATTTGGTCCTTGTGGTTGTGTTGTCATTGCTTGAACTAACACTAGTGTGGTTTGAACTCCATCTTTTGCAAGGCTACCATCCTTTTGGCGCAGGATTTTGCTACATTCGTTCTTGGCGCAGAATCCCTTGGACTTTACCTGTCAAAGCCCTAGGTCACAACTCTCTCTCTCTCTCTCTCTCTCTCTCTCTCTCTCTCTCTCTTTGTATTTCCTAAAATCTAGTAGATATTTTGGTCCATTTTTGTGAGCCTTATTTCAATTGTGCTTGTGTTAATATATAGAAGTTGAAGTACCTGCATATTCTTTTGCTCATATATTCTCTCTTTCTCTCCTTGCATTATGTGAACTTTAGTTGCTGATTTTTGCTTGTTTTAAGTTCATTGTTTGTGGGGGTGAAACCCATATCACCTATTTATCATAATTTTCACTAACCCTTCATTTTTGGCTACTCAGAAAACCTAATACGAGGAAAAGAACGGATCAAAGTTTCCATACTTTGGTTTGCTGAGTTGCAATATGCTTGTGCAGATTTTATTTATTTTTTTGTTCTTTTTTTTCTTTTTTTGTTAAATTTTTCATATTCTAAACTTGAACTTTTGTGCTTTTCTCATATTTTCTCTGCAATCTAACACAACATATATATATATATATAATTGTTTACTTGGGAATTAAGCAATTTTCTGATGTTAGAGAAGATGTTTATGTGGCCACTCACTCTACTACTATGTGTCATTACTATGGACTATTATTAAGTAAACTTGTTAATGTCCACTTAAGTACTCAAAGAAAACATGAAGTTCTCCATAATTTCTATTTAAAACAAGTGAGATTTAGATTTGTCTAGAAATTATATTTTGTAATAATGCAATCCTTTGCTCCTTTCTTTCTTGGACTTTTTTTTTTCTCCCTTTTTCGCAATTGTCACATGGATGCTCCAAATATGCAATTATAGTTAGGAAAATCAACACCACTTATTAATAGCTCATTATTTGTGACTTTCTTTAATGAGATTATTTGGTTTCCTCTACCTATCAATTTCGAGTTAACTTTCAGAGCGATAAAGAAGTTTTGATTGCTTTCTTGTAATGAAACAATTTGTGAATATGTTCATATATTGGCATGTATACATTTGTTGTATTTTGGAACCATATTTTTGCTTCAATCTTTTTGAACAAGAAGAAGTGTATAAACTAAAGCTTAATTTTTTCTTTTCTTTTTTCTTCTAATTTTTTATGCACAATGAAATAGCTACATTTTTTTCCTTCTCTTGAGAAGATAGTGAACTTCAATACATGCACGTACACACACAAACAAATGGACAAAAATTGAAACCATGAGGATATGAACTAAGGTAAAGAAAAAAATTTCACCGTAAGCTTTTTTTCTATAATAATTATGTCGATTGAGGGTTGTGATTTTTCTCTTGATTTCAAATTTGTTTTGTTTTGTTATGTGTTAATGTGACTTTCTTAAAACATAATAATGTAGTTATATCTTGTTGTATAAGTCATAGGGTGGGTTATATACCAATTGATTGGTGTTAAAAGAGTGGAAATCTTGACTAGCCAACAAAGTCGATTTTTATCGTAGGAAAGTTCGCCCTGGTTGTTTCAATGGGTTTCCAATGAAAGAACTTGAAATATGGGCTTCGTGAGAAAAAATCAAATAAAGCATTTGAAGTGGTCGATAGGCTTTAAGGAGGCCAATAACTATTGGTGGGTTGAAAAAATTGGAGTTCACTTAGGGATCCATTTTGGATAATTAATATATGGAAACTTTGACTCTAAATAAATTTTTTTTGAGCTGCTTTTGCAATGTTTGATTGAGTGCAACATATTCTCAAGAAAATATAAGCAACAAAACAGTAAGTAGATTTTGATGATCAACATTATGAAAGAAACTTGCACTGTGTACTTAGATGGTTCTTATAAAATAATAATTTAGATTCTAAGTAACATTCTTTAATTGTGACATATACTATGAACATAACCTTAAATTAGCAGCCACTTGCCAGTTTTAAACCAAAACAAAACACCAATTATGTGACTCATGCGAAAACCAAATTTGAAGAATTCGCAGTTAGGCACATGTATGTGAAGATGTGTTTTGTCCTTTTGTTTTGTATAGTAGCCTTTTTTTTTTATTATTATTAAAGGTATTAGCATGGCCTTTCTCCTGGAGCACTCTTCAAATAATAGGCATGATTACTCTTGTCAAATGGTTTTGATTTATGCGAAATGGTTTTGAAATGGATTTCTATGAAGTGAAATGGGTCTCTTTCTATTAAATGATTCTATGAATTTCTTTGTCTAACTATGTAGATGGGTTTTTATGAAATGGGTTTGATGGGTTTCCAATAAAATGAAGAGGTATGAATGAGGGATGTCTATTACAAATAAATTTTCTAAGGAAGTAGTGGTTCTTCAATGATAGGTTCATGTCTATTTCAGAGTCAAGGTTTTGGGAATTGATTCGTTAAGATCACAACTTTCAGTTAAGGTTGGGACTCACCTTTTGCATTAAAATTCAAATTTAGCAAAAGGTAGAATGTGTGAGGTTTTAGAGTACTTGATTATCTTACTAATTTTGTGAAGCATAATTAAGAGATGTATTTCTAGGAATAGACTCGTGCACTTGTGGTAAGTGTTTTAAAAATGGTAGACCTAGCAGGAAAACATGGAAATTTTTTCAGAGTTTTCCCTCCCTTTGAGTCTTCTTCTAGGTTTTGCTATTCCCTTTGTATTATGTCAGATAGTGCTTAGATTGGTTTATAAGGGTGCATCAAGGATTAAAGGGAAAACAATTAAATATTGTGCAATTGCATACTTACACACCGAAAAATAAGAAAAGAAGAAGAAGATGTTTTTGGTTAGGCACTCTAGTTCTCTGGATTATCTCAGAATTTTGAACAAGTGTTAGTCAAACTACGAATTAGTTTTTGGTCAAGCACTCTAGGGTTTTTGCCAAAATTGGTAAAAAATTTATACCATTTTTGTCAATAGAGTTAACATTAATTAATTAATGTAGTATCTAGGAACCATAATTTTACTTTTAGGGTTTTTGCTAAACTGATAACAATTTTATATGTAGTTTCATTCATATGCAATTTGTAATGTCCTTAGTTGTTAGTTGCCATTTGTAGGAAGCTGCATTGGTTGCATTGTCATTGATTATTGTGATATAGGGAGGACATGATAATGTTGATATAGGTGTCAATCACAGTACAATTGAAAAATGCTACTCTCCAAAAAACTGTTTGGTCCTTGTGGTTTGCATTGTCATTGCTTCAACTAACACCAGTGTGGTTTGAACTCCATATTTTGCAAGGCTACCATCCTCTTAGTTTGTTTTTGTTTGTATTTTTATTTTTTTATCTTTTTGTTTATATGTTTCAACTGAAACGTTTGGTCTTACTTCAAAAAATGTTATAAAAGGGGTTCCAGGTTCTAAAACATTGTGAGGCATCTTGCTTTGTCATTTTTCGTTATCAAGAATATAGCATAGCATTATAGAAGATTTGATTAAAAACAATAGGTTGTTCGACTAACCCGAGTAACTTCTCAGTTAGCTTGTTTAGAAGGGCTTTAATGAAATGTAATAATTCTTTGGTTGAATTAACTGTTTAACTGTTGAAACTAGTCTATGTTTTTTTTTTCTTTAATTGGATTGATCAGTGGAATGTTAAAATTGTTCTTTCTTCCTCCTAATTGCATTTCGCTTCTTATTTTATTTTACGTGACAATGGGATCTAGACCTTCCAATATTTATATATGTAAGCATCACACATTGCTTCTACAATATATAAAGGACATAGCCTTGCCTAACAGTTAGTAAAAAAATTGAGAGTAGATGTCAAAAATGAGAAAATGCATAACATCTTTCTCATATATTGTAACAACCTCGACCCATGATTAACATTAATCCATGCATAATTGTGCCCAATGAGTAATTAAAGTGAAATTTTGCATCCTATTTTGCCTTATTTGTGTTTATATCTATTTAACGTAGGAAGATCTATTCATATTTTCATTTAAAATGCGAAATTGAAGGCCTTATCGGTACCCGATTCAGAAATTAACTTGATTTATGTGTTAATTAGAATTTTTAGAATTTTATGGTAGGTTTAATTGAATTTTGAATCGGAATGATTAAATTAAAATAATTTAATGTCTACTTGATTAGTTTGATCAATAAATAATTACACCTTTACCCAAGCCTATATAAGGCAAATTGTAGACTCAAGGCTATTATATACATTTTCATTTCCTCATCTTTTGACTCAAACATAAGAGAGGAGAGAGTGTAAGAGTTGGGAGAGGAACTTCAACAATTAGAGTGAATTATAGGAAATTTAGAGAGAAAATCAAGAATTACTCAACCTTGGAGGGAAGTTTGGCTCTAACACTTGCTAGCTTAAGGCTTTAGGTAGGAAATTCAACTCCTCAAACATGAATTTGAATTACTTAGTGCAAGAATTCAAGAGAATTAGAAGATTAAGCATGGGAATTAAAGTAAGAATGTAAAATGAAAGATTAATTCATGCATGCATAATTCATGAATTTTGAGTTTAATTTACAATCAATCCATATATGCAAGAGGTCATCTTTGTTAAATGTTGAGAGCTCACCATAGTTTTGCACTTACAATCCCAAATTACTCTTGTTTTGAAAGACAATATCATATATCATTGCTTGCATGTTGTATATACAAAATTTCAAGCTTAGTTTTGAATAATTGATTTGGTTTTGGGCTTTGATTTTGTGAATTAATCTTCATTTCATATCGTTATACAAGTTTTTAAATGTTTCCTTAAGTTTTTGGCCCAAAAGAACAAAAATTGCAGCTTTGAAGTCGAATTTGGGAGCTTGGAGGTGAATCTGGAAATTCCAGAATTCAACCTCTCCGCTTGAGCGTAAAATCCTACGCTCGAGCGGCCACCTTTGTTTTTACATCTCTGCTCAAGCGACTAGAAGTTCGCTCGAGCGTGAAATACATGCTCCCAAAAGTTTCATGCTTTTGCAGACTGCTCGAGCGTCAAGAGTTGTGTTCGAGCGGGACATGAGTCTTACGCTCGAGCGACCATCGAGCGTCCGTCGAGCGTGAAAATTACATAACCAACACTTTTTTCAAAATTTGTAGAGCGCTCAAGCGTGGGAAGTTGGGCTCGAGTGTCCCCTCACACGTTGCATATCCGCTCGAGCGGGGGAAGTTACGCTTGAGCGGGACCCCTATTTTCAGTAAGTTTTGTTAAATGCGTTCAAGTACATTTTGGCATCCTCATTGCATCATAAGCATTCCTAAGCCAAGATTAAAACATAATAATAATGGTGAAATGTAGAAACACACTAAGAACGGAACGTAATGAGTTAGATATATTCTAGCGTGCGTTTCAAATGTGTATTTGTTATGTGTTGATGTAGGTCACGTGCCATAAACTGTTTGATTAGTCTGCTCTGTCTATCTGCACCCAAAGCCAACTGTGAGTAATAACTTAGTAAAGCTATGTTCAACTTTATTTATTTTCTATATAATGAATTATGATCTGTTTTCTAATATGCTATGTTCTGTACAATGAATGATTGACCAATTTTTGACAATGTATTCATGGTATCTTTAGCATCATATGATATCTATTAGCTATTACCTGGTATCGGAGGTTCTATTATGGAACTTAATATGTCTGCACTCTGTTACTCGTACCGGAGGCTCTATCATAGGGCTCAGCATATCTGTTATCTGTTACTCGGATCTAAAGATTCCTTTATGAAACTGGTTACTCATAACCATCATCTGTTTTGCATCTGTTCTGTATTTGTTCTATTAGCGCTAATGGATGTACCATGTATGATTTAGCATGAATTTTAATTTCTATGTATGATTTGGACAAGCTTATGAATATGGATCTACTTCGATTTCTGAAATAACT
This sequence comes from Camellia granthamiana, assembly GCA_036172215.1. Classification (NCBI taxonomy): domain Eukaryota; kingdom Viridiplantae; phylum Streptophyta; class Magnoliopsida; order Ericales; family Theaceae; genus Camellia; species Camellia granthamiana. The sequence continues at coordinate 132,812,763 of CM069911.1, forward strand.
ATGAATATATTTTTTGGAGTTAATATGGGACATCATTTATGGAAACCCTTTACTTTGTTATTATTCACTAGGCTTCCGCTCACTATTTATATTTTGTATGTAGGTGACCAGACACATGATCAGGGCTAGAGTTGATGGCCTGAGATTTCATTTTGTCAGCCACCCTTTGCGCTTCCCGAAGAGGTTTCGGACCAAGTCAAGTCGTGTGGCCATGTCTTTTTGAATGTTCAATACTTTGTTTTCTCTTGTTTAATGAACAGTTTGTTTTGGGTTATCTATTCATGGGGTGACGTATAATTACTGTATCTATGTGACGTTATATGTATGCTTATAAAGTTTGACATTATTTTGTCTCATGTCTGTCTGCACAGCTCAATGGACGTTGTATTTTGTATATTTGCTTCCGCAGCCCCTTGATTATACGTTATTCTGTTCAGAGGCCTTTGGTAATCCAGGGATTACTGGCCAATTACGATACTAAACCTATAGGGGCGGGTTTGGGTCGTGACATATATTTTTGTTGGATATGTTGTTTGATATTTGAGCAATTGGTGGTTGTTATTTGCTGCAAACTCTTGATTGTGATGTGCAAATCCATGAGTCTTCTTTGTGGTAATTGAGGCTTTTTCGTAGCATTGATTTGGATTAGGTGAAGTATTCTTTTATTTTGAAGAAGGAGGTGTATCATTGTCTTATTAATTATTTATGTTTAAATTTCTTTCTTTCCTATTTAGAAAAAAATATATATATAGATTGATTAGTCAAAACTTCCTCTTTGGCTTTGAAGCTAGAAAAAACTAATTTTTAATCAAAAGCTGCTACAACGCACGCTTGCTATTAGCTTATTCATTTACTTGAGGCATAGGCGAGATAGAATAGGACTTTTTTTTAGCCTCAAAGCATGTCTTACTTAGTTAGTATACACAATTATTCTGTGTAGGACTTGGTCTCTAAGCTGAGTTAGATTAGGTATGTGAGAGTGGCAAAGGTTTGGGAACCATCTAAGATACCACTTGCACAAAACCCACCGTAACAATTTAAAAAATAAAATAAAAATCAACATGCATTCAATTTTGAATCTGCACTAAACCATGACTTTTATTTTGTCCTCTTTAGCAGGTATAGCCATTCGGATTGGTAAAGTCCTTGATGTGGTGAAGCGGTTGGAAAACACCCAAGCTTGTATGGACAAAACGCAGGTCTAGATAATGCACAAGGAACTGAAATCTGTATAAGTAACATTGAATGAATTGACAAAAAAAAATGTAGATACCCCTCACGAGGATGGAGGACAAGGTGAGGATGAGGGACACAAAGAAGAGTTGGGAAAAGATAAAGATGATGATGATGATGATGAGGGAGATGAAAAGTCGGGAACAGAAGATGTTGAAAACGGAGATGAATTTTCTAAGGAGCCTTGACCTTGGCATTTTCATTGTTTTACTATGCTTAGACTAAATTGATAGTTGAATATGTTATGGGTTTTGTGGTTGTCCCAATTTGTTTATGAACACTTTTTGCTTACTTTTGGGAGTTTAGCATGATATGTTTCGTGTATAAAAAAATTCTTATAGTTGGTGTTTTGGTAAATATGACCTCACCAGGTTGTTTATTGTTTGAAATATGGTAGCATATTGCCTTTTTTTTCTTTTTTTTTTTCTTCTATTGCTTGATGTTTAATATATTGAATTGTAATTTATGAGAAGATTGTGAATGATACAGTTTGTTAACTTTAGACCTTGTCATTATATTCATTTCTAATTTGGAAGCCCATAGCCTGACTAAACACTCAAGATTTTGGCTTTTAGCTTTTATTTGGATTATGGCCAATGGATTGGCCAATTGATTTCTATCAAGGCGGTGCATTTTCTAATCGATTTGAAAATTGATTGGGGACCCATTAGTCAATCAATTCTTGCAAGAAAGTGAAAACACCAATCAATTAGCCAATCATTTTGGAGCCCATGGCCATGACAAACAAAAAAAAAAAACATGCCAAAGTTTGGCATCCTTGTATAATTTGCTTGAATATTGTTTACAATCAAATCATAGTGAATCTATTAGGCACTAGGCATGTTCCAATCTCACAATCAATTATGCAATCAATTGGAGCAAATTTGTATTGTTTAGACTTGACTGGCAATGGTACACAATCAATTGTGCAATCAATTGCTCTGTACTCTTGCAATATGGATGCATTTTGTGCCGAATAGATTGGCATTCAAAATCAAATTTACAACCTTACACATCAATAATCTACACATACATGGATTACCAAAATCAATTTTACATCCACAAAGAAGCCATCCAAATTACATCACGTTTATAAAAAAGAATGGTCACTGGTCACTTTTGGTGAAGGGGTCAATCATCCATGTCCATTTGTTGGCCTTCAATCATCATTGGAACCTTCACCTCCATCGAATTTCTCCCCACTATAGGAACATGAAATGGCCCCATCCACATATAAATCATCAAAAGTATATGCTTCATTATGAAGGTTAACATTAGGAAGATAAGGATATTGTTATCGTGTCGCGTACCAAATATCTAAGATTTTTGAGATAGGATACATGCTCTCATTAGAAACTAGACACATTTTTTTTTTTTTTGTTAGAAACTGGATCTTTATACCATATGCAGTGTTTCTCATCAACATGCTGATTGACCACACCAAAGTATTCATAATGAAAAGGAACATCGATAAAAAAAAAAATTAGTGTGAACTTGAAATGGCAAGCATCCAAATCTGCAAGTTTAAAAACAAAAAAAGCAACAGTATAAAATATAAGTTTCCCTTAACTACTAAAGTAGCAATGAAATAAATTTAAAACTAAAAGCAAGAATAAAGAGATTTTTACCATGTGAAAAGAGCCGGCCGATATGAAAGAACATGTGGGAAAGAATAGAAGCACCACAAGAGTCTTTCAAAACATGAAAACTGTAAGTGAGAGGAACTACCATTAAAACACCTTACATAACCAAATAAAAAAGTTATATCAGCAAAATAATTAAAAAATAATTCAAAAGCATGTAATTTCTCACGAGCCAAGTGAAGTTGAACAAAGACACAAAACCAATGAAGTCCATATTGTTTAAATATCTACAATTAAATATTCGTAATTCTTCAAGCTAAATATAAAGTTCCTAGATACAGCCTCTATTAACATCAAAAGTATTCACAGAAACCTAAATATATACATTGACAAATCTCTTCCTCCAAAAACAATGTTTAACCATCCACCTCTAGAAAACCATCCATATAACCAACTATACAAAAAGATATTAGAATCTTAACTGGGACAATTGACTAATCTTTGCTTCTTTGGGGGGCCATTTCCTAATAGCACCCAAATTAAAGTGTCACGTATAATAGAACTATAAACAAAATTTGAAGCTTGGGAGGGGCCCTAACCTCCCTTTGCCACCCCTTCGGTTTGCCACAATACATACATGTACATAAAATGTACATAAAATCTATAAAGCAATCAAGATTCTCTACTTGTGTTTAATTGTGTTAGCCATGGTGTTGCTTTGTAATAAGTTTGACAAACATGGTTATTTTAATTTAGGAAGGGTGGAGTGTTATTGATGGTTCTAGTGATGGAATGTATTGACAAGAGTACTTGCACAATTCTTTTTCACAGTTTTTGCAATGAAACTTTTGTATGAGGCAATGAAATGCACACAAGGTAGTGTCATTAGGGAAATTTAGCATTCCAACAAAGTAGTGTCATTAGGGAAAGATCCATAACAATACGCTTGAATATATCACATTTATAAGCTTGAATATATCAAGGCAAATACAAAAACATTAATCCAATTGATTTAATATATTGCATAATATATCAAAGATACCTGCTCATTGGCTAGAGGGAGAAACCAACGACACATTGTCATGGGTGTCATCACCGACAAATTCCCTAACTCGTTGATGTCCACTAGAAGCATGAAGTATCTGCACAAATTGATATCATTTCTTATTAAATATAAAATACATAGAAAAAATATAAGATATTACTCTGGATCACCTCTGGGACCACAACACATTCAACTATTCCTTTCCTTGAAATAAAATGCTATGTTTTTTCCTAACAAATTCCTTCCTTTGAAATGCGCTAATTTTCTCTCTATTTAACGTGTATTACTCTTTGTCATGAAACACACATCATATTGATTCAACAATATTTGTATTAGTTTTATCTTTAAATATTGCATTTTCTAATATTATAGACAATATCCATAATAGGTAACAAACTCAATTACAAAATAAAAAATAAGAATTATTCGTAAATAGTTCAACAACCACAACCTCCATTGAACAGTCTACATAATCAAAAAGTTTTAGATCTAAAAATGAAATCTACTCCTCAAGCATTGCAATTTTTTCCACAAGATTATTTCGATGAATTCATTTATGTAGATGACATCCTTTCAATTTTCAATTAAAGCACAAGAAAGAAAAGAACTCATTTAAGGTTTCAACATCCTAATTGTTCTCGACGTGTTAGGATTACAATCCTCATATTTACAAAAATGTAAATTTAATATTATTCAATTACACAAACATACAACAATCAAACTTCCGTGATAGGACTATAGAAATAACTAACCTTTAGGCCATTAGGAAGAATAACATGGTCCTCTACACTAAATAACTAAGGGCTACAACAATAACAAAACATAAAAATTAGAACTTCAAAGATGGACAATCATATAAATAGATCTACAAATATCTATAGAGAGAACTATAGATTATAGAGTTGGAAACAATAGCACCAAAATACAAACTTTTTTATTGTACAAAACATAAACATAGCTAGGGTCTAGAAATTGGGAAAATGAGGGGAGTTAGAGAGAGAAATTGCATTAACCGATGTTGGGTAGTGTAGACACGCCCGCGAGGGGGGACCTCGGCTACAGTTCGGACTCCCTTGCTTTGTTTGTTGCGGTTCTTAATCTTGAACCAAAGAGTCCAACTCTAGCAAATCGTTTTTGAGAAAAACAGATTTTTGAAAAGAAGTGCCAAACATGGACTGCTTTGCCAGATATAGAGTAGCCACCTAAATATTTTTTTAAAATGGGAAATTTAGGAAACCCTGACTCGGTGCCGAAGGCCATGTGTCCGTCATCACCAAAGTTGTCTTGGCTCGGGAGCTTGGGTACGATCGGGGAAGGTCAGCTATGAGCACCCCCTTTCGCCCGGTCCGAAGACCGGCCTCTACTAACCATGATACCCGATTTTGAAAACGTTATGTGTTCTTATTCCAGTTATTAGCCTAAAATTACTATGTTATGCGCACAGCAAACAAGTATAGACTAGGTTGCCTAATTTGGAAACAAGCATTGCATATCCGTTTGTTTTGAAAAGCGCTTTGGAATTTGTTACTCGCAAGTAGGCTAAAACACGGATTTCAACGAGTTTTTCCAACTCAAACAATCCAACCTTCACCCACAGGCATTCAAGCATTTATATCACATAAGCAGCTAGCCTCATGGTAATCATGCTGTTATGGCAACATTCACACGCATGCGATATGCTAAAGCGTAAAAACTCACCTAGTACTCCAAGCCAAAATAGAAACTAGTTAGTAATCATATACATGATCCTAGTTCATGTTAAGATGGCTAATGCAACACAGGCAAAATGCAGCTAGAATAGGCTCGGCTAATCTAAACATGGCATGTGAAATGCTACAAGTAACACGTATTCAATTTGGAATTGAAAATACAATGCGGTTAGCGTGATGTACCGAGCCCGGTGCATGTAAGACAAATGTATGGATGCACGCATGCATTGCATAAGGTATGCTAATTTTAAATATGCCCTAATCTACCATCATAAGCAGGTAAATAAAAGGGAGAAAGAAGTGGGGGTTGGAAGACATGCACACACACGCACCCACACTTATTACAAATTCGCCCTCGCTCGGAGGGACCAAATAAATAATACAAATTAATTAACTACGCAAGCTAATTAAATATTACAAATCAATTAAATTAACTAAACAAATTAATTAATCTAATTAAAACAGTAAAGCCCTCGGGAAGCGGGTCAGATACAGCGCATGCTCGGGGCTTGCTCGGAATCGCACTGCCATGCATAGTCTGCCTCTGTTTTCCCTGCTTTGCTCCTCTGAAAACTGCCAAAGTCTCAGGAATGCCTCTCAGCACACTGAGGGATACCACCGGCTGAGTAGAATTACCACCGGCAATAGGATGTGGCCATCGGCACAAAATGAATCCACCGGCTGATGGTTTACTGCCAGCCGGCACAAAATATTGCCGGTCAGCAAACAATGCCTGCAGAACCTGCAACTCACAGCAGCAGAGGGCAAAACTTGCATGGCAATGCAGTTCAAGCAATATATGCACCAATCACATTCCTTATCATGTTAATGACTCAAAGGGGGGTGTGCCTCGATTCTCGGACCACCAATCACGCATTTCCATGCATGATGGCCCAAAGAATCAAGTGTGCAACTTTAATTTCAAATGAAATGCAATGCAAATGACCCAATAAAGGGGACTTAACCTCTATCACACTCACTTCAAGAGGCTAAGCATGCATGCTCATGCAAGGCAACCCTAAGCATGCGAAGCTAGGTATGCAACATGGCAAGGCAAGTAAACATGCAAGTCATGAGGCAATGCAAACTAATGAAAAGATGGACTTAAACATGACCTAGGCAACTCTAATTAGGCCCGAAATCAGTGGCCAAAACCAAGGAAACGAAGGCCAAAATGCACACACACATGCATGCAATCATGGTCCAACACCTTAAGCATAAACAAGGCAACTCTTAAGCACACTTAAAGAGACCAAACAATAGACAATTAGCATGCATACCAAACTCTGAAATTGTACAAAATAGAGGTGCCAAACCAACTAATTCAAGCAAGTAAAGCATACAAATGGTCCAAGTACTTGAGGCAAGCCAAGAGGCTTAAACCAAGGTCAAACCCACCAAGCCTCGCAAGGCTAAGGGGACTCAAAACAGGTCAAAGGCAGACCTAAACAACACCCAAGGAACACTTAGATGGCATCCAAATGGCTCAAGTCCAAAGGCATGCACAATGACCAAAACATGGAGCATTCAACACAAGCTTTCAAAGCATTAAAGAGGTGTCCAAGGCAAGCATACAAGCATGTCATGGGGGCTGAAATAACATGAAAAATGACTCCAATCCACTAAATCAAAGCAAACAAAGCATGCTATACACTTACATACTTAAGGCCAACAAGCCCAAAAATGCAAAGAGGCTATATAATGCATGCTAGGGTTGACTCAAACAACCTAAGACAGACCTAAAGCATGGCAAAATAAGCACAAAAGCTTCACAAATCTAAGCCTAAAACATGCTAAAACAAAGGCACACCACCTAAGGCATATTAAGGCAATCACAAGGCATTACAAGGTAGGTATGCAAGGCATGCATGGTATACCAAAACCAACTTAAAACCATGTTATATTATGGAAATATAAGCATGAAAAACAGTCATGGCATGCTCAACACACACTTGAACAAAGGCTTCTTCAAGAGGCCAAAAAGTGCCATTTGCAAGGACAACAAGAAGAGGGGGGTGGCCCTCCCCTTTTGGAGACTTCAAGGCATCATCTTTACCACTGAAATCCCTCAAGATTTCAGTGGTGAAGAGACCCAAACACCAAAATCCCGGAGCTCTCACAAGATGGCACAAAACAAGGGCCTTACAAGGCCTAAGAGGGGTCAAACTTCCCCAAAGCACAAAACACTCTTAATAAACTATCAAGAGGGCCTAAAAAAAAAACTTTTTTATGTTATACACTAAACACAAAAACAGCTCTAAGATAGGCAAAAATAAGATGCAAGAAAGGGGTAAAAAGGGAGTAAAGTGGTTACCCTTGTAGACCTCTTCACAAATGGTGGTTTTGTGGCCTCCTTGAGCTCCAATCCAGCCAAGAACAGCAAGAATAAGCCCTTAGAACCTCAGTAGCCAAGGGAAGGTGAAACACTAGGTGCTTGTGTGCAATAGTATGGACTAAAACACACACAAGACTACAAAGAGGGGAAGGTATAGATATAGGATAGATATATGTCCTAAAGCTAAAACCAGAGCTCTTCTAACTCCCCTCTCCAATTTTTCTAACCCTAGAACAAGGGAGAGAAGGCCTCCTCTTATAGAGGAGGCAATCTTGTAATGCTTAGCAAGTAAGCAAACAAGAGGGGCATCCCTCCATACACGTGTATGGAGGGGAAGCAAATGCCATCCAGCTGTCCTAAAATATCTGCAAAAGCAGATGAACAGTAGTCGGCCGGCCAAAAATGTCATTTTGACAAAAATGACTGCCGACCGGCAACAAAGAGTGCCGACCGGCCACATACATTGCCGGTGGCAACAAAAACCAGCCGGTGGCCTCTAGCCACTGCCGGTGGTGTGTGGGGATGCCTCACAAGGCATTCCCTGCCCCTCCAAGGCAAAACACAAGTGTTTGGTGCAAAACCAGACACAAAATGGTCGAGTTCGGAGATCCTGAGGCAGGGCGCGTAGCCGAGACCTCCGGAAACTCCAAACGAACACAAACATGGATAATCACCGAGTGTTCAAACGGTGACGTCCAAGTCTTGAGGACGGTCAAAAATGGGGTGTCTACAGTTGGCCCTCTTTGACAGAACTCGAAAGTCATAACAATGACGGGAGTGAATGTCAAAGCCCAGAGACGACCCATTTTTGACAAGGCCGAAGACTTGGACAAACATGCAAGATAAACAAGGTATGCGCCCGAAGGCAGGGGCAAAATGCAACTGAAAATGCAAGAAGCCGAGCATAACTTATGATCATGCAAAGAAAGCTGTAACGAAGCGCACATGTAACAGTTTTAAGCTAGCATACACCAGACTACACTACAATGCAGAAAGGATGTAAGAGAATTATGTAATTCTCTGTACGTCTCACGCGGAGGATACAATACCTGTGCGGCTCGTCCGGTTGCACCGGCCTCAAATGAACCGTACATACAATATCGTGCTTGAAAAGAAAACAAACTTAACAGGTACAATGTCGTTAGCAACATGCATGACAATGCAAATGAAAGCAAGACAACGTAGGTTGCAAGGAATGTAAGACAATGCAAATGAGGCACGCATGCCAATGCAAATGACGACACACAAGCCAACGAAAATATGACACGCATGCCAATGGAAATGAGGCACACATGCCAGTGGAAATGAGACACGCATGCCGATGAAAGTGAGGCACACGTGCCGATGCAAATGAGGCACACGTGCCGATGCGAATGAGGCACACGTGCCAATGGAAATGAGGGGGCACACGTGCCAATGGAAATGAGGGATGATGCAAGTGTGACACGCATGCCTTAAAGGATGCAAAATGATGCAAGTGAGGTACGCATGCCTCAAAGGATGCAAAATGATGCCAATGAGGTACGCGTGCCTCAAAGGATGCAAGATGATGCAAGTGAGGTACGCATGCCTCACGGAGATGTAAGACGATGCCAATGAGGTACGCGTGCCTCAAAGGGTGCTAGATGATGCAAGTGAGGTACGCATGCCTCACGGAGATGTAAAATGAAGCCAATGAGGTACGCGTGCCTCAAAGGATGCAAGATGATGCCAATGAGGTACGCGTGCCTCACGGAGATGTAAAATGAAGCCAATGAGGTACGCGTGCCTCAAAGGATGCAAGATGATGCCAATGAGGTACGTGTGCCTCAAAGGATGCAAGATGATGCCAATGAGGTACGCGTGCCTCAAAGGATGCAAGATGATGCAAGTGAGGTACGCATGCCTCACGGAGATGTAAAATGAAGCCAATGAGGTACGCGTGCCTCAAAGGATGCAAGATGATGCCAATGAGGTACGCGTGCCTCAAAGGATGCAAGATGATGCAAGTGAGGTACGCATGCCTCACGGAGATGTAAAATGAAGCCAATGAGGTACGCGTGCCTCAAAGGATGCAAGATGATGCAAGTGAGGTACGCATGCCTCACGGAGATGTAAAATGAAGCCAATGAGGTACGCGTGCCTCAAAGGATGCAAGATGATGCCAATGAGGTATGCGTGCCTCAAAGGATGCAAGATGATGCAAGTGAGGTACGCGTGCCTCACGGGATGTAAAATGAAGCCAATGAGGTACGCGTGCCTCAAAGGATGCAAGATGAAGCCAGCGTGACACGCATGCCACAAAGGAAATGCAGAACAATGCAAGTGTGACAAGCATGCCACACGAAATGTAAAACAATGCAAGTGTGACACGCATGCCACACGAAATGTAAAACAATGCAAGTGTGACACGCATGCCACACGAAATGTAAAACAATGCAAGTGTGCTCGAGTGCGCGACAACGCACGTTTTTTTTTCTTTTTTGAAATGCATGATAATGCAAAACAAGGAGATGCACGACAACACGAATGATGCGCGAGGCAACGACAACACGAATGATGTGCGAGGCGACGTATGTATTGAGGTGCATGACAATGCATGACAACGCTTGTAATAAAATGCATGACAATGCATGAGGGATGTGCATGACGGCGCAACGCAACGCACCAGACAACACGATGAATGCATGCAACGCACGCGGGGCAACTTTTGAATCTTGTAAAAGGAAAAAGGATACAAAAGGATACAACATTGCATGAATTTGAGTGCCACGCACAGAAGACACGGTCTGAGGTCAAAACGGAAGCCGGTTGAGCGTCGGAGATGCACTTTTCTTGCACTTTCTTGAGCTATGAAGACCAAAAACTACTCATATTGTCTAAACAAGGCTGTAGGGAGATCACCGGCCGGGCTAGGAGGCCACCGGCTGTCCACCGGCTAAAAAAAGGTTCCATCGGCACAATATTATGCCGGCCGGCAAAATATACTGCCGACCGGCCAAAAGTGTCTGAATCGGGGGCAGATTTGACATTTCACTCCGGGTCCTTTAAAATAGGGTTTTAAACCCTATTTCTTCCATTCTTCTCTAGCCGAAAATACTCCCCCTTCCTCCCTAGAGCATTTTCTCTCCTCATTTCCTCGTTTTCTTCGCGTTCTACGCCCGTTTCGTCGTCGGATTCACGATTTCCTTCGCGTTTCAGACACTTTCCACCGATTAAAATTTCATTTCGGTGCGCCTTTTGCTATTTCCGCTTTTTGGGACTTGTTCCCCTCGAGTTTCTCTTGAGTTTCATGTCTTTTTCCCATTCCGGCTTTTCCGGCCATTTTCCATCCGCTCGGGGTTGACTTTTCGTCGACCCTTCGTATTCTAGCTCGGTTTTCCCTCTTCCGGCTATTTTCTCACCACTCTTGACATGGCCGACGATATTCCACATGTTGGGACTCCCCCGGATCACGAGATGGATCCCGGGGTCGAGCTTCTTCCCTTGAGCGAGCGTCCGTTCGACCCGGAGACCTACCGGCCGGCGATCCATGTTCTACCTCCGGAGGGACTTCGCCAGTTCCGCAGCTTCGACAGAGCGCTGGATCCAGAGCTCCTCCTGCGCGAGCCTGCCTCCCACTTATCCTTCTGCGCTTCCGAGGTAACTTTCTTTCTCTGTTTTATTTTCTGCAATGTAGAAGGTTAAACTGTCAACTGTCATAGCTGATTACACTCTTTAACTGCTTAGTTCCAATACACCGATACTCTGTATATTGTAGTTGATTGCAAACGCACTTGCAACTGATTATCTGTTTAAGACTCACATGTGCACACACACTGCACTAGCCTTGAACCGCTCAACACACGGCACACACCGTATTTCACTGCAAACACCGGCACCCGATACCTGTTTGAATCTAAAAATATGCACGCATGCCACATTTGCACTGAACCACTCAAACACGCTGACGCATCACACGTTGTAGTTCACTGTAAGCACACCGACACCCGGTATCTGTTTGAATCTGAAAATACGCACGCATGCCACATTTGCACTGAACCACTCAAACACGCTGATGCATCACACGTTGTAGTTCACTGTAAGCACACCGGCACCCGGTATCTGTTTGAATCTGAAAATACGCACGCATGCCAAACTTGCACTGATTTTGACTGTTTCTTCAAAACTGTACATTTTATATTGCTTCGCAACTACTTGTTTGAAAACAGGGAGATTCCCATACCATCCGCGGGTATGGGAACACTGTCGCTCACGAGTGGTACGCCGAGCTACCCGACGCAGTTCGCCATATCGTGGACCAGGCCGGCTTTGGCGCATTCTGCAGAGGACTCTCCAGGCTCACTACATGCAGACCTCTCCTCGCCGCTCTGGGGGAGAGGTGGTGGGACACCACCGATTCGTTCCATTTGTCTGCGACTGGGGACATGACGATGACCCCTTATGATTTCTCGATGCTCACAGGCATCGGGGTAGGGGGTGATCCGATCCCCTTTGACATTGATATGGACGAGTGGACCGCGGCTCAGGTCTACTTGCTCGGTGCGACACCGCCTCTTGCGCGTCCCGGGTTCGTCCGATACTCCTGGTTCGAGGTGCAGTTCAGGGTCCAGCCCCTCCTTGTCGACGCAGCCCCGATGACTCAGGAGGTCGTGGAGAGATACGCATGCGGCTTCCTCATGTTCCTGTTTGGGACGACCATTTTCGCCGCCCGGGCAAACACCGTGCCTCTCTGCCTACTCAGCGCACTGGTGGACGTCAGGGACATCTTACATTTCGACTGGGGTGGCGCCGCTCTAGCCACCCTCTATGGTTATATGAGCTCAGCCTCCCGCGGCAGCGGACAGTTGCTCGGGGGTTACTGGCGTGTTTGGGAGGTACATCCTCTTCTCTGCTTTACATTTCTGTTTTATATTTTCTATACTCTGTACACTGCACACACTGTAGTCTGCTTTATACCTGCTGTATACTGTACACACGGCACACACATACTCTGCTTCACACTAACTGTACACTGCTCACACTGTACACTCTGACCAATACACTGCATAACACACGGCTCTGCTATTTCTGCTTTTTATTCTATATTCTGCTTTATCTGATAAAATGCACTGGTATTTATCTTGCAGTTGTGGGTTTATGCCTACTTTCCTAGGCTTGCTCCCGTACCCGACGCAGAGACCCCTCTCGTCATCCCATTCTCGCGCCGCTTCGACGGGAGATGCGTGCGGAGGCCCCGCGAGACATTTAGCTTCTTCCACCGCTACTTTGACACCATCACCCCCGCGGAGGTATGTTTTACTTGCAGTTCATTTAAGCTTCGTCTTTCCACTGCATGTTTCAACAATAGTAGATAACACACTGTATTTCAATTTCAGATCACCTGGCAGCCTTGGGCTCCTTTGCCAGCCGTGATGCGAGATCGGTTTGCCGGTGCCGATGAGACCTCGCGTTACCGGATTCTACTGGAGGGCCCGGTCTGTCGGGCCTGGTACTTGGGTGAGCGTTTCTTGCGTCAGACCCTGGGCTTACCAGACCAGATAGTCCCGGTGCACCCTCCTGAGCATATGAGGGATACCGAGAGATTCACCACCGAGCAGATGGCGGACTACACCCTTAGCTGGGAGGCAAACGGCTTCAGAGGCGAGGGCGATTACTCGGAGTACGTCCGGACCTTCATCATGCGACCTCTGAGCGGCGGCCGACGAGCTGAGGGAGGGAGACCCGCGGCGCCAGCGACTAGGGCAGAGGTAGGAGCTGGAGCGGGAGCATCGAGGAGGGCCCGAGTCCGCAGCAGAAGCAGAGTTCAGCGAGGGCGGGGGACCGGTTGGCCTGCCCTGCCCTGCCCGCTTCACTAACTTTCAGAGAGCAGGGTGGGGCGACCTATCAGATCCCCTTCGCTCCTCCGCCGGCTGATCATGAGTTTGTTGGTGTCCCCGACTTGCCTCCGGTATGTATTACTTCATTCTTGTATAGTTATTTCATTTCAGTTTATTTGATATTCCACAGAATACTGATGCATCTGATACTTTCGCAGGCGTCCTCCGAGTACACCCGGCAGTCATTGGAGATGAATGCTTCCATGATGGGGATGCTACAGCGGACCTTCGACCTCCTAGCCCTTTACAGCATTCCGGTATGTTCTTTCTGACCATAGCCTCAAACCATACACAAACTGCTTTACATAATCTGATGCACAACACAACATCTGATAAACTGCTCACGACATCTGATACACTGTACTCGCACACTGCATCCTGCACTGATTCACTGCTCACAGCATACATACGCTGTATTCATACACCGTATTCTGTACTGATAAACTGCTCACGGCATCCACACACTGTACTCATACATTGCATTCTGCACTGATAATCTGCTCACGGCATCCACACATTGTACTCATACACTGCATTCTGCACTGATAAACTGCTCACGGCATCCACACATGGTACTCATACACTGCATTCTGCACTGATAAACTGCTCACGGCATCCACACATTGTACTCATACACTGCATTCTGCACTGATAAACTGCTCACGGCATCCACACATTGTACTCATACACTGCATTCTGCACTAATAAACTGCTCACGGCATTCTGATGTATTTGCCTTTCATGCTTTTTCAGCCTCCCTTCCAGATTCCTCCGGTGGGTGGCACTCCAGCTGGACCTCCCATTTCTACCCGGGATGGCAGAGTATATCCCCGCACCAGAGGGGGGCGCACTCATGTCGGGAGCAGCTCGCGGGCTCCAGTTCCAGATGACGAGTCTGAGGCAGAGACAGAGGCGGAGGAGACCGGTGATGGCTCAGACTCGAGCTCAGACGGCGATGCCCCTGGTGATGCTCCTGGTGATGATGCTCCTGGACCTTCGTCCAGGAAGAGGACTAGCACAGATTGATAGCCCCGGGGCCATTTTTGACATTTGATACAAATTTTTGCTGTTGTTTTTTTTTTTTTTTTTTTGCACTTTCCCCTTTTGTTAGTAGTTCGGGTACTTTGTACTGCCACAGGCAGATTTTATTTCCAAAACTTATGTACTTGAAAAGATTATGAAATGAAACAAACTTTTTGTCCGAAAAGAGTGTTATATCTGCACATTTCATACCTTGCACTGTATTGCATCATATTACACCTCAAATGTAAATGATCTTAATCTGTTGTCTGAAAAGTGAATACTTGTAATTTGAGCACTTGCACTATGATAATCGGATAACCAACCAACTAACAGCAAACAACTCATACAAACCACTACTCAAACTGAATAGTACAGCCCATACTCTACTGGGGATTGATCTGCATACAGCCCATAACACAGCACTCGGTTCATTTCGCACACAGCAAACCCTGAACAAATAACCCAATTTGACAAGACGGATCGCAAAACTGAAACAGTTGGAGTTGAAACACGCTCGGATGTCCCAAATTTTCCTTTTCCTTCTCTTGCTTCGCACGAATGTAGAGAATGGCACAGCATTCTGAGCACGAACGATTTTCTTTTTGAAATAAAGAAGGGTTTTCAACCGGGGTGTCGAGCCTACCACAGAACACAGCGAGGCAGACTCAAACAAAGAAACAAAAGGCACGCGACCTATCATAACGAAATATGCTCGAAAAAGACTCAAAGCTAAAATCGAGACCGACAAATCAAAAGACACGACACACGGACATGTTTACAAAAGACCTCAAATCTCGAGGAGCCAATTCCTCCGGGTATTATTCCCACCCTTTCTGATTTGTGATACTCACATCGCTCGGCCCTCAGGCTCGGTTTTTCTCTCTAAACCCTTTTCTCCCTTTTCTCTCAACTTACACCTCTCTATTCTTCAATCTCTCGTTTTTTTTTATCCCTCCCCAGGGTGATTGATGGATGAATAGGAAGTTGCGGGTTCGTGCCCAACACTGTTAGCTCACGGCTATTTCTCCCAGTGGATAGAGTGCCTTTCCGACGAGTATGTTGACGGGGGAAAGACAGAAGACCTGACTCAATTGTGCCCCTAGTTCGTCACTTTGACCATTTTTTGTTTTCTTCCTAAAACAGTTTTGACCAAAATGAGAGTTGGATTAACATACTTGTTCGATTTTTGATTCAAAATCATGCAAATCAGGCTATGAGCACTGAAAATTCTCCTTTTCGGGTCCAAGAAGATGGTCCGGTTTTGGAAAATGAAATAGTTTTCGAGAAAATAGTCAACCTTAGTAAAAAGTTTCAAAAACTAATTTCGCAAACAGACAATGCTCGACAAGCACGGGACTTACCCTCGAGATGTGCAACCTCGAATTGGAGACAAATTGCCCCTTGCTCAAAGGGGGATAAGGCAACAGAAAGTTGCCCCTGGTCTGGACGGCAACTCAGGGCAACTTATGGCATTGGATGGCAACGGAAAGTTGCCCCTTGTTTGGATGATGCCGCGGCACGTTGTAAGCCAGTCCTCGTTGATGACGATCGGACCCTCGGACGGGGAGGAGACGAAGACGGTTTGAATCAATATATGGACACAGTCACCTGGAAGGTGTTGGTGGTTGGATTTCAAGAGGAAGTTAATCACGTAGTTCCAGGTTGCTGCAATCGAGACATCCGAGACATCAGATTTGGAGGAGGCACAAATGATCAAAACCATGACATGGACTGAGACGCTATGGAAGCGTTGGGGGCTGGACTTCTAGATGAAGTTGCCTATGTATCCCAAACATGGGAATCAAGCCTTACGTAGTTCCGGTTAAGGTACACTCGGGTATTTTAACCTTCACTGTTTCAAGCTCTAACTTTTGCCAAGGTGCCCGATGCGGGTTTTCGACCTTGCGAGCTATGTTTTCCTTTTTCTTTTTCTTTTCTTTTCTTTTGCATTTTAATTTTTTTTCTCTTGCTATTTTATTTATTTATTTTTTTCTCTCTTGCTTCTTTTTTTGTCTCTTTTATTTCTTTTTTTTTTCTTTGCTCTAACTTTTGCCTGGATCGCCCTTCCGGGTTTTCGGCCCAGCGAGCCTCTCAAAGGGTAAAAGTGTAGCAAGCCCATGCCAAATGGTTTTGAGATTGAAGCCTCTCTGTGTCCAGGAGAATGACTGTTGCGTTGATTTGCAGAAAAGTCCATCACGGTTGCTTCACGAACCTTGCCGGGTGGGATCTGATCTCCTTGATCTGACTTTGGTGCCTCTTGCTCGAGGGCTGCTTCAAAATGGGCCACATAAGCGTTTCACGGCACTGTTGAACGTTTTGAATGGATTCCAGTTTGCAACAGATAAATTGAATCTTGAGGCTAAGAGCGATCCTGGGCTGCACAATCTCAAGAGTGATTCCACACAGGTCTTCGCAAGACTGCGTGAAACATTTCGTTTTTGAAAGTTTTTAAGAAAGCGACAAATCGCTCGCGCAGAAGATAGTGTGGAACCAGTCTGGATCAAACCAGGATCCTTCTTAGTACTCACGCCGACAAGCATGATTTCATTCATTAAAAACTTAGCATACCTCTCTTTCTCTCAAAATGATCAAAATTTTGTAAAACCCAAGGAATTCCTTCCTCTTTGTTTTTATCACCGCAGTGTTCAAAAGGGTTTTTATGAAAAGCTTAGGTCATTACAACGATGTTTAAGGCACAAGAGAGTAGGTGGTATGTACTGTCGTTCCATTCACATCCTCTGGCACGGCTGGCCCAAATAGCAACAAGTACGGAACGTGATAGCCACGGCTGTTTCATTCAGATTTGTTGGTATAACTGGCTCCTCAGCAGCAACAGACTCAAAAAGCAAAAACAACTAATTACAAGACAAAACGGTGTTTGAGGCAACAACCCCGAAATCACCTGGTACACTATACAAGAGGGACTGACTCAATACAACAAGACAGACCCTGTAAGCAGAAAGACTGACTCAATACAGATAGACAGGCTCAAAACAAAACAAAAGACTGACTCGACACCCAAGTCAGAATTTACAAAACTAGCATTGGCAGATGCTCAAAAATGCGTGCCAAACGCCACATCCAAAAATGCACCAGGCACTGCCTGCAGGCGGTTCACCTTCTGATTACATACTCGCAGTATCTGTGTCCTCAAAATCCAACAACTGGGTGGTAACGGACTTTGCTGAGGTGGGGGGGAGGATAACCTCGTTGTCAATCAAATCCTGTACCTCATGACGGAGGCGGAAGCAATTATCAGTGGGATGGCCGGTTTGCTGGTGGTACGCACAGTACAGAGCAGCATCATGAGTAGCAGGGAGATTCTTCGGTAGGGGTCGAGGCTCCAAGGGTTTGAGATGCCCCTTTTTGGCCAAAATCAAAAGTGCCCTAGACAAAGGCATGTAGAGAGGATGGAAGACTCTATGCCCTCGGGGCAGGTACTTTGGAGCCGGAGTATTCTTGCTAGATGCACTAGCGAACGGATCGGCGGGCGCGGCCTTGGGTTTCTGATCCTTCCCGGATGCAGGGTTGGGAGGGGGAAGAACTGTTTTGGCATGACGGGGCCTGTCCCGGTTCTCTGATTGACTGGAACTGCCCTCAGGCGGAGTGGGGAAAGCATCCTCCACAGCTTTTGTCACAACTGCAGATATCTGTTGCTTGCTCATCCCCCCGGCTTTCATAGCCTCGACTGCCCACAGCAGCTGTTCGATAGGGTCGGCATCTGTCTTCATTTTATCTTTACCTCTGGCCTCGGCCTGATCGAGGGTTTGGGTTGATGTTGACACGTCATTGTTATAACTGGAGGCCATCTCCGGCTGACTAAGTTCAATAACAATTCGGCCCAACAGCGGGGGCTCCTGGGGTACAAAGCTCCCGGCGTACGGTGCAGCTAACGGTGAAGCTGACATTCCATAGGCGAGATCTGCCACAGACCTTTGGAGATCACCTATCATCCCCATTAGTTCAAATGTAGTAGGCTCACGAGCCTGATATAGCTGAGGGGCCCAGACTGGGTGTGCAACCGGCGATCTGGGTGGATGCGGCATATCAACGGTAGTCTCACTGTGTAGGGTGATTCCTTGATCCAACGCGGTCGTCATGACCACGATCTCTTCTGAATTCTGCGTCATCGTAAGTCCTGCCGCAGCAAGGAGAAGACACTAGCTATTCTGGATCAACTCTCTGAATCTCTGAACTGAAACGGAAAACAAGCAGTATTTCAGCCCCAAACAGATCAAACACGGGTATAGCCGATCAACTGCACTCTACTACTGATCACTGTTCCCCAGAACCACTGTTCAAAACTGAACTGATACCCGCAGACATAACTGATTCTCAACAACACTGATACTGGTGCCCTCGGGCCTGATACCCAATCTCGCAAACTGATATGTATGTTCCTGTAGAGATACACTCTAAAAGCACATAGCAGGTAAATGAGAGCCAATACACCCCTATGTTGGGGTAGGGTTTCCCTGTCCTATTTTGTCAGGAGCTAGGGTTTCACTACGCACGCAGCGGCTTCAAACAACTTATATCGGGTAAGCAACCTATCCTAATTTGGAATGGTCATTATGGATTCCGATATGCACTAGGTCGAATGGTCAAAAAGGGTGCCCCGGTAAAACCGGGGTTTGTGTTCCCATACTGGCAGAGCCCGCAACCGGTCAGCCTTATGGTCATGCCTTGACAAGACAAGCCTCCAGCAAACCGCTCAGGAATAGCAGATGGCCAACACGGTGTCCTAGGCGAACCAATGCACATGCAATGCAAAGAAACACATAAGTGTAGTCAAAACAGGATATCACGAGTTCGAGTCAAGCTCTCTAAATTCCCCAGCGGAGTCGCCAGAAACTGTAGACACGCCCGCGAGGGACCTCGGCTACAGTTCGGACTCCCCTGCTTTGTTTGTTGCGGTTCTTAATCTTGAACCAAAGAGTCCAACTCTGGCAAATCATTTTTGAGAAAAACAGATTTTTGAAAAAAAGTGCCAAACATGGACTGCTTTGCCAGATACAGAGTCGCCACCTAAATATTTTTTTAAAATGGGAAATTTAGGAAACCCTGACTCGGTGCCGAAGGCCACGTGTCCGTCATCACCAAAATTGTCTTGGCTCGGGAGCTTGGGTACGATCGGGGAAGGTCAGCTATGAGCACCCCCTTTCGCCCGGTCCGAAGACCGGCCTCTACTAACCATGATACCCGATTTTGAAAACGTTATGTGTTCTTATTCCAGTTATTAGCCTAGAATTACTATGTTATGCGCACAGCAAACAAGTATAGACTAGGTTGCCTAATTTGGAAACAAGCATTGCATATCCGTTTGTTTTGAAAAGCGCTTTGGAATTTGCTACTCGCAAGTAGGCTAAAACACGGATTTCAACGAGTTTTTCCAACTCAAACAATCCAACCTTCACCCACAGGCATTCAAGCATTTATATCACATAAGCAGCTAGCCTCATGGTAATCATGCTGTTATGGCAACATTCACACGCATGCGATATGCTAAAGCGTAAAAACTCACCTAGTACTCCAAGCCAAAACAGAAACTAGTTAGTAATCATATGCATGATCCTAGTTCATGTTAAGATGGCTAATGCAACACAGGCAAAATGCAGCTAGAATAGGCTCGGCTAATCTAAACATGGCATGTGAAATGCTACAAGTAACACGTATTCAATTTGGAATTGAAAATACAATGCGGTTAGCGTGATGTACCGAGCCCGGTGCATGTAAGACAAATGTATGGATGCACGCATGCATTGCATAAGGTATGCTAATTTTAAATATGCCCTAATCTACCATCATAAGCAGGTAAATAAAAGGGAGAAAGAAGTGGGGGTTGGAAGATATGCACACACACGCACCCACACTTATTACAAATTCGCCCTCGCTCGGAGGGACCAAATAAATAATACAAATTAATTAACTACGCAAGCTAATTAAATATTACAAATCAATTAAATTAACTAAACAAATTAATTAATCTAATTAAAACAGTAAAGCCCTCGGGAAGCGGGTCAGATACAGCGCATGCTCGGGGCTTGCTCGGAATCGCACTGCCATGCATATTCTGCCTCTGTTTTCCCTGCTTTGCTCCTCTGAAAACTGCCAAAGTCTCAGGAATGCCTCTCAGCACACTGAGGGATACCACCGGTTGAGTAGAATTACCACCGGCAATAGGATGTGGCCATCGGCACAAAATGAATCCACCGGCTGATGGTTTACTGCCGGCCGGCACAAAATATTGCCGGTCAGCAAACAATGCCTGCAGAACCTGCAACTCACAGCAGCAGAGGGCAAAACTTGCATGGCAATGCAGTTCAAGCAATATATGCACCAATCACATTCCTTATCATGTTAATGACTCAAAGGGGGGTGTGCCTCGATTCTCGGACCACCAATCACGCATTTCCATGCATGATGGCCCAAAGAATCAAGTGTGCAACTTTAATTTCAAATGAAATGCAATGCAAATGACCCAATAAAGGGGACTTAACCTCTATCACACTCACTTCAAGAGGCTAAGCATGCATGCTCATGCAAGGCAACCCTAAGCATGCGAAGCTAGGTATGCAACATGGCAAGGCAAGTAAACATGCAAGTCATGAGGCAATGCAAACTAATGAAAAGATGGACTTAAACATGACCTAGGCAACTCTAATTAGGCCCGAAATCAGTGGCCAAAACCAAGGAAACGAAGGCCAAAATGCACACACACATGCATGCAATCATGGTCCAACACCTTAAGCATAAACAAGGCAACTCTTAAGCACACTTAAAGAGACCAAACAATAGACAATTAGCATGCATACCAAACTCTGAAATTGTACAAAATAGAGGTGCCAAACCAACTAATTCAAGCAAGTAAAGCATACAAATGGTCCAAGTACTTGAGGCAAGCCAAGAGGCTTAAACCAAGGTCAAACCCACCAAGCCTCGCAAGGCTAAGGGGACTCAAAACAGGTCAAAGGCAGACCTAAACAACACCCAAGGAACACTTAGATGGCATCCAAATGGCTCAAGTCCAAAGGCATGCACAATGACCAAAACATGGAGCATTCAACACAAGCTTTCAAAGCATTAAAGAGGTGTCCAAGGCAAGCATACAAGCATGTCATGGGGGCTGAAATAACATGAAAAATGACTCCAATCCACTAAATCAAAGCAAACAAAGCATGCTATACACTTACATACTTAAGGCCAACAAGCCCAAAAATGCAAAAAGGCTATATAATGCATGCTAGGGTCGACTCAAACAACCTAAGACAGACCTAAAGCATGGCAAAATAAGCACAAAAGCTTCACAAATCTAAGCCTAAAACATGCTAAAACAAAGGCACACCACCTAAGGCATATTAAGGCAATCACAAGGCATTACAAGGTAGGTATGCAAGGCATGCATGGTATACCAAAACCAACTTAAAACCATGTTATATTATGGAAATATAAGCATGAAAAACAGTCATGGCATGCTCAACACACACTTGAACAAAGGCTTCTTCAAGAGGCCAAAAAGTGCCCTTTGCAAGGACAACAAGGAGAGGGGGGTGGCCCTCCCCTTTTGGAGACTTCAAGGCATCATCTTTACCACTGAAATCCCTCAAGATTTCAGTGGTGAAGAGACCCAAACACCAAAATCCCGGAGCTCTCACAAGATGGCACAAAACAAGGGCCTTACAAGGCCTAAGAGGGGTCAAACTTCCCCAAAGCACAAAACACTCTTAATAAACTATCAAGAGGGCCTAAAAACAGAACTTTTTTATGTTATACACTAAACACAAAAATAGCTCTAAGATAGGCAAAAATAAGATGCAAGAAAGGGGTAAAAAGGGAGTAAAGTGGTTACCCTTGTAGACCTCTTCACAAATGGTGGTTTTGTGGCCTTCTTGAGCTCCAATCCAGCCAAGAACAGCAAGAATAAGCCCTTAGAACCTCAGTAGCCAAGGGAAGGTGAAACACTAGGTGCTTGTGTGCAATAGTATGGACTAAAACACACACAAGACTACAAAGAGAGGAAGGTATAGATATAGGATAAATATATGTCCTAAAGCTAAAACCAGAGCTCTTCTAACTCCCCTCTCCAATTTTTCTAACCCTAGAACAAGGGAGAGAAGGCCTCCTCTTATAGAGGAGGCAATCTTGTAATGCTTAGCAAGTAAGCAAACAAGAGGGGCATCCCTCTATACACGTGTATGGAGGGGAAGCTAATGCCATCCAGCTGTCCTAAAATATCTGCAAAAGCAGATGAACAGTAGTCGGCCGGCCAAAAATGTCATTTTAACAAAAATGACTGCCGACCGGCAACAAAGAGTGCCGACCGGCCACATACATTGCCGGTGGCAACAAAAACCAGCCGGTGGCCTCAAGCCACTGCCGGTGGTGTGTGGGGATGCCTCACAAGGCATTCCCTGCCCCTCCAAGGCAAAACACAAGTGTTTGGTGCAAAACCAGACACAAAACAGTCGAGTTCGGAGATCCTGAGGCAGGGCGCGTAGCCGAGACCTCCGGAAACTCCAAATGAACACAAACATGGATAATCACCGAGTGTTTAAACGGTGACGTCCAAGTCTTGAGGACGGTCAAAAATGGGGTGTCTACAGGTAGAAATCGAGATAGGGGTTGGTGTAGAAATCGGCGACAGCAACTATGGATTCCAAGGAAACTTCCAAATGAAGCGGTATAGTGGTAGTGTGTGGGTGTAGATCGAATGTGATAAAGAAATCGCCGGAGAATCGCCTACAAACTACCATTTGAAATCACGGTCCACCAAACCATCTTCAAACTGCTGCACCACCAAAGGACTCCCTATGTCTCTTGATTTGAGAGGAAGAAGTTACATAGACAGAGAAAAAGATGTGAGAGTGAGATGACTAGAGTTTTGTTTTATTAAAAATTTGAGGGAATTTTAATTGAGGTAAAATTTTGGACATTTTGTTTGAAATTTTGGGAAGAAATTTTTGAGGCAAAATTTTGTAGTAAACACAAATTTCCCGTAAGTCATCTCATAACAGTTTTGAACAACACAAAATCAAGTAAGTTTTCATAAACTCATGTAAGTTATCTCACAAAAATGCGTATATAACACAAATCTGTGTGAGAGATATTGAATGACTCGATATGTTTTGTGGTTCCTTAAGAGCAAATAACCCAAGTTACTATTGCGAGTCACAAGCATCAATGTAAAAAAATAAAAAAATAAAAACAAGAGATAAAATAATTTCCAAAAACTAAAGCCAAATAAATGATCACACATCCTAGCAAACATAGTATATACCTAGCAAACATAAGACATGACAAAGGAAGCATGTACATAATAATGACCACCTATTACCTCCATTAACTAGTTTCAAATAGTATAGCCATTTTAACCTTGACTAATTGTGTCAGTAGTCCATGATTCAAACAACTGAGCTAAGGCCTTGTTTGGGAAGACTAAATAAGTGCACTTTTTGTCTTTTTGGACAAAAAAATTGAGGTTGAAAATATGGATGTTTGGGTTAACTTTTTGACTTTTTATGGAAAAATGTGTAATAAAAAATTGTAAAAATTGGTTTCTAGAGGAAAATTTGAATTGGGAGTTGTGCAGCCGTAATTGCTGACTTTTGATGAATAGTGTTAACTTTTTAACTTTTTGAGTAACTTTTTGACTTTTTGGATTATTTCAAAGTACCCAAACTTGGCCTAAATTTAAACTCTTCTTCTCAACACAAATATTCACAAAAGGCAATAAGTTGCCACAGCACATAAACAATCAAAATTTTCCTTTATAAAACCATAACGATAATGATAACAGTAACAAAACTTCAATAGCACTTATAAAATATCATCCAACACATCCAAGTAATGGACCTACCAAGCCTATAGAGAGCAACTAGGGCAACATAGATTCAGCCACAAAACATTAAAATAACACAGAAACAACTCTATCAAGGCTTAAATGAACTTCAAAATCACATAAATTACAACTGGAAAAAACAAAATCAAATCTTTCTTCAAAGTGAGTGGAACTATATGAAGCTAGATTTTCAGTTCTTTCTTCAAACCAATTACTAAGTTCAATCAGACATTTTTGCAAGTACTTGGAGTACATCTTACAACCTATATTTCAAACCAATAAATACTATTATTTGTTGCCAAAATCAAGGTAAAAAAGAAGCAAAAATGCAATAATACAAGCTACCTTGCTTTTAAAGATGTTGTGTGAGTCACAAAATTGCTTAATCAAACTAAAGTGTCACAGTGACATTTTAATTAACAGTTACACTGCAACTGTAAAACAAGTCCCCGGGAAAAATTTAACCAAGAAAGAAAAGAAATTCATAAACTAGATTATACATATGCAATCCAAACATTAGGAGAAAAAAATATATGCAATAAACTCAACTACATTATAATACCCACTACATTAACATAACAAATATCATAAAAGAAATGGAGAAAAGCTCCTAATCAAATCAGTTTGAGAAAGTTATATTTTATTACTGTCAACACCCAGATCTATCCTTCATCTTCCACATTCTATCTTTATCAGATTTCCATCTCTGTTTGCCAAAACATATGATTCAACAATTTTCATAACATAATGAATTAATTTATCTAACAAAAAAAAAAAACAAAAACAAATTAATCTATCATTGCAACATACTTTTAAGAACACATAATATGCTTTTTGGTTGTAAATTTTCATGTTTAGGCCACACAGGTTAGTCAAAAACATAAAACCAAAGTGGACATCAGGAGTATGATTTTCAACATTTTCTTTATAAGAGTCTTAGTAAATAATTTTTATAATAGTTATTTATCAACAAAAAAAAAGTCTTAGTAAATTGATATTAGTAAGTCCCATTTAAACATTCAAATCAAGCATCCAAGTTAAACACAAAACCCCAAATTGAAAATCCCTAAATTTTGAAATTGAAAAACGGTAAACCCTAATTTTGAAATTGAAAAGCCTCGAATCAGAACTCAAAACCCTAATATCTGAACATGTACTTGAAATTGGGTGGTGCGAGGGAGAGGTACGAGAGCTCTGGCCAAAGGGAGAGGTAAGACGGCTCCGTTTGCTTCGTTCGTGGGTCTTCATCGATCGGACAGAGAACCGAAGATGAACGGAGTTGCGAAGGAGGTAACTCCAAAGGACTGCTCGAGCGAAGCAATGGTCGTTGCAAGCAAAGCAATGGTTGTCGCTCTGAAGGACTACTCTTCCTTTCGTCTTCTTTTCATGTTCTCTTCTTCACCTTCGCTCTTTCTCTCTCACTCTTGAACACATCTCTCTGTGTCTCTCTCTGAAGCTAGTTCTTGCTCTATTTTTTTTTTGGGGGGGGGGGGGGGAAGGGGGGAGGGGGAGATTCCTAAAATTTTTCAATTTTAGGAGCGAATTTTGATTAATGTAAAATTTTTGAGGGTTTGTTTCAAATATTGAGAAGAAATTTGAATTTGGAACAAAATTTTGAAGTAAAAATTGATTTTAATTTATATAATTTTTTAAAGTTTTATTATTTATGTTTGTAATTTTACCTTTATTAAAGTTTAATTAATTTCTAAATGCAAAAATAAATTTAGGGAATTTTATGATTTTAATCAATAAATAATAATTATATTAAAAATTATTACTATTATGTTCTTAATAATTTATTATTTAATTATTAACAGTTATTACAAATAGTAACAAATTTAATTAATATTAACATTAAAGTAATTTTACATTTTAAATTAATAATTTAATCAAATAATTATTTGAACTATTATAGTTAATTAATAATTTTTTTGGTTACTTACTAACAGTTTTATTAACTGGACTTATTTACCTACATGACTGATAAATTTATCAATAAGACTTAATAGATAATAAGTCTCAAAAGTAGGACTTATTGGTAATTTATCCTTTTTTTTTTTGTTTATTTAATAATTATAAAATTAAATTGAAACTTGGTAATATTAACATTAAAGAAATTTCATGTTAGTTGCATGGCTAACCAATTGCAAGTGCTAAATGAATGTATGCCCTTAACACTAATCTAGATCCATCACGAGCCTTTATTTATTTATTCTTTTACCTTTATCCTTGTGTCTCTTTCTCTCTATTTTATCGATGGAAAAATTAAAATTTGTAGATGCAATTGTCAAAAGGTTCAAAACATACTTTCTCTCATTCAACTTGTAATTCTTCTGTAATTCTACATTATTATAGGCCTCTCTTCCGCTATACGAAAATGTACCACACCCCTTGTATTATTTGACCTCCCTAAAGCTATCATGAAGTATTAATTTACTCCTCTCGAATATGATACAATTAAACCCTTTGTTAGTTTTTTATTTTTGGCAATACCGTTTGACAAAACTCTTCTCAGTTGTACTTGTATTCGCACTTTTTGTTTCAGTGAGGCTATGAGTTTTTAAATGCGAATCCAACCCGAATTGTGCCTTGCAGAGAAGTTTTAGAAGTTAGTTTTTTTCAAGTTTGCCACTTTGCTGACTATAACGGGGATCGAGCAGAAATACTGGATGTTGTTTGGTTCTAGAGGTTTGATCGCCTGCAAAAATACTGAATATTCTTTTTTCCCGCTCGAGCGGCCATTCTGGCGCTCGAGCGGAGATTGCGGAACAGATTGCTATAAATATGTGTTTCAGTCAGATTGTAGAGTGACGCTTCCAGATCTTCTTCTTGGATATTAGGGCTTATATCTGGGGCTATTTTGCTAGTTTTCTTTGATGTTTGATTGAGTATTCAATTCATGGTTTAAGAAGCATACATCAAAGGATTGTTTGTTTATTCTATATAAAAGAGAGAGTTGTTCTTCGGTGGATTCCAGGGAATTCGAGCATGAAGCTTTAGTGGATTCTAGAGTGGCTCATCATCGTGATTCAACATCGGCATTGTGGATTCAACATTGGGCAAGACAATTCCGAGGTGAAGACGGGATTGGAAGAGGCACATGGGGGTTGATTCAATTTGGGCGTAGATTTACTAGGTAATTGAGAGTATACTTGTGTAATTTCTTTATGTCTTTTTAGTGGATTGTTTTGTGGCTTTTGCCCATGATTTTTTTTATCACAATTGGAGGCGCTCCAATTGTGATTTTTCCACGTAAAATCGTTGTGTTGATTTGTCTTTGATTGTTTGATTGGGATTGCTATTTACTGATTAAAATTGATACATAATCACAAATCAATATCTAGGGGATTTCTAGATTTTTCACCCTTCAATAAATATACTAATACAAAAACTATAAGTTGCGAGAATAATTGTGTTGACATGGTTGCGCTACGTCGCCATTAGAAGGACGGGCCAATTTGATAATATTCAAATCGTTAATCATGCCATATATCTAATTAGATTAGATGGATAAACTACACGTAAAATGAAATGTCAAATTAGATGTGGTTATAATGTTAATTGTTAAATTTCACCTAAACATTTACTCATTAGTCCATCTTTGGCATTTAATTTTATAATTTTTACTCCTTTACTAGAAATTTCACCTTACTAATAGTTAAATTTCACTTAAACATTAAGGCTAAATTTCACTATTTGAAGAGAATGAAATTTCACTAGTTGAAGATAATAAAATAATTATTACCATCAAGTTTTAGTTAAAAAATATTAAAATTTTGGTAATTTAATACTTTATAATCAATTAGACAACAAATTAATTAAAAATTACTATTGTTTGCATAAATTATCTAATAGATCAGGAATACCACGTGTTCATGTGCCCGACTAATAAAATAACATACTTTTAGTTTGGATTTTTGAGAGCCCAAAATTAAAAAATCATTGGTAATGGTGGTAACAATTATGGAGGTGAATGATTGTAGTAGTAGAGGTGGTGGTGGTGATGGTGGAGAGGTGTTGACAATGATAATAGAAATTGTGATACTGGTAGTGAAATGATAGTATGTTTTATGGTGATGATGACAATAAGAATGAAAATGGTGATAATAGCAATGGTGGCTTGATAATGGTGTGCTGGTGACAGTGACACTGACGGTGATGATGGTAGCAACAATATTGGTGATAATTGTAGCGATTGTGAGGTTATAATGGTGTATATTGATACTTGTGTATAAATATTTATAAATTCAATTAGTATTAAATAATTATGTACTTTTATGTGAGAAATTTGTCATAATTTAAATGACTTTTATCTTACAAACTTAAAATTTAATGAAACAAATGGTTTGCATAAAGGGTACCCCGCCTCTTTCACCAACACCACCAATTTCACAACTACCATCACCACTATTACAACAGTTGTCATGCCCTATCACCATTTGAACTCCACTACTATCACTACTCTACCACCACTACAGCCACTCCCTACACCACCACCACCACCACCATCATTGCTACCACCCTATCACTACATCCATCTTTACCCTACCGCCATGGCGACTAAAGTTCTTTATCGCCCCATTGGTCGCCAAAGGCTTGTCGGCAATAGTCAATGGCAACTAAATTGACGTTGATCACTAATTATCTTATCTTCGGCTACTAAAACGAACTTAGTCACCAAGCATAACATTTTGGTGACGAAATATTTATTTGCCAAAGGTAATTAAATCAAAATGAAATTCTCTTTAATAATACATTTACCAACTAAGAATTATAGTTACTAACAATAATACATTTAAAGACCAAATAGTTTAAGCTTTCACAAAAGATGTAACTTTTCTTGAAATTACTTACACCTTTTTCTGAAATTACTCACGCCTTTTATGAAAACTTATGCCTTCTTGTGAAATTATTTACGCTTTCTTGAAATTACTTACGCCTTTTTCTGAAATTATTTACGCCTTCTTGTGAAATTATTTAAGTCTTTTTGTGACAACTTACACCTTTAGTCATATAATATATTATTTTATTAATTTACCTGGAAAGTGACCTGCTTAACAAGTCACCAATGTGTAATTTTTCAAAAAATTTGGTATAACCCAATAAATAAAAGGTGTAAATGCAAAATAGAAATGGTGTAAGTGCCTTGCATATGCAAGGCACACCTAAGAAAGGTCCTTATAAAATTTATCATTTATCATTTAAATTTTTCAGCCGAATATGTATTCATTTCTTACTTAATTATATTTTAGATACAGATCAATTTACTCATACAAGTCTCCATACTTCGTATGCATATCGCATACCAATTAAGAAACGTATAATTACAATACTAATAATTAATAAAAAATCACGTGCCATGTGTCTAACCACTAGTACATATAAATGGGTTAGATCCGTTTATAGGTAGATTGATAAATTTTAACTTTCAAGCTAACCAATCGATCAATTTTTAGCATTCAACTAGCTACCCAACCCAATCTACTAGGTATGGGCATTTTTCCCCGCCCCTCCTTACACCCGCATCCCCCATCTCGCACCGCATGGGTTTTTCCCGCCCCGTTGAGGAAGTGGAACCGGGATGGGTTTTGCTTCTCCCGCCCCATTCTACCCAACCCCCGTCCCGATTATATTTATTAAATATATTTATATGTATAAAATATATATATAATTTAATTTTTTCAATATAATAAAATTAAAACACTATACTTAATATTTATTTTTAATCATTTATTTTCTATCTTATTTGTTATAATTCTTACTAAGTATGAATTATTATTCATAATATACTATAATTTTTATTAATATTTTTATTTTTCAACTTATAAAAAAAGCTGCTCCCGCCCCGCACCCACCCTACTACCATCATCCCTCGATTTGCCCCACACCCAATATAAAATGAAGCGAGAGCAGATTACAACAAACTCGCCCCAAACTTGACCCGTGACCATCCCCACAATCCACTCACCTTCTCAAATAGTACGGATTGATTTCGGTCAGAGTGAGTTGATGAATCGGCAAATGTGTGATCCCGATTCATTCTATAAATGAACCCCACAATACATTAATTCAAATCAAATTCTGAACACAAATCTGGACAATAATTCTGAGTTGCTAAAAATTGAATGCTAGGCCAAGTTTGGGAAGACTCAATAAGTGCACTTTTTGACTTTTCTTATATTATGTGTAGAAAAAGTAGAGAGGAGATGTTGATTGATGTGACCCAAAAAAGATAAAAAGATAAAATAAGTGTACTTTTTAACCAATCCATAAAGACAGATTAAGTGGATTTCCAGTTAGTTGATTCTTTCGTGCACCCCCTAGAAGTGCTAAGTTAAACAAGTCAAAATATTCTATACTTCACGTCTAAGGTAGCTTGGACAAGCCTAGCTTTCTTGTTCTTCTTTCACTTTAATAAAATTTCTAAATTATTCAATTATAAAGTGTCTACCTAAGAAAGTAATGCGACGTGCCCAACTCAATTAAGGATTTGATTGTGAACAGAATTGTTTGGAAGAAATGAATTCATCTGGAAAAGCTCACGTAATTGAAAGATTTGTTGAGTTGAGTGGAGTTGTGTTGATTGTTTCAATTTAAGCCAAAATTCATGAATTATATTTGACTTTGTAAAATTCAATAAAAATTTGTTTTTGGGTTAATTTAGTCGGCCATATACACTCTTAAGTAAGAGATTAAGGGGTCAATTTTTATCAATGATAAATATTTATTTATTTATTTTTGTATTAAAGGGTTTTTCGTTGTTTGTTTTTCACCCATTATAGGACTCCTGATTGTTAATGACATGTTAGGCTTCTAGGGTATTGTTAGACTTTAATAAACTATATGATTGTTCAGTCTAATGTAATTTGTTTTGATATCTGTGAAAAAAAAAATATAGATATTCTAATCTAAGTATTTCTATAATTCCTAGTTTGACAGGAGTATCACATAAGTAACATAACATGATATTTCCAAATTACTTAATAATTTTTCAAACTAACACAAAATTGTATTATAGAACTACACAATAATTTTAAAAATACTTATCTCATTCTTTTAGTAATGTTCCGGTGATTTAATCAGTGTAGTATTATTATTATTATTAGGTTTGGCCACCCTTTTTTTGGTTAACACTGTCGCTATTATTATTGTCATTACCATCATCACAACCTTACAACTAGTATTAGTACCACCAATGCTCTACTATCATCACCACCCTTGTCATATCACTACTGACGTTGCTGCCACCCAATCATTACAACCACAAACACCCTTTTACCATTGTCATCCTACCACCACCGTCACTCTATCACCACCAATGTAACTGCCACCACTACCCTATCACAATAACTATTGTTGTCACAACTCCTATCACCACTCTTATTACTGTTGTCCATTACCTCCATTAAACTTGTCAATAGACTTATGTGAGAAAAATTGGTGCAAACAGGATCTCATAAATAAGAACTAATTATAGTAACACAAACATGACTCGAAATTCTAATACTTTGTAAACTGTGTTTGATTCTATGATTAATTTTTAAATTTATAATATAACTATAGCCTAATATTGAAAATGCAATAATTAAATATATGAAAAAAAAAAAATAGACCACATGATTTTATTCTAAGAACACTAACAGGCTAATTTAGTAACTTTTTGACTATTTGGTTAAAATATGAGCTAAAAAAACTAGTATGTTTGGGATGATTTTTTGACTTTTTACGAAAACATGTGCAAAAAGTAGAGAGAAGAAAATTTTTGACTTTTTAGTATGAGTTATTGGCTTTTTGATTTTTTTAGTAATTTTTTAACTTTTTAACTAAACTGGCATGTTGCCAAACGAGGCCTAAGTAGCCAGCCTAAACTATAGACACCTTTAACAAAGTGCTTTAAAAGGTGAATAAAAAAATATAAAAAAGGTAAAAATCAAAAAGCAATTGCTAGAAGAAAAAGAAACAAACTTTCATCATTCATTTCCTAGTCAGAAAAAGAAATCCACCAGAGTCCCACACAAAAGATTATGATTGACTAATTGGAAGGGAAAAAAATGTATATCAGTAAACCTGTATATACACACATATGCAACATTCTCAAATAAAAGGATACCAAATGTCAATGAAACATTAATTTATTAGACAAAACTGCCCTTTTCTCTCTCTAATACTCTGTCTCTCACATACACATATCATCTCTCAAAGTGTCTTTCTTGCTTTTAGACCAGTACCAACCAAGTGGGTTTGATTTTCATCTCTTTGAAGACTCATCAATTAGCTTTTTCTCTCCCTTTTTCATCTTCTTGATCTATGGATACTAGTGCTCAGTGGCCACAGGTAAAGCAAAAGCATGTTTTCTCTCTTTGAAATCATGATATTTCTGCTTTCTTGTGTTGGGGTTTTCAAAGCCTAATTTATGAAACCGTCTTCTTCTTTCTTTCTTTTTCTTTGGGTTTTGAAAGTTTTTCTTGTTGAATGATGGGTTTGTTGTTTTTAAAAGCAACTTTTCTTAAACCCCCCACTAATCTTTGAATTTATGTTGTTTTGTAGTTGTCTGAGATCTTTCATTTGTGTGCTTGAAAGTACTGTCATGCCTTGCCTGCACTTTTTTTTCTTTCTTTTTCACCACCAAAAGGGACCTAAAAAAGCAATTCTAATTTGTTTTTATTGCTATTGTAATCCTCAAAGCATAAAGCAATATTCTTGTTTTCTCTGCCTTGTTTGTTTGCTATATTTTTTTCACTCTTTATCTTTGTCAACAAATCCTTTTATTTTGATCATGTAGAGTCATGGGTTTTTGTTTTCCATCTTTCTTTTCTTTGCTTTTCTTTTCAGGGGGTAGGGTTGGTGAAACCCATGGAAGGCTCAAGGGCTATAACTGAAAGGAAGCCAAGACCACAAAAAGAACAAGCTTTGAACTGCCCTAGGTGCAATTCAACCAACACCAAGTTTTGTTACTACAATAATTACAGTCTCACTCAACCAAGGTACCTTTCTGTTTTCATTTTTTTTTATCTGCAAAACTAAAACCTCAAGAAAATAAGGATTAAGAAATAGAATTTCATCGCTAAATGACATATCCCAACTAGGTACTTTTGTAAGACTTGTAGAAGATATTGGACTGAAGGAGGGTCTCTCAGAAACGTTCCAGTTGGAGGAGGTTCAAGGAAGAACAAGAGATCATCGTCGTCGTCATCACCGTCACCATCATCAAAAAAGCTTCCCGATCATCTGGGCCCACCAAGTTTCTCATCTCAGTCTGCCTCTCAAAACCCTAGGATCCGTGAAAACCTCAACCTAGCTTACCCAGCAAGTACAAGTGATAATTACCATAATGCCCTTAATCCTAACCCTTCCTCTACTTCACCTCATGTGTCAGCCATGGAGCTTCTCAAGACTGGGATTGCTTCAAGGGGACTCAGTTCTTTCATGCCGATGCCAATTCCGGACTCGAATTCAATCTACCCATCTGGGTTTCCTATGCAAGAATTCAAGCCAAGCCTCAATTTTTCTCTAGATGGGTTTGAAAGTGGGTATCATCATCATCATCAAGAAAATAGTAGCGCAAGGTTGTTTTTTCCATTTGAGGAATTGAAGCAAGCACCAAACCCGGCTGAGATTGAGCAGAATAGTGGACAAGGAGGACCTAGTGGGTACTGGAGTGGGATGTTAGGTGGAGGGGCATGGTAATTTGGTAAATTACTCAAAAAATGGAAAGCAAGAACATGAAGAAGTGAAGTTGGTATTATTTGATATTTATTTGAGTTTAATTTGGGGAAAAAAATGACTTGATTTTATTTTCTCTCTCCTGTTTGGATCTTCTTTTTCCCTTTCTACTCTTTATTTCTTTTTCTTTTTTTTTTTCTTTTCCTTTCTAATATGCTTGTTGATCAATTTGAATGTTTGAAGCTTGTTTAGGTTATAGCTTCAAAATGTTCTATCAGTTTTATGTTGCTGATGTTGCATGAAATAGTTGTTTTTGAGTACATATATAGAAATGAGTCAGTGAAATGTTGAAGACTAGAAAAATTTGCATGACATAGAATTGATTTTATTTTATTTTATTTATTTTATAGTGCTCAGACTCAGTGTGTTGGAATGATGGGTTTGCAATCCTTTTTTCCACCAAGCTACTTTTTCTCTTTTGCTTTCTTTTTTGTTTGCCAAACAGTTCAGGATGGTCAGGTCTTATCATCACCATCTTTGTCTTGGCCAGCCATTAAAGCGCCCTGAAAGCAAGTTGAATATGGAGAAGAATATATAACTTAACCATACACACCAAGGTATGTATGACCCATGATTTGAATCTTCACATGCTACGCCACTTTTTAGGAGAGATTTTAATATTGGAATTCTGCATCACATAGTAATATTAAAGAACTTGAAAGATAACTTTTACTTTCTAATAAGTAGAACCAATAATTATGAAATGGAATCAATATAATATTTCATATTGAAAATTGGCAAGGGATTCATGTACTTGATATTTTTCTATTCTTTCTGTCTTGAAATATTTTTACTCATTGGATCATATGATCAAGGCACGAGAATTCAGAACATGATCAGACAAATTGCAATGCGTTCTTTTTTTTAATGAATTTATAATCTTTTGTATAAAAAAAATATACAAAATGAAATGACAATGAAATTTTTATAATTATAAATCAATGTGATGGATTTGTTGATTTATAATAAATTAATATAAATAGAACACGTCATTATATATAATTTTTTGAAGAGTGGTATGCAAATAAAAAATTTATACAAAAATACATACAAAATTATTTTTAATGTCATTTGTTAAATAACAATGGTAGATGTTTTAATTAAAGGCAGAATTGGACTGGAGCATGTTGTTAGGTCTTCGTGGGCCCACTACGGAGTCTACATCAATGATCTGAACTACTTAATATGTAAAACCCGCCGAGTACTTCATTGTTGTAAAAAATCATATTGACTGAATATCGATAACTATTTGATCAGATCAAATTTGTATTAACGGTAAGTGTGATTTTAAAAATAAATTGTTGACACAAATGTGATCTGATCAAGTGATTATTGATATCCTATTAACGTGATTTTTTATAAGAATGAAATACTCAATAAGTTCCATACATTAACGGTTTGGTCATCGATATCGGCTTCGTGATGAATCGACGAAGGTCCAACCTCTCTTTCTTTCTCTGAAAACCTCCTTCCCCGGGGCTCATTTTGGGCCGGCCGGCCGCCGCCTTCGGCTATGGCGGTTGGCTGGCCCAGTCCTTTCTCGTGTTTGCTTGTTAGTTTTCCTTTAATAAACTTGATTCCCCATTATTTTCCCACCTTGGGTTGCTTTTGTGGGTTGCTGTAGTTGTTTTTTTTGGTGTTTCGGTGCCCGCCTTGGGTCTTTTTAGAGGAAGAGGTTGGTGTTTGTCCGGCTGGAGGACGTCCATATTTGGTAAGGATCTTCATTCGTGCGCTTTTTCTCGAGTTGGAGCTTGAGGGATAAACTATGGTTCAGATTTTTGGAGTAGTTTTGATGCTTTGTTTGGGGGGATTTTGGGTGTCATTGTTGTTCCAGATCTGTCTGGTTTCTATTTGAACGCTTCTCTTCGAGTGGGAGTTGGAGGGGTGAACTTCGTCTAGTTTTGGAGGTGTCTCAGCGGTTGAACGGTGAATGGATCATCATCTGCCGAGTTTTTTAGTAGCGGGTGTGTTTGATTTTAATTGTAGGAGTGTTTGAATGGAGGAGTGCGGCTCAAGGGAGCTTGCATCTAAAGTGGCGTGGGTGAGCTTGCAGATGGCAGTGGTGGGTTTGGAAATCCATTGGTTGGAGGTGTGGTCCGGCCATAGATCTCGGTCTAGGGAGGTTTTCGGAGATGACGGGCCAGTGTTTCTTTCTGGCCAGAGAACATCCACGACAGGCGTGGGTCTTGGCAGGAGCAGGCGAGGGTATTGGCGTGTAGCAGGCATGCAGCAGGTGTGGGTCAGGAGTAGGAGTGTAGCGGGTGAGCGTTGGATGTTGGAACATCATGGGTGTTGATCTGCAGTGGGAAGATGCAGCAGCATTGGTGTGGGAGTCTTCCGGCGGCAGCTGTGGAGTCTTCTCGGCCGGTTTAGCAGCTCTGGCGGTGTGGGCTTTGGGAGTTGGCAGCTGTGTAGGGGTGGCGTGGGGCAGCAGCATTAGCAGTATAGGGTGGCAGCATGTGTGAGGGTCTTGGGAGGTGTAGCTGTAGAGGAGTGGCCTTCGGCAGAGGCGTGGGTGTTGATTTGATATTGTTGGTTTAGTTTATTTAGTTTATTTTGGGTGTTGGTTTAGTTCCTTTAGTTTGTTTTTGTTGTTTTGGTGGGCTGATATGTGGGGTTTCTTGTATTTTAATTTTTTTAGTTAAGCTCTTCTTAACTCTTTGTTTAAAAATCGAGAGGCTTAGGGGTTGGTTGTATGGATGCGAGTAGCAGTAGTAAGGGTATTTTTATACGTCCGAATCTCTCTCGATGCATGTCATCTTCCTGTACTTTTAATTTCATGCTGTTAAATGAAATTTTTCTTTACCAATCAAAAAAAAAAAAAAAACACAACACCTCCAGTTGGATTTTCCAACTAGGGAGGAGCCTTTCACTTAATTAAAAATCAAGGAATCATAAAAAGTCATCTCATTATGTATAAAAATTATGTACAAAAATTTTATTCATATATCATTACTTTAATTTTTTATATATCATAAAAAAAATTTATACACTCAAATTTTTAGTACTCTTCCATGGACATCACATTGTGTCCCATTTCCATTAGTGATCATTAATTTCACTTTCATTGTCATATTTCTTTTCTTTTCTTCTCTTCTTTTTTCTTTTCTTTTTTTAAACCCAAATCGTATTCCTTCTTTATTACTACAATATAGATGTATATATATATATAAAAAAAAAATGTATATATATTAGGGATAATTACACCCAAGTGGGTGTAGAAAAAAAATTACATATTTAGAGGAAAAAAATTATAATTTTAATTATTGATGTGTAAAAAATTTCATTAATTTATAATTATTTTTTAAAATTTCACTTCTTGACTGGTGCTCTCCCTTATCTTTTTAGTTTTGGCTGGACCCACAAACATTCCCGTCGACAACCGTGCTCTAGAGTTATTTCATTGTACAAAATCATCTACAATTATATTACAAACACTCCATTTAGTTTTAAAAAAATTGTTACATATACAATTTTTTTCCTTAGAAATTTCATATGTATTTATTTAAGTAATTCTCATTTTCTTATACATTTAATAATATAAATATCAATTAAAAATTTTATTTATACATAATATTACTCATATTATATAAATATATAGTTGTTAGTGTATGGTGTGTTAACCCACTAGTTAGGTTTTTTAAGTGGTATATATAGAATAGTAGTGCACCACCCTATAATGGCGGGGTCCCTTTTCTTGCCAAACTTGTGCCTTTCTCCCATTTGCCCTCATGTGATTTTTTCCCTTATGCTCTTCTCAATTTGTGAATCATGAAATAGCGAAAAAAATTGCAAGTTTATTGATTGAAATTCAATTTCCAATGCTGGGTGGAATTAGGGTTTATGAAGGTTGTTTGATATATTGGCCATGTTTGTTTGGCGGAGTGGGAGGCCTTTAGGAGGGGGGATTGCTACCCTCCCAAAGAGGATTAGCTTGGGTGAATTTTAGGTGGGATTAAGAAAATAGTGAGTGGATTGAGTCTATTTTATATAAAAAATTAATTTTTTTGATTTTTTTTTTTACAAAATGCACCTGTTTGTTTTAATATTTATTTTAATTTTTTTAATATAGAAATAATTTATTTATTTATGTTATATAAAAATAATTTAAAAATCCCATCACTAATCATCTCCTACACAACCATCAAAACAAACACACTTTTACTTATTCCCCTCACTAACAATCCCTACAGTAACAATCTCTTCACTAACAATTCTTTCACTAACAATCTAATCCAATCTAATCCGCCAAACAAACGTAGCCATTGGTGTTTTAAGTATGGCCCAAGTGTGTGCCATATTTTTAGGGAGGGTAATTCAATTGCTCATTAGTTTAGTACACTAGCTTTTAATTGTGTTGGCCCAACTTGATTTCGGCTGAGGCTACTCATTCTTAATACATTACCCAACCTTCTAAAAAAACAGAGTGGGGCTCAAGCATCTTTCACACTCAAAGAATTAGGATCATCCGTCATACTTTTAATTTGATAATTTAACGATTCAAATTAAAGTTGAAGTCAAATTTACTTTATTTTGATTTTTACTTTTAAGAAAATAGTTGTCATCTGATTTCAATTTTAAATTAAGGCATTGAATTTTATCTTTCACTGACATATTTCTATTATGACAAAGATTACAACAAAATCATGGCAGCGAACTCTAGCCTTTACCGAAAACCTTTGTTTCCCTATACTCACACAATGCAATCCCATCACACATGTGAAGAAACAAATAGGAGAAACAATATGTATATAATAACATAAACAAAACTTGAATCAAAGATCTCGAGTTGTGATATCATGTTAAATTATTAATTATTTCAAAAGTTTAAACTATTAGAAAGTAAAACTTTTTATTTGTCACCATGATCTCTAGTCATGGCATTCATAAGAGTTTTCACCTACAACCACCCTAAAGGTCCTACTAAGTTTCCAGTTTCCATTAAAGACCCAGACAGGCCACAATTTAGAGTTGCTATAAATTGATATTGTACCCCTAGGATTGTAACCCATCGGAGGTAGGTGATGTTGACCTACCATAACGTCACTCTCTCGAAAATTACTATGAAAATTTATTCATACACGACAATTGATGATATGGCCTTGGCAAAGCTTGTGCAAGCCAAAAAAAAAAGAAAGAAGCTTGTGAATAAAGCATGGGCTTGCTTCATAAATAATTCACTTTTTTTTTTTAGTTTTTAGTTTTTATTTATAAATTTTGTATAAAATAATGCTATGGACACAGAATAGTGCCCATATAATAAAATGTATTAACTAAATTCATTTTGAGTATATAAATCAGATAATTTAATTTTCTTTTCTTGAATTTGTTAGTAATTTTAGAAAAATATATATAAAATAAATTAAATAGAAATGACAAAGCAATTATTATTATTATTTAAAGAATAAAATATACAATAAACTATAAAACTAAAAAAATACAAGAATAAATTGGATCACACCATGGAACATATTACAAGATGGATTCAAATGGATATATAAAATAATATACGAGAAATTATTTAAATTTAAAACTTTGAAAAACAAAAGATAAAGAAGCAAACCGAAGCCTGTGTGATACCACAGTTTCCTTAAAATAGTTTCACTACCTTCCGATGGATGCTAGAGGTACGTCGGCGTCTGTCTCCTAGGATACGACAGTCGAAACCAGCTAATGCAGAAATTGTTAGACAATCTTCACTATATTTAAATAGTTTAAATTCTGTTGTGTACTAAACAACAACAAGAATATAAAGAAATAAAAGAAATGAGAGAAATTGTTTGATTACAAAAATCAAACTATAAATAAATAAATAACAGACTTTATTTTGTTACAAAAACAAAATTAAAATCTGATTTAAATAAACAAATGTAACAGAAAATAAATTAAACAACTTACTTGATTAATTGTTCGAATAATAATTCTGATCAAGTCCAGTGTTTGACACTGTGTCCTTCAGACAGATTTGTCCTCTCCACGGTGATTTCAGAATTTGGACGTCTATCTCCCAGGATAAAATGATCTACTACAAACAATAGCAGCACTACAAATTGTTTGCCTAACAAACACACTAAGTGTTTATACTCTCTCACAGAAGAAAATAATGCAGCAATATGAAAAGAATATTTGCAGAATTATGAAGGACGAAATTAGAGTTACAAAATCCAAATGAGGGTTGTCCTATTTATAGATGGATTGGTGGCGGCGGATTTTGAATTAAATAGGTGCAAACCTATTTGAACAGGTATGGTTTTGAATTTAAACATATTTGAATCTGTTAGGTTCATAATTTAAACAGATAAAAAACGGGAAGGACCCTGTTTGGATGTACAGTAAAACCAGACCAGTTTATTTCTGATTTAATTTGAAAACGGGAAGGGCCCTGTTTGGATGTACAGTAAAACCAAACCAGTTTATTTTGAATTCTGAATTTTATTTTGCTAAAAATTAAATTAAATTCAAATGTTTTTAGTCCAAAAAGATTAGTATTGGGTCGAACAAGCCCAACCACACACCCGCGCGACCGACCGGACAGACAGCGGCGGCAACGCGCGTGCATGTGGTGATTTTTGGGTCCAATGGGTCTACCCCATTTTCTCCATAACCTCTCCCTCTAAAACACTTGGGTACCCCTTGGGGTACACCCCAAGTACCAAACCCATGTCTTATAAACCTATTCAAAACTTCCCACCAAATCAATGTAGGACAAGCCTTATTCAAACCTTTAAGGATTTTCCACCAAAACTCCATTTTCATGGTGCACACTTTAGCTTCAATTTCCTATTCACTCGGTAATGGTTTTGAGCAACCAAATATACCACGTGAATCACAACGCGGCATAGAACGCGTTACCACTTTGACCCGCTACAAACGACGCTCGGGGCCTACCTAAAAAATAGACCAAACTTAGGAAAAATTTCTGGTTTTACCCAGAATTTTATAACAATTTCCAACGGAAATACCTTCTGAATAGTTTCGGCGAACTTGACATGGCTGCACGCTCTCTAACAAGAACTAAAGAAGGGGCTAGCAAAAGAAGATAGGAAAAAATTTCTTTGGTGTAAAAAATCATCTCCAACTTTTTTATCTCAAAATACCATCTCCACTTTTCATCAAAAATCTCTTCAAAACTCTTTTTTTTTTCCAAGTTAGAAAGGAAAGGCCTCTATTTTTACAAGTAGGGAAATCCCTAACCATGAAAACTATACATCAATAGGGTCATCAAATGCCATAAATTAAGGCCATCAACTCTAGTCATTAGAGCTACAGTTACAAAGGTTGAAAACCTATGGCTACTAATATGGTTATCAACTCCATCATCAAAATATAAGAGTTACAAAGGTCAAAACCTCTCATGTGCTTAATATATGCAAAT
Organism: Camellia granthamiana; assembly: GCA_036172215.1. NCBI lineage: Eukaryota > Viridiplantae > Streptophyta > Magnoliopsida > Ericales > Theaceae > Camellia > Camellia granthamiana. The sequence continues at coordinate 132,854,485 of CM069911.1, forward strand.
AAATATGTATATAATAATGTTTGAATAAATCAATTAGATGGGTCACAAAATAGATACTAATGTTGGGTCACAACCCGATCCAAGCCCAATTCTCAAACACATGCACAAGCTAAGCCCAACACAACATTGCTTAGCCCAAGCTCAAGATTAAGTCTAAGTTCAAGACCAAACCCAGCATATGCACAAGCACAAGTGTAGACACCCCATTTTTGACCGACCTTAAGACTCAGACGTCACCGATTGAGCGCTCGGTGATGTTGCATATTGTGCTCGTTCAGAAGTCTCAGAGTCGCGGCCGTGCGCCCTGCCTCCGGACTTCCGAACCCTCTTCTGTGCCTTGCCTCGGTTTGCGAACCAGACTCGGTTTTTTCCGTTTTCTTTCCTGAGGGGAGGGAGAGGTCCCGTAGACTATCTCTCAGTGGCCGTGGGCTACATTTCGTGCCCGTAGGCCATTTTGCCCATTTCGGAGCCCGGTTCCCGGTTTTCAGAGCTGTCAGGCCGTGTGCCTCGGTTCGGGACCGTCTAACCATCTCCAATTCCTCCGATTTTTGGCATGCATCTCATTTACTCCCTTTCAAGGGACACTGGGGTCTTAGATACCCACTTCGTGGCCAAACACCACTTTCGGTGCTTAACGGCCTATTTTTGGGACCCCAAACTGCGTATTTTGGCCCCCAAGCATTCGTTTTGCATTGGTTTTTGTTCATTTTTGGCAGGTACCTCTGTTTTATCACCAGGAAGGTCACTGAAGGGTGGGAGGCCATCAATTGTCTCAACAACCAGTTATGCTCCTCCGGCGCCCCCCGGCGCCCGTTTTTCTCACTTCCGGGCTAATATTGAACACCCTAGGGCCATTTTCTTCGAGCCAAAACCACATATTTGTGTTGTACACACATGGGAGGACCCTAAAAACACATGGCCGGCCAGTAACTCTCATTGACCCTTTTGAACCCCTTCTAAAAGTGGCTTGTTCTCTCTCCTGTTTTAGAATTGCCAATTTTGAACCACATGGTTATGTTGAGGGGACCTGGGAGGACACCAATATCTGGTGGCCGGCCAACAAATCCACTTGACCCTTTTGACCCCTAGCCGGCCGGCCATAGGGGGTGGCCGGCCGGCCATAGGGGGTGGCCGGCCGGCCACCTGCAGCAAAATTACCTGGCCGGCCATACTCCCCTCAGTGCATACTTTACAGCTGTATAGCTGTTTGTCCCAAAAGATCTTTGTATCCGAGGGATATTTTGGAGGGAAGCACTTGGGTGCATTTCCCTCCACCTTTACACCCCTCTCTTGGTCCATATAAGGGGCCTCCCAGCTCTGTCCCTAGGGTTGAAAAAATTGGTTTGAGCATATACACTTGTATCCCTCTCTATCTCTCTCATTTTCCTCAAGTTCGGTGCCATTTCTTCATCATCTTCAAGCTCTACCACCACCACTCCATTCCAGCAGCAAGGAGAAGCTTTTCAAAGGCTAAAGGTGTTGCAACTTGGTCCAAGAATCACCAAAAGCTTTGCTCTTCAAAGGTAAATCCATTTCCTCTCTTTTTTAGCACTTTCTTGCACCAATTTCTTAGGCTATTTGCTTACTGTTTTGGGCTCCGACCCTAACTGAAACTAGGTCTTTTTTGAGCCATTCTTCATGTTTGTTCAAGAGCTCAACCCTGTTTGAGCCCTCCATTTGGCACTTGCTTCAATACCCCTTGGTATGTCACATTTTTGCATGAAATTTCTAGTCTATGTGTGATCTGTTTTCGAGCATAATGTAAACTGTGAGTGGGCCTATTTTGAGCCCCTCTTAAACATTAAAGAAGGGCTCAACCCTGTTTGGACCCCCTATCTTGCACTTACTTCATAATCTCTCCTATTTACCGTAAATTTGCATGCTATTTCTAGCCTATGTGTGATCTGTTTTGGAACATTTCATGAACTGAGATTATGCTTATTTTGAGCCTCTCTTCAACATTGAAGAAGGGTTCAACATTGTTTTCATACTCCATGTGTCACTTACTTTGAATCCATGTTTTACCCTTGTTTTTGCATGCTTTGCTAGCCCATTTTGCTTCTGTTTTTGGACCATGATCAGAACTGAAAGTGGTCATTTTTTGACCTTCTTAACATATTTCATTAAGGGTCTTTTCTTTTTGGATGAATGTTTGGCCTACTTCATGTTATATCCTCTTGTGGCCTCAATCTTGCATGGCATTTTTAGCATATTTTCATACTGATTTGGGGGATGTCATCTACTGTAAATGTGCATATTTTTGGCCCCTCTTCAGTGTTGTAGAATGGTATTTTTCCATTTGGGCATTGCATATATCACTTACTTCAATACCCCTCTTGGGGAGCCATTTTTGCATTCTTGCTTAATCCTATGCGTGCTTGCTGTTTAGCCCTTTTTATGACTGAGAAATGCTTGTCTTTGGGCTGCCTTGCTACTGTATTTTCATTCCATGTCCATATTGTGCATGCATTGCATAGCTATAGGCCATTTCGGGTGCTTAATATCGCATTTCGGGACCATTCCGTGCATTTGGTGTCATTTACCCACCTTTCAGGACTGTTTTGCATCATTTGTGAGTGCTGAAATTCATTTGCATGTTTGCATATCATTCCCATGCCATTTAATGCCTTAGGGCCATTGCATCGGTTTGCGTGCCCGTGTGCACGCATTTCGAGGCACTTCATTTTTATCCATCGGCCTCTTATGTGAGTGTGGCTGAGGCTCACTCATGTTAGTGTAAATCCATTTTGCATTATATATGCCATTTTAGTCTCATTGCATTGCGTATGCCATTGCTTCGGTTTGCGTGCCCGTGTGCACGCATTTCGAGGCATCTCATTTTTCATCTCACGGCCTCTTATGTGAGTGCGGCTGAGGCTCTCTCATGTTAGTGTAAGCCCATATTGCATTGCGTATCTCATTTTAGTCCTGTTGCATTCCGTATGCCATTTCCTCAGTTTGCGTGCCCGTGGGCACGCATTTCGAGACATCTCATTTTAGTCTCATTGTATATCATATTTTAGGCCATTGCATTCCGTATGCCATTGCCTCGATTTGTGTGCCCGTGTGCACGCATTTCGAGGCACTTCTTTTTTATCTGATGGCCTCTTACGTGAGTGCGGCTGAGGCTCTCTCATGTTAGTATAAGCCCTTTGCATTGTTTATGTCATTTTAGCATCATTGCATTCCGTATGCCATTACCTCGGTTTGCGTGCCCGTGTGCACGCATTTCAAGGCACTTCACTTTTATCCGACGGCTTCTTATGTGAGTGTGGCTGAGGCTCTCTCATGTGGGTATAAGTCCAATTTGCATTGCGTATGCCATTTCATGCTTTAGGATCATTTTCTTGGTGTGCGTGCACGTGTGCACGTATTTCGAGGCATCTCATTTTCATAGCATTGTGCATGCTAGGTCATATGTTAGCTGCATTTCATGCATATCATGCATATTGCATCGTGTTCGGGATAAGAGTTAGCCCGGGCACGGGAAACGAGGTACGTTCTATACTCCGAGTGACGGAACGGATCTCAATTCCCAAGTCACCGACACTCCGGATTATTCGTGATGGAGTTAGGTTTTGTTGTAGCATTCATATGCATTCATTCTATATTGAGTTGTGCAATTCGGCTCCTCGGCTATCATGCATCGAGATGCGTGATTGGTGGCACGAGGATCGAGGCATGCATATATTTGTGAAATACATTGCTATGCCCCTTTCCTGCTCTCTGTTGCAGCAAAATTCAGGATCAGTAGTCTTCCGGGACTTGGCGCGTTTTTCAAGAAACATTGCAAAACAGAGGCTAATCGGGGCATCGCCGTGGATTTCCGCGCAAGGCAGCCCAAACATGTAGCATTCATCAGAATCAAGGCAGTCTCTGGCTTGCATGCCAGTTTACAGTTTTCTTAGTTAATTTGTTAATTAATTAGGAATTTGTATATTATTTGGATCTGTAATATTTTGGACTGTATTATTCTTTCATTCGGGACTGTATATTTATTCGGACCCTCTGCGCGAGGGCATAACTGTAATAAGTGTGGGTGAGTGTGATGTATGTCTTCCAACCCCACGTCTTTCTTCCCTTTTATTTATCTGCTTATGATGGTTAGATATAGGACATATTTCAATTAGCATACAGTATGACAGCATGTTTGCATCATTCATCTGTTTTGCATGCACCGGGCTCGGCGCATCATACAAACTGCATTTGTATTTCAATTCCAAATTGAATACTTGATAGTTGTAGCATTCCATATGCCATGTTTAGAATAGCCGAGCCTGCTATAGTTGCATTTTGCATGTGTTGCATTAGGCATTTCAAGCACATCTAGGATCATGCATGATTTCTAATGTAGCTTCTGTTTTGGCTTGGAGTACTCGGTAAGTTTTATGCTTTAGCATCCTTGCATGCGTGTGAGTGTTGCCATGAATAGCATGCTTACCATGAGGCTAATTGCTTATGTGATATAACTGCCTGAATGCCTGTGGGTGAAGGTTGGGTTATCTGAATTGGAATAATGCATTGATTGTTTGTTTTAAGCCCACTAGATTGTGGCAACACCATGTTTTCTAAGCCCACCCGAGGGTGGCAAAATCTGCATCTTAAGCCTACCTGCGGGTAGCAAACCATCTTTCAAAAACAAACATGAAATGTTTTGTTCCAATTCAGGCAACTCAGTCTATACTTGTATGCTGTGCGCATCACATAGTAACCTAGGCTAATAACCGGAATAAGAACACGCGATGTTTTCAAAAACAGATATCATGATTAGTAGAGGCCGGTCTTTGACCGGGCGAGCGGGGGTGCTCACGAAGTGACCTTCCCCAATCGTACCCAAGTTCCCGAGCCGAGGCAACTTTGGTGATGACGGACACGTGGCCTTTGGCACCGAGTCAGGGTTTCCTAAATTTCCCAAAAATAAAACATTTAGGTGGCGACTCTGTATCTGGCAAAGCAGTCCATGTTTGGCACTTCTTTCAAAAAATCTGTTTTCAAAACGATTTGCCGGATTTGGACTCTTTGGTTCGAGATTTAGAATCGTGACATTTGAGTCCTTCGAACTGTAGCGACCCAATATCGAACCAGAACGGGGGGGACTCGCACTCCTTCCCCGGGATGCGTTCGGGGGACTTCTACAGTTTCTGGCGACTCTGCTGGGGATTTAGAGAACTTGACTCGAACTCGTGATATCTGGTTTTGACTACACTTGTGTGTTTCTTTGCATTGCATTTGCATTGGTGCGCCTAGGACACCGTGTTTGCCATCTGCTATTCCTGAGCGGTTTGCCGGAGGCTTGTCTTGTCAAGACATGTCCATAAGGCTGATCGGTTACGGGCTCTGCCAGTATGGGAACACAAACCCCGGTTTTACCAGGGCACCCTTTTTGACCATTCGACCTAGTGCATATTCGGATCCATAGTGACCATTCCAAACTAGGACAGGTTGCTTACCCGTTTATAGGTTGTTTGAAACCGCTGCGTGCATAGTGAAACCCTAGTTCCTGACAAAATAGGACAGGGAAACCCTACCCCAACATAGGGGTGTTTTGGCTCTCACTTATCTGTTATGTGCTTGTTAGAGTGCGTCTCTACAGGGAATGCATGTATCAGTTTATGGGTTTGAGCATCAGGCCTGCGGGCATCAGTTTTTGAGATTGGGCGTCAGGCCTGTGGGCATCAGCCAGTCCTTTGAGAATCAGTTGTCTGCGGATATCAGATTCGGTTTTGGGAAACAGTGATATAGGGACAGTAATCAGTGATTGAGGACAGTGTATACCCAGCTTATCAACCGTGTGTTGTATGCCCGACTGTGTGTTGTGTATTTAATTTAAGCTGTTATGCTGTCCGTTTATCTGGTTATTTATTTCCTTTTTCGCTTTATTATCTTTTTGCTAGGGCAGTTTTTAGCACGATTGCTTCTGAACCACTAGATACTCCCCAAGCACTTTGGACACGAGGTCGCCGGCTCAATCGATCCGAGGATCTGGTTGACGGACATCCAGTGTTCCACTCTCTACCCCCAGTTATCAGAAGAAGGCCGAGGAGGCGTAGTGTGTCAGAACAGGGATTACCGGAACAGAGGGCTACTTTAACAGTAAGCAGTCAGGTTGAGATTTCTGTGTCTGCCATAGAGGTACATTTACCGGTCATTCAGATGGAACAGCAGAATACATCAGGGATGGAGGCGATGATGCACCAAATGCACGAGAGCATGAAACAGATGCAAGAGGATGCCATCCGCCAAGCGGAATTTTCTAAGCAACTGGCTACAGTTATGGCCCAACAGGCTGAGCTCATTACCAGGCTCCAGCAGCAAACCGGAACATCAACCTCGCACCCGGCTCCTCCTCCACCCGGAGCTCCGTTACCCGAGCAGGCATCCACTGGTCAGAATGCCCTGCCAAATCCCTAGAATACCCCCTTGAACACCCAGAACACCCTACCCAATGTCCAGAATATTCAAGAGGACACAGGCCATCCAACGGGGCTGGCTCCGCCCCCGCTTCTGCCTCAACTGTCCAAGACCCATACACCTGCCAACCATCCGGACTCTCCCTTCGAGTTCGAGATAGACCATACAGCTCTGAAATTGAGCAAACTGGAGAAGCTCTTTAAGAAGTCCCAGGGGGTGAAGGCCATCCCAGACATCGAAGATGGGTACACAGATGTGGCCGTAACATTGCCAGACAGATTTAAGATGCCACAGATTGATCGTTTTGATAGGTCCGGAGATCCTATGGTCCACCTCCGGCTATTCTCAGACATCCTGCGGCCAATGGGCCTAACCCGACCACAAAAGCTTTCCCTGTTTGGCCGAACTTTGTTGGGTGTGGCAGCCATTTGGTATGCAAAGCTGGAAAATGATGTCAAAAGAAATTGGGATGAGATGGCTGAGGCCTTCGTTGCACAATACTCGTACAATACACAGATCGAGATTACAACTCGTGATCTCGAAACAACGAGGCAAGAGGCCAAGGAGACTTTCTCAGACTTTGTAACTCGATGGAGGGCAAAGGCATCGATAATGACCTTGAGGCCTACAGACAAAGATCAAATTAGGATGATTGTGCGCAATCTCCAACCAAAACTCATGCAGAAGATGATCGTACTCCCTTTTCCCACCTTCTCAGACTTACACGAGATGGGGGTACAGATCGAAGATGCGATGAAGCAAGGTCTGATTGACCAGGACCGGGATCAACCCCGGAGGACATTTAACCGCAACAACAACGCAGGCCCGAGCGACGCTGCAAACACCAGAACTTCGGAGGTCAGTATGGTCACCACCAATCCCCCTCCCCAGCCAAGGCCCATGGCGGCCACACCCTTTTCCAGTACATCCGGGAGCAGTACCCAAGCCTCGAGATATCAGTCCAGAGGCCAAAGAACCTTTACTCCACTATACATGCCTTTGTCCAAGGTTCTGGGGGTCTTGATTAGAAAAGGGACATCTAAAACCCCTGGAGCCGAGGCCGCCACCAAATCCACTCCCCCCTTCTCACAACCCAGCCAAGTACTGTGCGTACCACCAGCAGCATGGCCATGATACAGACCAATGTTTCCGGCTGCGTCACGAGGTTCAGGACCTCATCGACAAAAATATTATTCTACCTCCAGATAGACCTAACATCACAACCAACCCACTCCCTACCCATAACCAAGATCCACCACCCAAAAGAGTCAACCTCATCCAAACTGGGGTCGTATCCTACGATCCTAGTATCTATATTACTCCCTCTCACCTACCCAAGCCGGAGGTGATCCTTCCTGATTGCACCGATTCCTTGTGCATGATGGACACCTTCACAACCCAATCTGAGTCAAAGGTGGTAACCACTGAAGATGGAACAGGGCAGGTTTCAGAGGAGAACAGAGTTGTTGAGTCTGGGATGGAACAGCCCGGGAATTATGCTGGGGGAGCCTATGATCCAAGCGAATACATTTTATCAGTGGGCCGGTCTGAGCTGAGTGTGGGGTTGCCAGAAAAAGCTGAACTGTGCATGATTCAGGGGGACAGACTTGAACAGGGGGCAGATGATCTAGCAACAGTGGAAGAGGACTTCGCCAACCTCCATTTCTTCAACGACCAAGAATCAGGAGATGCAACAATCAACTGGTTTGAATATGAGGAGTCGGCGGAGGCCACCGGGTGGTTAGATGATCAGCCTGATATTGTGGAGTTTCAGCCAGAGCAGAGCCCGGCAGGGGCGAGGGTATCAACTATGGCCGGAAGGGCCGAGAGTCAGAATGGATTGCCGGAGAGCGCCGGTACAAAGAATTCCGCTCGGGACTTAAGCATTGTGGATGTAAAGACAATGGAATAACAAACTGCAGCAACGCAGATAGAACAGGAGAAGTTTTGGGATTCCGAGAGAATCAAAAAGGCAAAAGCCCATGAAGGGGCTGAGAGTGCTGTGGGCACAAGAACGGACAATGCTGTGAGCATATGGGATGAAGGTACTAAGAGTACACATCTGCCAGAACCAGACAGGTGTCTTTTGGATGCTAACGGGATGTGGTGGGAAGACGACGACTTATGTCTTACCCACACAGACGAAGATTGGGGAGTAAATCAACCAGACAGCACCTGGTACCTCGATGAGGTGGACCACATGACCAGGAGTGGGCGGTACTTCAAGCCCCCGCACCTAGACCAACCAGAAGCATCTGGTAAAGACAAGGAAGCTGAGAAACAGAGAGAGAGACAAATTGAAGAAGAAGCTGTGCTGAGGCAGTTGAAGAAGATACAGGCAGACATCTCCATCTGGGGACTGCTTATGGCCTCACGGGTACACAGGCAAGTTGTCCTATCTGCCATGGACAAGGCCAAACTCTCAATCGATACTACACCAGAGCAACTGGTCGGGCTGGTTTTTCCGGGAGGAGGTTCCCCGGCTTTAACCTTTTCGGACAAAGAGCTGCCGCCTGAGGGCGTGAATCATAACAGACCTCTCTACATTTCCGTGGAATGTAGAGACAAGTGGATACCGGTGGTACTTGTTGATACCGGGTCTGCCATCAACGTCTGCCCAGCCAGAACAGCATATGCAATCGGGTTGAAGCCCGCGGACTTCGTCTTAACCACTCAGGTGATCAAAGCATACGATAATACAAGTCGAGAGGTGATGGGGACTGTCAAAATCCAAACCAAGGTTGGGCCTGGACAGCACGAGATAGATTTCCATGTCTTGGAGGTCCCTGCAACTTTTAATCTGCTTTTGGGGCGACCGTGGTTACACCAAGTGAAGGCCGTCTCGTCTACTCTGCATCAAATGGTGAAATACCCCTGTGGAAAGGAAGTAGCCATTGTGTTTGGGAATTCATCGATCCATCCCCCTCCGGAGGTGTCTATACCAGTCCTAGAAATCGAACACGGCATGGAGGACGTGTTTATATCAGGATTTACTCTGGCCGAGGCCTGGGTTGTGCAAAACATCATGGCTGTGAATGAAGGTATGTACGTCAGTGCTCAATCCGTCTACCTCATGAACAAGCTACAACACATCCCCGGGATGGGATTAGGAAGGAGCGGCAGGAAAGGCGTCGCAACATTGGCCGAAGTGCCACATAACCCGCATACCTTTGGACTGGGTTATCTGCCCACCAAAGAGGACTGGGTAAGGAAAGGGAAAGAAATGGCCGGAAGAGCCAGAGCAAAGCAGGCTGGGAAGCCATTCGACTTGATGCATAGGCCCATCCAGGGCACCCTAAACGGACGCTTCGTCCGGGAGGGGGAGGATTTTCCATTTTGCGGCTTCCCAGAGCCGTGGATAAACGCGGAGAAGAAGCGCGTGCCCGGTTTTGAGATCTTCTTTGACCTGCAACTACCCGGGGAGGATGTTGCCGAAGAGCAGACGGCCCCATCAGCTGAGGTTGAGCAGTGTAGGACAGTGGATCCTGAGGGCACAGAATTTGAAATGGGGGTAGCGCTGGCATGTCTACTCTCTGATCCTCCGATCGACCATAAGTGCTTGGGGGATAACTCCGAGGTTTCCATGATTGGGGATGAAACGGCTGCGAGCCAACCAGCAGCTATCTTGGATGCATCTATCGCACCCTCTCTCACTTGGCAGTACGAGGAGGGATTTTTGTCCAGCAGCACCGGGTCAGGTAGTAAGCCGGAATCTGATTCCACCGAGTCTTGTGAGTCGGAATCAGGTTCCAGCTCGACTGAGTCTGAGTCTGGTACTCCTGGGGATGTTAACCCGGATGCCACAGTCCTGTCTAGGTCGTCTTTTTCCTTTTCATTTGAGTCTGTTGTAACCGATGAATTGGACGATCTGGCTGTGCCTAATGAGAATGAACTATCTGTGGTTTCCGAGTACTTTTCTGTGCCCCTAATTTATTGCATTAATTCAGACTTTCAAAATTTTGATGAAAACGAAGAGGACGAAGTTCCTCCGGTTTTACAACGTTTAATTGAGCAAGAGCAAGAGAGATTTGTTAAACCATTAATGGATGAAATCATTACCGTGAACATTGGTACTGAGGAGGACCCGCGGCTGGTCCAGATCGGATCCACGTTGTCTTCGGAGGAACGTGAGCGACTAGTCGCTTTATTAAAAGATTTCAAAGATGTTTTCGCGTGGTCCTACGAAGACATGCCTGGAATCGATCCTGAGATTGTACAGCATCGGATCCCCCTTGACCCCGAGGCCCGACCAGTCAAACAGAAACTCAAGAGGATCCGCCCGGACTGGGCTCTCAAGATTAAGGAAGAGGTCACCAAGCAAATCGACGCAGGCTTCCTGCTGGTATCTGAATATCCGACTTGGTTGGCCAACATTGTTCCGGTGCCGAAGAAGGACGGCAGGATCCGGGTGTGTGTGGACTTCAGGGATTTGAACAGAGCTAGTCCGAAGGACGACTTCCCCTTACCGCACATCGATGAGTTGGTAGATTTCACAGCAGGGCATGCATTGCTCTCATTCATGGATGGCTTCTCAGGATACAACCAGATAGTAATGGCACCAAAAGACAGGGAAAAGACTGCATTCACCACCCCGTGGGGGACATACTGCTACAGGGTAATGCCGTTTGGGTTGAAGAACGCTGGAGCTACTTATCAACGGGCCGCGACCACAATATTACATGATATGATCCACAAAGAGGTAGAGGTGTATGTGGACGACATGATTGTCAAGTCCAAAGAAAGAGAGGGCCACTACATCGCCTTGCATAAGTTTTTTCAAAGGATCAGGGAATTCCGGTTGCGGCTGAACCCTCAAAAGTGTACATTTGGTGTTACAGCGGGAAAAATGCTGGGGTTTCTGATTACACAAAGGGGCATCGAAGTCGACCCTTCCAAAATCAAGGCCATCCTAGAAACGCCCCCACCAAGGACTGAAAAGGAGGTGAGAGGCTTTCTGGGTAAAGTGCAATTCATAAGACGGTTTATCTCAAAATTAACCTTGACTTGTGAACCACTTTTTGGTCTCCTGAAGAAAGGAAAGAAGTTCCAATGGGACGGCCGATGTCAAGCTGCGTTTGAGCAGATTAAAGAGTATCTACAGAACCCGCCCGTTTTATCGCCACCAGAACCAGGGAAACCGTTGATTTTGTATCTGTCAGTGATGGAGACCACGATGGGCTGCATGCTTGCTCAAGAATCAGAAGACAAGGTGGAGAAAGCCATCTACTATTTAAGCAAGAAAATGCTGGAATATGAGACCCGATATACACCGCTGGAAAAGGCTTGCTTAGCTCTGGTATGGGCTACCAGGAAGCTGCGACACTACTTGTTAGCTCACTTCGTAATGTTGGTTTCACGACTCGATCCCATCAAATATCTTTTTGAGAAACCAGCGCTTACGGGTAGGCTAGCTCGTTGGTTGTTGTTGCTCTCCGAATTTGACCTCAAGTATGTCACACGCAAGTCAGTGAAGGGAAGAGTAGTAGCAGAGTTCCTTGCCGACCATCCGGTTGAGGGGGATGAAGCAGTAGAGTATTTGTTCCCAGATGAAGCCATTTTGCATATCGACGATGAAACTTGGACGATGTACTTTGACGGAGCGTCAAATCAACATGGGTATGGGATAGGAGTGTTGCTGATAGCGCCCGACAATTCCCGTATCCCTCTAGCCTTCAAACTCCGGTTCAAAGTCTCGAACAATGAAGCAGAATATGAGGCGTGCATCGCTGGCCTAGAAGCAGCCCTGGAACTAGGGGCAAGACGGCTGGACGTCATTAGGGATTCGAACCTTGTTATGTCTCAAGCTAAAGGAGACTGGAAAGTAAAAGAGGAGAAGATGATGATGTATCACCAAACCTTGGATTTGCTAATTCCTCGGTTTGAGAAGCTAAGTTTTACTCATCTACTAAGAGAGAACAACAGGTTCGCAGATTCTTTAGCAACTCTATCATCCATGATAGACATCCCGTGTGGAGTCTGGATGTGTCCAGTCATCATTGACCAGAAATTTGCACCAGCCTATGAGTCGATTGCAGCCATAGATGAAGTTCAGGACGAACACCCTTGGTATTATGACGTTTGGAATTTCTTGGAGAAGGAAGCATACCTGCCAGGGGTAAATGCCAAGGACAAAAGGGCAATAAGAAGATTGGCGGTTCAGTTCATCATCTGTGGGGGTAAGCTGTATAGAAGAGGTCATCTGGGAATGCATAAACTGTGTGTTGATGCCGAAGAGTCAAAGAGTCTAATGGAAGCCATCCATGGAGGGGAATGCGGAGCACATATGAATGGAGTAATGCTGGCACGGAAGATCCTCAGACAGGGTTACTACTGGTCCACCATGGAGGAGGATTGTATTGGTTTTGTTCGGCGATGCCATAAATGTCAGATCCATGCAAATCGCATGAACATCCCGCCATCAAAGCTGTATAACATGACTTCGCCATGGCCATTTTCAGTCTGGGGAATTGATGTGATCGGAGCTGTCATGCCAAAGGGGTCGAATGGGCATGAGTTCATCTTGGTAGCGATAGATTACTTCACAAAGTGGGTTGAGGCCCAATCTTATGCGGTGTTGAAGGCTTCGCACGTTGCAAAGTTTATCAGAAACAACATCATCTGTCGCTACGGAGTCCCAAACGAAATAATTTCAGATAACAGTTCCCACTTCAAGAAGGAAGTGATAGACTTGTTGGAAAAATACAATGTGGCTTTTCATAAGTCATCTACATACCGGCCGCAGACCAATGGAGCGGTTGAGGCCGCCAACAAGAATATCAAGCACATACTGCAGAAGATGGTGGAAACCTACTGGGACTGGCCAGATAAGCTGCCGTTTGCTCTGTGGGGCTACCGAACTTCAATCAGAACTTCAACTGGGGCGACTCCGTATTCATTGGTTTATGGGATGGAGGCCGTTCTACCTATTGAGATTGAGGTTCCGTCATTACGAGTATTGGCTGAATGCCAGATAGCCGAAGCGAATTGGCAGCAAAATAGATTTGAGGAACTCATGCTTTTCGATGAAAGAAGACTGAAAGCACTGTACCATGTTCAGGGTTATCAACGCAGAATTGCCCGGGCTTTTAACAAGAAGGTTAAGTCCAGGAATTTAAAGGAAGGAGATTTGGTGCTCAAGGACAACCGAGCTCCCATCCACGACCCAAGGGGCAAGTTCAGACCTAATTGGACTGGTCCTTACATTATCAAGTCAATCTGGTCAGGTGGAGCTGTGGTTCTGATGGATCTGGATGGCTTAGAGTTTTCACAATCGATCAACATGGACAAGTTGAAGAAATACTACCCTTGAGAGGCTCGCTAGGCCGAAAACCCGAAAGGGCGACCTAGGCAAAACTCATAGCACAAAAAATTGAAAAATATAAAAACTGAGCTCGCAAGGTTGAAAACCCGCAAAAGGCGGCCTTGGCAAAAGTTAGAGCGCAAAATGAGAGTAAAAATACCCGAGCGAACCTAAGCCTGAACTACGTAAGGCTTGATTCTCATCTTTGGGATACGTAGGCAGCTTCATCCTGAAGTTCAGCCATAAACATTTTCCCCGATCAACTTTGTCCATTTTGATCATCTCAGTCATCCTTATCCATCAGCATTCATCGTAATCTCTGGTGCAGTGCTATTCAAACTAGGGGCAACTTTCCGTTGCCAGGAGGTGTTGTGGTACCATTCAGACTAGGGGCAACTTTCCAATTGCTGGGATCCGGGGTTGTGCATCTCAGTGACAGATCTCAGGCGTGTCCAGTTCTGATCCTTATCGAAAATAGTTTTGAAAAGTTTTAATAAAGGTTGACTTTGTTCAAATTAATCTTTTCACAACTAAGACCATTTTTGGACCAAGGCAGAAAATCTTCAGTATCACAACCTTCAATTTCATTGATTTCAAAACAGAGTTCTCTTGCTCTTGCATACAATTGAAGTTGTTTTTTTATTACACTCATAATGAAAACTTGAAAGTACTAATAAAGCAATAAATCTGGGGCATAGTCAGGTCAGATGTCCCTGCGCCCCCTCCCGGAGCTAGTCGAAGTCTCCGATGCCGACCTAGGCCCAATCTGTGCCTCCTCATTGAGCCAATCCCAGCACTCATCAGACAAAGTGCAACTGAAAATAGGGGCGGGGGGCAGGAGCTCTCTAGTCCTCCAAGCCGTAGTATGTCGGGCGAGGTGTGCACCTCGGATCGGGAAGGCGACCGGATACTCTATCCCCTCCGGAGGGCAAGTCTGATCATGGCCGAACTGGCGCAGAATGCGGAATGGGAAATAGAATACACAATGGGTCAGGCCAATCAGCCGGATCCCAGTATCCTGGAACATGCTATAGCTCATCGCCGGAAGGTTAAGCCAAGGACAGCGCCAAGCAATGCGTTCAACTGACAAGTTGCACATCCATTCAACCCACCATCCCTCATCAAGGGCGTCAACCAGGCGTTCTCGAAAGAATTAGCCGCGGGCTGAGTAAGCAGGGCAAGAGTCCACAACTTGCAATTTATCCATCAACCATATCTGGGGAGGGATGAAAAATGAGAGAATAAAGAATAGAGAGATGTGCGATGAGAGAAAAGTAAGATGAGGGTTTTATGAGAAAAACCGAGCCTGAGGGCCGAGCGATGTGAGCAACTACATATGTGAGCTTGGGTGGGAAACATTACCTGCAACAGTAGTGGGCTCCCCGCAAACCTGGTTGTCTCCTGGCAGTGGAAGGCATCCAAACCCAGCAGTGTCTCAGCCAATGTCATGGCAGTACAGCTCTTTCCTTCTCTCAAGGCTTGAGCAACTTCAATCAAACGGATGTTAGCTCCCCCGGAGCCCGAGACAAACAGAAAATGAGATAGCATGCACAAGCAGAGGGCATGTTGTCGAAAACCTTGCCGATAATGGTCACCGCAGTCACCGGCATCGGAGAATCGGTAAATCAGGCTCGGGATATCCAACCTCCCGTTACAAATCAGGAATCGAGCATCATGCGCGTTGAGACCGCACATCCGCCCTAAAGCTTGGGCGTGGCCGAAACGAGACTGAGGCAAGATCTCTTCTGAATGTTCAGACTCCATCAAAACTTGAAAATCTTCAAAAGTGGGACATACCTCTTGCCCTCCAAAGCTGAAAACGTGCGTCACCGGGTTCCAAAATCTCGCCGCCGCATGGAGGAAAGGAAAGTGCAGTGGAGTCCGGCCCAGCGTGAATAGTGCATTCAAGCCGAAACCTCGGAAGTTCAACTTTTCCGAGCCATCTAGAGAAGAGATCCAAGATGTGAGATTTTCTGAGAGAAATGCCTCCATTTTTGTGCAAAGCAGTGATGAAATGAATGAATCTCGAAGTTAGAGCTTTTATAGAGGAGAAAACACTATTCAGGGGACAAGTGTCAAAATTCTGGAGGCTGCAGAGAAAAGTGGCCGGCCGGCCACCTATTCTAGCAGGCCGGCCACCTATGGCTCTCCAAAAGCAAAGTGGGGCCCACCATGCTCATTGGTCCTGTTTACCCTCCGGAAGGAAATCTGAGGCATCTCGATGCATCGGGAATGTCAAAGGCCTCCATTTTTCTCAGTTTCGGATACGTTCCGTCACCCAGATCATCTGAATGTACGCTTTGTTTTGCCCATCGAGTTGTTGTTTTGCTTATCGAGTTGTCGTTTTGTTTATCGAGTTGTAAGTTTTGTCGAGCTGTCACATTTGGTGTTTTGAGTTGTTACTCTTTTGTTTACGCAATTTTGTTAAGTCTTGTTTATCGAGTCGTTAACATTGTTGTATTTTGCTTATCGAGTTGTAAACTTGTTAAGATCTTGTCTTTTCTTAACGAGTTGAGTTGTTTGTTTTGTTGTGTCGACTCATTACCTGACTCGGTGAATACACAGTGCGCACATTTCATTCGATTTTATTTTTGTGCAAAATGACGCGATGCGATGCTAAGACTTTCAAATACAAACATCCTTTTCAAAAGCTGTTTCATTCCATCATGTTTTACAACAAATAAAGGTACGAGTTTTACAGGAAATAAAACTGCCTGATAATCTGCAAAGTGCTACAAACTACTAGCAAAAAGTAAAATAAAGCAGGAAACAGCATCAATGCCCTCGGGAGCGGGAATGAGGAGGCCCCCTCATCCTCTTCTGCGGGACAACCTCTGCACCATCATCGCCATCCGGGTCGGAGCTGTCATCCTTAGGATCCCCCTCAGCCTCGTCTCCGCTCCCGGAACCAAGATCGGAGCCTTCCTCCCCAGCAGATGTCTCCGACTGACGGTCTGCGACCTCCTCCTCCTCATCCTCATCGTGCTCTGGCTCTATAACATGAGCCCTACGTCTGTGAGACGACCCCGCTCCTCGAGCCCCTCAAGAAGGCCTAGATGGCCCAGCTCCTCGGGACGGCCCAGATGGTCCAGCACCTCGAAAAGATCCAAACGGTCTACCTCCCTGAGAAAGCCCAGGCGGTCTAGCCTGTGGCGGAGTATATACAGGAGGCATCTGAAAATGAACAGTTCAATACATCAGTTCAAATATGAAAACCAGATGAAAGTACAGTATGTGAGTGAGGTGTGTGTCAGATGTGCTCTACACAAACAGCTTATCAATGCAGTAGAATGTTCAAGATCAGCATATCATCAGGAGTATGGTAAATACCAGAAAACTAAAAGGGTACCTGGAAGCCCATGATGGACAACTGCGCCTCTCTACGCAAGAACATCCCCTCAAGCGAGGCCAGCATCCCAAGCATCTCGTCCATGTACTCAACTGGAGGCTACAGACACAAATGCAAAACTATCAGTAAAGGAATGGATGTCCAAATGTCCGACTGATAAATCAAAGCTGTAAAACATACCGGTGGTGAATCAGGGTCTCTGACATATCTGTGACCAGGCATCGGAGGCTCTATAGGGATCGGAATCGGAGAAGTAGTCCCATACTGCCACCCCATCAACTCGGTCGGCATGTCTGGCCACCCGGGATGATGAATAGTTGGAGGGATCGGGGGAATGAATCCGCGCCCACCTCTGGACGTACCAGCCCTGCTGCCAGAAGGGATGTCCGCAGTACGAGCCTGACTCGAAGAGGGTACATCGGCAGACCTCCGTGGCGGAGCGCGCACTCCTGTAAGGGAGGCATCAGATATGTGTGACGATAAGTGGCGTAGTCTCCCTCTGTGAGATGTAGCAAAGCATCGGTGCCCTGCATAGCGCTAATGACCTCCTGGGTAGAAAGTCTATCAGCAGTCCGCATAGTGGCTGGAGGTGCTGCAGGAGGATCCTGAGAAAGGTATCCCCACACCTGACGCAGAAAGCGTTCCCCCAGGAACCATGCCCTACCAACCGGTCCCTCGAGCAGGATCCTGTACTGGGAGGTGCCTAATCCTCCGACATACTGAAATCGGAGACCATCGCCCAAGACTGCCCAGGGCTGCCACGTGATCTGCGGATAACCAGTGCATGAATCAATCAGAAATCGGGAATATACAAGGCAGATCAAAGATGAAAACGGCAGAAAACTGAGAGTTCTGAAATACCTCTGTCGTTCGCACGGTGTCAAAGTACTGTCGCAGATAGAGGAGAGTCTCTCGAGGTCTCGGTCGGTGCTCGCCCTCGAATACCAAGGAATACGGGGTCATGAGGGGCCCTGCCACCACCATCTCCGGGGCTAATGTCGGAAAATATACATAGACCCATAGCTGTGGAAAACAGTGCAGAATGTGAATACAAAATGCTGAGTGCAAAATACAGGATGTAAAGTGCGCCGTGTATGTGCAATGAACAAGTAATGAGGAGCAGAAATGTAAATCAAGAAGACAGAACGTACCTCCCAGGCTCTCCAATAGCCGCCAAGTAAGTCTCCCTGCCCGCGGGAAGTGGCGCTCATGTAGCAATAGAGGGTAGCCAGGCCGGCGCTGCCCCAGTCGTACCGACTGACCTGTGATAGGTCCACCAGGGCACTCAAAAGATACAACCCGACAGTGTTCCCCCTATCTGCAAACAGAGTGGTGCCAAAGAGGAACATAAGGAAACCACAGGCGTACTGCTCAGCCTCCGCAGGAGACTCAGGTTCCATCTCCGGCCTCCGAAAATGGGAAGAGAACCAGGTGTACCGGACTCTCCCGGAAGCTCTATCCACAGGCGGGCGGGCTCCCAGCAAATACATCCAAGCGGCCTCCCACTCGCCCATATCCTCGTCGTAAGGAATGGGCCAACCTCCTATGTCTAGGCCAGTGAGTACAGCAAAATCTAGCGGGGTCATAGTCAGATCCCCAGTGGCAGAAAAATGGAAGGAATTGGTGGTGTCCCACCACCTCTCCACCATAGCTCCCAACAGAGTCCTACTAGCAGGACAGCGTGATAATCCAACGCAGAAGGCCCCAAACCCTGCTAGATCAACTAAGTCCCGGACAGCCTCCGGAAGCTCAACATACCAATCCCTGGCTGCAGTGGAGCCATACCCCCGTACCGTGCGAGAGCCAACCTGTATTCAGAATGAATACACGTTTCAGCAAATGAAATGAATGAGCTGTGTGCAAATCAAATGAATGAGCTGTGTGCAAATCAAATGAATGAGCTGTGTTCAGTGGGCTGCATGTTCACTTCAATCTGGGCTGCGTGTTCAGAAAATCTGAGTTAGGGCTGCGTGTTCTACTCTCAATCTATGTGGGCTGCGTGTTCACTTCAATCTGGGCTGCGTGTTCAGAAAATCTGAGTTAGGGCTGCGTGTTCTACTCTCTATCTATGTGGGCTGCGTGTTCACTTCAATCTGGGCTGCGTGTTCAGAAAATCTGAGTTAGGGCTGTGTGTTCTACTCTCAATCTATGTGGGCTGCGTGTTCACTTCAATCTAGGCTGCGTGTTCAGAAAATCTGAGTTAGGGCTGCGTGTTCTACTCTCTATCTATGTGGGCTGCGTGTTCACTTCAATCTGGGCTGCGTGTTCAGAAAATCTGAGTTAGGGCTGCGTGTTCTACTCTCTATCTATGTGGGCTGCGTGTTCACTTCAATCTGGGCTGCGTGTTCAGAAAATCTGAGTTAGGGCTGCGTGTTCTACTCTCTATCTAGGTGGGCTGCGTGTTCACCTTCAAACTGGGCTGCGTGTTCAGTAAATTGGTATTTGGGCTGCGTGTTCAAATTTCAAAATCAGTGGGCTGCGTGTTCACCTGTAATCTGGGCTGCGTGTTCAGTAAATTGGTATTTGGCCTGCGTGTTCAAATTTCAAAATCAGTGGGCTGCGTGTTCACCTGTAATCTAGGCTGCGTGTTCAGTAAATTGGTATTTGGGCTGCGTGTTCACCTGTAATCTGGGCTGCGTGTTCAGTAAATTGGTATTTGGGTTGCGTGTTCAAATTTCAAAATCAGTGGGCTGCGTGTTCACTTCAAATATCTGGGCTGTGTGTTCAGAAAATCAAAATTTAGGCTGCGTGTTCAAATTTCAAAATCAGTGGGCTGCGTGTTTACTTCAAATGTCTGGGTTGTGTGTTCAGAAAATCAGAGTTTGGGACTGCGCGTTCTACTCTCAATCAATGTGGACTATGTGTTCAAAAAATTAGAGTTTGGGACGGTGTGTTCTACTCTTAGTCAGTGTGTGCCGTGTGTTCACCTTCAAATTCGGGCTGTGTGTTCGACAAATCAGTGTTTGAGCCGTGTGTTCAATTCTTAACTAATGTGTGCCGTGCGTTCACAATCAATCAATGAGCCTAGTGTTCAGAAGTTCAAGTGTTCAAGTCATATGTTCAGAATGCAAGCAAAATACTATGTCATAAGCTAAACTGTGTGTTCAAGCATGGCAAAGGTACGAAATGCGCGAAAAATGCAGAAAATAAAGTAAAATACCTCTCGTACCTCGTAAGAGAGGTGATGCTCCGGCTCTCGCAGAAGTAGATCCCCGGGTACCCGATCATTGAAGTCGGTTAAATGACGAAAAATAGCCCGCGGAAGAATGTGTACCGATGGGGCATACCTCCCGGGAATAAAAGGCCGGACCCTCGGAGGTAACGTCATGGCATCAAAATCGTCCCCGGCGCCTGGAGGACCTCCGCCGTGAGGGAAATCACCCGCCATTTCAAGGAGTCTGCAAAAGGAGCAAAAATGAGCCAAAATTGGAAAAAGTCAACAAAAGTCAACTCCCGGGAAATGGAAAAGTCAACAAAAGTCAACTCCCGAGAAAATCTTCCAAATATTAAGACAAACTTACCTCAAGTGGTGAAAATGAGAAAAGAAGCCCCGAAATCAAAATTTAGTCGGCTCAAAGTGCTTAAAACTGAAAGATTTCGCGAAAACAACTTGCGTGGGAGGCTGAAAAGCGCGTATAAAGTGCAGATCTGAAGAAAAAAATGGTTTGGGGAGCAAGGGGAGGAGTTTTCACAGCTGTGGGAGTGATTTCGGAATGAATGGATGAGAGGTTATATAGAAATGAGGCAAAAGACAAAATTGCCCCTACTTTTGGACAGGTGGCCGGCCGGCCACCTTTTCTAGCTAGCTGGCCATCTGCTTTTTTGTCCCTAGCCGGTGGCCTCCCCTAGTGCAACCACCTGGCCGGTGGTGTTCCCCACACCCCCACCTAGCTCTCTGCAAATTTTGAGGAAGATCGGAGTTCCCGGGACCTGAAAAAGTTCAAGAAAAGTGCACTTTCTGGCGTGAAACTGCTCCGCCAGAACTTCAGCTGCAATTTTTGACATGTGTCTCATCATTACTCATCAAAATCAAGGTGTATCCTTTTTGAACATGTTGTAACCTCTCCGGGAGGTGAATCAGAGGCCGCGATCAAGTTGCCTTCACCGAAATGCGCGTTTTCTTACACGTTGTTTCGCAACAAACGAGCACCCTGATTCGTGCTCATTTTACATTGTTTTGCACATAACTTGCGTTCTCATGAGCATTTTGCATTGTCATGCATGATTTCTTGGTGTACCATACCTCTGTGTTTGAGCGTGCGTTGTCACGCGTGTTCCTTTCTTGCATTGCGATGCATTCACTCGCCGACACTGCGTGTGTCAAACTTTCGGAATCACAGGAATCACACTGAATATATGTTGTTAGCATATTGTTCTTGTTGAATTTCTCTCTTTTGCAGGCACGATATTGTATGTACGGTTCATTTGAGGCTGGTGCGACCAGACGAATCGCGCAGGTATCGTATCTTCTCCGTGTGAGACGCGACGAGAATTGAATGATTCTCCGCATTCCTAACTGCATGAAATGTAGTTGTTGCTTTGCATTCTTGCTTAAAACTGTTGCATCTATTTGCGAATACTTGCCTCATTACAGCTTGCTGTATTTGCATGATCATCTGGCTCTGTGCATATCGCTTTGCATTTCGCCCCCTTTGCCTGCGGGCACATTTTTCTGTTCATCTTGTATGATTGTCTAAGTCTTCGGCCTTGTCAAAAATGGGTTGTCTCTAGACTTTGACATTCACTCCCGTCACTTCTTGACTTCCGAGTTCTGTCAAAGAGGGGCAACTGTAGACACCCCATTTTTGACCGACCTTAAGACTCAGACGTCACCGATTGAGCGCTCGGTGATGTTGCATATTGTGCTCATTCAGAAGTCTCAGAGTCGCGGCCGTGCGCCCTGCCTCCGGACTTCCGAACCCTCTTCTGTGCCTTGCCTCGGTTTGCGAACCAGACTCGGTTTTCTCCGTTTTCTTTCCTGAGGGGAGGGAGAGGTCCCGTAGACTATCTCTCAGTGGCCGTGGGCTACATTTCGTGCCCGTAGGCCATTTTGCCCATTTCGGAGCCCGGTTCCCGGTTTTCGGAGCCGTCAGGCCGTGTGCCTCGGTTCGGGACCGTCTAACCATCTCCGATTCCTCCGGTTTTTGGCATGCATCTCATTTACTCCCTTTCAAGGGACACTGGGGTCTTAGATACCCACTTCGTGGCCAAACACCACTTTCGGTGCTTAACGGCCTATTTTCGGGACCCCGAACTGCGTGTTTTGGCCCCCGAGCATTCGTTTTGCATTGGTTTTTGTTCATTTTTGGCAGGTACCTCTGTTTTATCACCAGGAAGGTCACTGAAGGGTGGGAGGCCATCAATTGTCTCAACAACCACTTATGCTCCTCTGGCGCCCCCCGGCGCCCGTTTTTCTCACTTCCGGGCTAATGTTGAACACCCTAGGGCCATTTTCTTCGAGCCAAAACCACATATTTGTGTTGTACACACATGGGAGGACCCTAAAAACACATGGCCAGCCAGTAACTCTCATTGACCCTTTTGAACCCCTTCTAAAAGTGGCTTGTTCTCTCTCCTGTTTTAGAATTGCCAATTTTGAACCACATGGTTGTGTTGAGGGGACCTGGGAGGACACCAATATCTGGTGGCCGGCCAACAAATCCACTTGACCCTTTTGACCCCTAGCCGGCCGGCCATAGGGGGTGGCCGGCCGGCCACCTGCAGCAAAATTACCTGGCCGGCCATACTCCCCTCAGTGCATACTTTACAGCTGTATAGCTGTTTGTCCCAAAAGATCTTTGTATCCGGGGGATATTTTGGAGGGAAGCACTTGGGTACATTTCCCTCCACCTTTACACCCCTCTCTTGGTCCATATAAGGGGCCTCCCAGCTCTGTCCCTAGGGTTGAAAAAATTGGTTTGAGCATATACACTTGTATCCCTCTCTATCTCTCTCATTTTCCTCAAGTTTGGTGCCATTTCTTCATCATCTTCAAGCTCTACCACCACCACTCCATTCCAGCAGCAAGGAGAAGCTTTTCAAAGGCTAAAGGTGTTGCAACTTGGTCCAAGAATCACCAAAAGCTTTGGTCTTCAAAGGTAAATCCATTTCCCCTCTTTTTTAGCACTTTCTTGCACCAATTTCTTAGGCTATTTGCTTACTGTTTTGGGCTCCGACCCTAACTGAAACTAGGTCTTTTTTGAGTCATTCTTCATGTTTGTTCAAGGGCTCAACCCTGTTTGAGCCCTCCATTTGGCACTTGCTTCAATACCCCTTGGTATGTCACATTTTTGCATGAAATTTCTAGTCTATGTGTGATCTTTTTTCGAGCATAATGTAAACTGTGAGTGGGCCTATTTTGAGCCCCTCTTCAACATTGAAGAAGGGCTCAACCCTGTTTGGACCCCCTATCTTGCACTTACTTCATAATCTCTCCTATTTACCGTAAATTTGCATGCTATTTCTAGCCTATGTGTGATCTGTTTTGGAACATTTCATGAACTGAGATTGTGATTATTTTGAGCCCCTCTTCAACATTGAAGAAGGGTTCAACATTGTTTTCATACTCCATGTGTCACTTACTTTGAATCCATGTTTTACCCTTGTTTTTGCATGCTTTGCTAGCCCATTTTGCTTCTGTTTTTGGACCATGATCAGAACTGAAAGTGGTCATTTTTTGACCTTCTTAATATATTTCATTAAGGGTCTTTTCTTTTTGGATGAATGTTTGGCCTACTTCATGTTATATCCTCTTGTGGCCTCAATCTTGCATGGCATTTTTAGCATATTTTCATACTGATTTGGGGGATGTCATCTACTGTAAATATGCATATTTTTGGCCCCTCTTCAGTGTTGTAGAAGGGTATTTTTCCATTTGGGCATTGTATATATCACTTACTTCAATACCCCTCTTGGGGAGCCATTTTTGCATTCTTGCTTAATCCTATGCGTGCTTGCTGTTTAGCCCTTTTTATGACTGAAAAATGCTTGTCTTGGGGCTGCCTTGCTACTGTATTTTCATTCCATGTCCATATTGTGCATGCATTGCATAGCTATAGGCCATTTCGGGTGCTTAATATCGCATTTCGGGACCATTCCGTGCATTTGGTGTCATTTACCCACCTTTCGGGACTGTTTTGCATCATTTGTGAGTCCTGAAATTCATTTGCATGTTTGCATATCATTCCCATGCCATTTCATGCCTTAGGGCCATTGTCTCGGTTTGCGTGTCCGTGTGCACGCATTTCGAGGCACTTCATTTTCATCCATCGGCCTCTTATGTGAGTGTGGCTGAGGCTCACTCATGTTAGTGTAAGTCCATTTTGCATTATATATGCCATTTTAGTCTCATTACATTGCGTATGTCATTGCCTCGGTTTGCGTGCCCGTGTGCACGCATTTCGAGGCATCTCATTTTTCATCTCACGGCCTCTTATGTGAGTGCGGCTGAGGCTCTCTCATGTTAGTGTAAGCCCATATTGCATTGCGTATCTCATTTTAGTCCTGTTGCATTCCGTATGCCATTTCCTCGGTTTGCGTGCCCGTGGGCACACATTTCGAGATATCTCATTTTAGTCTCATTGTATATCATATTTCAGGCCATTGCATTCCGTATGCCATTGCCTCGATTTGCGTGCCCGCGTGCACGCATTTCGAGGCACTTCTTTTTTATCAGACGGCCTCTTACGTGAGTGCGGCTGAGGCTCTCTCATGTTAGTATAAGCCCTTTGCATTGTTTATGTCATTTTAGCATCATTGCATTCCGTATGCCATTGCCTCGGTTTGCGTGCCCGTGTGCACGTATTTCGAGGTACTTCACTTTTATCCGACGGCTTCTTATGTGAGTGTGGCTGAGGCTCTCTCATGTGGGTATAAGTCCAATTTGCATTGCGTATGCCATTTCATGCTTTAGGATCATTTTCTTGGTGTGCGTGCACGTGTGCACGTATTTCAAGGCATCTCATTTTCATAGCATTGTGCATGCTAGGTCATATGTTAGCTGCATTTCATGCATATCATGCATATTGCATCGTGTTCGGGATAGGAGTTAGCCCGGGCACGGGAAACGAGGTACGTTCCATACTCCGAGTGACGGAACGGATCTCAATTCCCAAGTCACCGACACTCCGGATTATCCATGATGGAGTTAGGTTTTGTTGTAGCATTCATATGCATTCATTCTATATTGAGTTGTGCAATTCGGCTCCTCGGCCATCATGCATCGAGATGCGTGATTGGTGGCACGAGGATCGAGGCATGCATATATTTGTGAAATACATTGCTATGCCCCTTTCCTGCTCTCTGTTGCAGCAAAATCCAGGATCAGCAGTCTTCCGGGACTTGGCGCGTTTTTCAAGAAACATTGCAAAACAGAGGCTAATCGGGGCATCGCCGTGGATTTCCGCGCAAGGCAGCCCAAACATGTAGCATTCATCAGAATCAAGGCAGTCTCTGGCTTGCATGCCAGTTTACAGTTTTCTTAGTTAATTTGTTAATTAATTAGGAATTTGTATATTATTTGGATCTGTAATATTTTGGACTGTATTATTCTTTCATTCGGGACTGTATATTTATTCGGACCCTCTGCGCGAGGGCATAACTGTAATAAGTGTGGGTGAGTGTGATGTATGTCTTCCAACCCCACGTCTTTCTTCCCTTTTATTTATCTGCTTATGATGGTTAGATATAGGACATATTTCAATTAGCATACAGTATGACAGCATGTTTGCATCATTCATCTGTTTTGCATGCACCGGGCTCGGCGCATCATACAAACTGCATTTGTATTTCAATTCCAAATTGAATACTTGATAGTTGTAGCATTCCATATGTCATGTTTAGAATAGCCGAGCCTGCTATAGTTGCATTTTGCATGTATTGCATTAGGCATTTCAAGCACATCTAGGATCATGCATGATTTCTAATGTAGCTTCTGTTTTGGCTTGGAGTACTCGGTAAGTTTTATGCTTTAGCATCCTTGCATGCGTGTGAGTGTTGCCATGAATAGCATGCTTACCATGAGGCTAATTGCTTATGTGATATAACTGCCTGAATGCCTGTGGGTGAAGGTTGGGTTATCTGAATTGGAATAATGCATTGATTGTTTGTTTTAAGCCCACTAGATTGTGGCAACACCATGTTTTCTAAGCCCACCCGAGGGTGGCAAAATCTGCATCTTAAGCCTACCTGCGGGTAGCAAACCATCTTTCAAAAACAAACATGAAATGTTTTGTTCCAATTCAGGCAACTCAGTCTATACTTGTATGCTGTGCGCATCACATAGTAACCTAGGCTAATAACCGGAATAAGAACACGCGATGTTTTCAAAAACAGATATCATGATTAGTAGAGGCCGGTCTTTGACCGGGCGAGCGGGGGTGCTCACGAAGTGACCTTCCCCAATCGTACCCAAGTTCCCGAGCCGAGGCAACTTTGGTGATGACGGACACGTGGCCTTTGGCACCGAGTCAGGGTTTCCTAAATTTCCCAAAAATAAAACATTTAGGTGGCGACTCTGTATCTGGCAAAGCAGTCCATGTTTGGCACTTCTTTCAAAAAATCTGTTTTCAAAACGATTTGCCGAATTTGGACTCTTTGGTTCGAGATTTAGAACCGTGACATTTGAGTCCTTCGAACTGTAGCGACCCAATATCGAACCAGAACGGGGGGGACTCGCACTCCTTCCCCGGGATGCGTTCGGGGGACGTCTACAACAAGCTTAAGCCCAGTCCAAATCTAAGCCCAAATTTAGTGATGCCCACTTTATGAGATAATTCTCATTCATAACTCAATGATTTCGGCTCATTATTTTTGTATTGCAATCTTCTCACTTAAGATAATACAAAACCACTCTGACCCACCTCAACCAGCGGTTGGGTCCCACTTTAATTTCAAATTAAAGTTGCCAAAAATTATTATTTTCCAACAAAATTTTGTATTCATATACTTAGAAAAGTGTTAAAAAAATAAGAATATAATTTATTCCAAGGCCTATTTTGGAATGTAACGTCCTCAAAATTATATAATAAATATAATCCATAAGTAGAAAGATAATAGAAGTAATACGTTTTCACTCATCAAAGTTCGTATAGAAAAGATAACATATATATGCAATATACATTTACAAACTGCTCATCCTGAATCTACAGCATGTTTTACAATGATAAGAGAACTGAAAACTAAACAGATAATCATATGCCTAACAAGCTTATATCTTTCCAAGTCATTGCTTGGTTACAACAAAATGAGCCTAACTCAATACAATTAAAGCCCTTAGTTATACAAAAAAATACACAAAAGAAAGAAGCTCTTACTCCCAAATGTTCCTCTAAACTATTGCCTTGGCGAAAGCATATCACCAACACCTGAAAATAGTTTTTTTCAAATAGGGTAAGCCAAAGCCCAATAAGAATAATCTAGCATAATATATGAGATTTAACAAAGATATAAGTGCAATGTGCATATACAATGCCTGTGACCAAAACATTCACATTTTATATAATCACAAAGTACCAAGTTCATATCTTAATCCATTTTCCTTCAATTCAGTTCAAGTCATGAGCCAATTTCATTATCTTTCAATAACCTAATTGATACTACAACTCAGTGGTTTTCCAATTAACACAATTACTACATAAACACTTCAATCTCCCATTTTACGAAAATTTCGTCCGTGAAATCGACACCCATGTATATGCGCGGTTTCGGGACTTTCACCTAAGGCCCTCCGACCAACTTAATTTCAATGGAGTCCATCCCCTATCTCTTCCCAAATATGGAGTACATCCCTTTTCTCCTCCCAAACATCATACATATATAATGTATTTAAAACATAATCATATTCAATGACAACCAACAATAGATTAGTTTTAATTCACCGAATCCTCATGCAATTTCTACAACAATCATAATTATCCTCTACCGATGGCCCAATATAGTTATTTCTAAACAGATATTCAATCTCAAAATCGATAACTTATTCAAAATTTCCAAAGGAGTAAGGTAATACACATCCAACTCGACTATTTATTTCAATATTTGTCCAATTTCATATTTACAACACCCATTTCATTTATTTATACAAAATAAATATTTGAATCATTTTAGAGTAAACTCCATTTTTCCAAATATCAACCTAAAGGCCAAAGTCAACTAGTTTGTAACAATACAACCTTATATTCATCCTCATAACCATTTCCACAACATGCAATTAGAAACCCCTCTTTTGATTTTATAACCCAAACTCTATGTTTGTCCATAACACTCCCATATCCTATCATTGTTACACAATCACCAAATAACTAAGTTAAAAACCATATGAAAGTGTAGAAAATCCCTACCTCAAACTTAGAAGACCAAAGCGACAAAGGAGAAACTTCAAAAACGTCGAAGCCAACTTTTACTCAGATCAAAACGGAACTCTTGAGGCATTCTACCTTTTTCTCAAAGGTACTAGGGTGAAGATCCCAATGGATCTAGGTGAAATAGTAGAGAGAAGATGAGTTTTAGAGAGAGAAACTCAAGATCTAGGTTTTTTTTAAAAAGTTATAGAGAAAGAGAGGAGTAAAAAAGTGAAGCAAAAAGTTATCTTCACGATCTGATATACACGCAGTCCGCTCGAGCGTGAAAAATGACGCTCGAGCATCAGACACAATGTTCCGCTCGAGCACAAGAAGTGACGCTTGAGCTCAAGATTGGACGTTCGAGCGTAGGAAACGCCGCTCAAGCGTAGAATACACTCTTCCAGTATTTGCAGGTCTGCAAAAATATTGAGAGTTTGCAAAGCCCGCTCGAGCGCAAGAATAGTCGCTCGAGCAGAGGAGCAAAAATTGCAAAACCCGTTCGAGCGTAAGAATGGCCGCTCAAGCGGAGGATCAAAAATCTGGACAACAAGGGTTTGGAAAAACAAACAACTAACATGTTCCAAACACACAACTACAATCCAATAACCAAATTTAAGGGGGAACAGGAGGGAAAAAACATGAACAATCATACAAGGCTAAGAAATCCAAGTCCAAAACACAAAATGGGTCGGGTCTAAACCAGAAAAGCTATAACCTCCTCCCCTTAAAGAATTTCATCTCCGAAATTTCAAATCAAGTTCAAAATTATTATTAAACCATTCACAACAACGTTAATCTAACAAGTTCAACATCACGACCCACTCTCCGATCATCCATTTTCATCAACTCGATACACAAGTCCCATATTGAAAGTGCAATTTACAATTTCCCAAAATATTTACAATATTCAAAATTTACACAACATATACAATGCCTTTATATTTCATTAGCATAATCAAAATCTCAATAAATAATCAAACACCAACAAATAAGTCTAGATATTTTTCTTAGACTTCCAATTCACACTCCCAAGTTGCTTTCTCAACTCCGTGATGTTTTCACAATATCTTAACTAAGGGAATCGTCTTGCCTCGCAAGACTTGGTCTCGTGTATCCAAGACTCTTACCGGTCTCTCCTCATATGAGGCATCCTCATCTACTTATAAGTCGGTCCAATCCAACACGTGCAATGGATCTGGCTCATACTTCCGAAGCATACTAATATGAAACACATCATGAACCCCAGAAAGTTGTGATGGTAATGCCAAACGGTAAGCTACCTCCCCGATCCGCTTAAGGATCTTAAAAGGCCTAATAAACCAAGGGGACAACTTCTCACTCTTCCCAAATCTCATCAAACCCCGCCTAGGTGATATCTTCAAAAAGACATGATCTCCCACCTCAAAAGACAAGGGTCTCCTTCTACGGTTGGCATAACTTTTTTAGCGACTCTGAGTCGTAACTAATCGCTTACGAATAAGTGCCACTTTTTCCGTCATTTCCCGGACCAACTCTGGACCCAACAAAGGTGCGTCACCCACCTCAGCCCAACACACCAAGGATCTACATAGTCGGCCATACAAGGCCTCAAATGGTGCCATGCCAATACTCAATTGGAAGCTGTTATTATAGGTAAATTCCACTAAGGGCAAGTGTCTCTCCCACAACCCCTTAAAATCAACGACACAACCTCAAAGCATATCCTCAAGGATTTGAATGGTACGCTCGGACTGCCCGTCACTTTAAGGATGATACGCTGTGCTAAAAGTCAGTCTAGTGCCCAAGGCACTCTGGAAGCTCTGCCATAACCGAGCTGTAAAACGCGGATCTCTATCCGAAACAATCGTCACAGGGACCCCGTGCAACCTCACTATATCCCTAATGTAAAGGTCGGCAAAATAGTCTACCGAATCGTTTACAAGCATAAATATAAAGTGCGCCGACTTGGTCAACCAGTCAACTACCACCCAAATGGCATCACTACCCCGTTGAGTCCTCGAAAGGCCCACAACAAAATCCATCGTGACATGCTCCCACTTCCATTAGGCTATCAGCAAGGGTTGCAACAAACCCGCTGGCCTTTAATGCTCGGCCTTCACTTGCTGACAAGTAAGGCATTTCGACACAAACACAGCTACATCCTTCTTCATACCCCTCCATCAAAACTGGCAACTAAGGTTGTGATACATCTTTGTGCCCCCCAGATGCATCGCAATGCGTGAATAGTGAAACTCTTAGAGTACTTCCTCTTGGCAAAACTCTGGTACGAACAAACGGTCACGGTATCTCACACTCTGATCGAGATTCTACCTCAAGGTCACCCCTCTACGCTTCTAACACTCGGTTCACAGGTGTAGGTTGTGTAACTACCGTAAACAATGCTGCAGACTCAACGGACTCACCAAGATACAAGTCAAACTTACCAAGAGTACCCAACATCTCCTATTCTCGAACAGTGATACAAACTACACTACTAATTGATTTCCTACTCAAAGCATCGGCCATAACGTTGGCCTTTCCCGGATGATAATGCAACTCAAAATCATAATCCTCCATGAACTCCATCCACATTCTTTGCCTCAAATTCAAGTCCTTCTGTGTAAATAGATATTTCAGATTCTTGTGATTAGAAAACACATCAAATCTCTCACCATACAGATAGTGCCTCTAAATCTTCAAGGCAAAAATCACCACTACTAACTCTAAGTCATGAGTAGGATAATTCCCCTCGTGTGTCTTCAACTGCCATGAGCCATAGGCCACTACCTTTCCCTTTTGCATTAATACACAACCTAAACCTTCTCGTAAGGCATCACAATATACCGAATAGCCCAAGCCCCTCTTCGAAATAATCAACACTAGAGCAGTGGTGAGTCTAACCTTAAGCTTTTGGAACGACTTCTCACAAGACTCACTCTATACAAACTTGATTCCCTTCCTCATCAACCTAGTCAAATGTGAGGCTAATCTAGAGAAATCATTCACAAATCGACGATAATACCTGGCCAATCCCAAGAAACTATGGATCTTAAAAGCATTTTTAGGTTATGCATAATCTTGCACTGCCTCTATCTTAGGCCATTTTTAGGTTATGCCTAATCTTCCCCGAATACTACATGGCCTAAGAATTTAACCTATTTCAGCCAGAACTCACACTTCCCAAACTTAGCGTATAATTTATGGACTCTAAGCAACTCAATCACCACTCGTAAGTGTTCCCCATACTCCTCCTCAGAGGGTGAGTAAATCAAGATGTCATCCACAAAGACAATCACAAAACGGTTTAGGAACTCACGGAAGATCCGGTTCATCAAATCCATAAGCACAGCTAGAGCATTGATTAGCCCAAAAGGCATCACTAGAAACTCGTAATGGCCATACCGCATATAGAATGCCGTCTTCGGGATATCCTCCTCCCTTACCCTCAACTGATGATAACCCGATCTTAGGTCTATCTTGCAGAAGCAACAAGACCCCTTCAACTAATCAAACAGATCATCTATACGAGGCATTAGGTATTTGTTCTTAACAGTTTCTTGGTTCAACTTCCGGTAATCTATACAAAGTCGCAACACTCCATCTTTCTTTTTAGTAAAGAGAGCCGGTGCTCCCCACGGTGAAGTACTAGGGCGGATGAAGCCCTTATCTAATAATTCCTAGAGTTGAATCTTCAACTCACTCAATTCAGCAGGTGCAAATCTATACAGTCCCATAGAAACCGGTGTCGTGCCAGGCACCAAATCAATAGAGAACTCGATCTCTCGGTGAGGTAGTAAATTAGTAAGATCCTTGGGAAAGACATCGAGGTATTCACAAACCACCTTGGCAACTCAGCCCGGACTTCATCACATTCATCATCCAAGAAGGTTGCAAGAAGGCAACTAAGTTCACTCCACCCCCGCGAATCATATACTGGTGATAAAACTCTATCCACCCGATCCCCCCAAGAAATAAAAACAATCACCGCTTAGGGTACATACAGTAACCCTCTAACGATAGTAATCTATAACAGCCCGATATGAAGATACCCAGTCCATACCCAATATAACATCAAAGTTAGACATATCAATCAATACAAATGTAAATGAAAGTCAACGACCAGCAACCTCTATGTCACAACCCCGACACCTCTGCTTCAAAATAACCTCACAACCGATAAGTGACTCTACATAGATAGGAGATGCTAACTGAGCCAACTCTAACTCCAAAATCGATGCAAATGCAAACGAAATAAAAAGAATGGGATGCACCCGTATCAATCAATACATTAGGCTAAATTACAAAACGAGAAAGTACCTCTCACTACAGATGGAGCAAGTATAAGATCTGGCGTTGTAATAGCATACACACGCCCCGTAGGTCTCTGTTTAACCTACTCACCCCTCGGAGCATAAGCCTGATGCACTGACTGAGCCGAAGAGGCTCCCTGATTGGCCCTCAAAGCTTGTACTGACTGTGTTGGCTAATGGCTCTGTGTCTGTCTCGAACCAGATGTACCAGATGTGTCACCCAACTGAGGAAAAAATCTCTTCATGTGCCCTGTTTGCCCACACTGATAACAAATGAGCAGCTGCCCTCTCTTTAGACTCTGGTCTTGAAAACGAACAGAAGACGGTGCAGACCGTTGCCCTCCTCCCCTCTGCAGGCAAGCTGGAGACTTGTGGCCCAACTGACCACATTTGTAACAAGTAACATCTCCCTGACCACCCCTCCTAGAACCCAAACTCGGTATTGGAAAAGTAGACGCGACTAAGCTCCTTGAGATGACTGAGCGTTAGAACCCCTTTGCCTCTTACTGTCCCCCTGATTATCCTGACTCTTCTTGAAGCCCCTTACCCTCTCTTCCTCTGCTTGCATAATAGTCTCCAGATGGGCTACCACCTCTACAAGGCGCCCATAATCTCTAATCATGGATCCGGCCACTCTAAACATGAGCCCGATCTTCAATCGTTTCTCAAACTCTAAGCAATGGCGCTCCACAGTTGCCATAAGCTCAGGTGCAAACCTAGACAAGCTAGTAAAGGTGGCCTCAAACTCGGCCACTGGTGTGTTCAACTGCACTAGCTTGGAAAACTGCTCTCTCAGTTTCTCCCTAACCGTGAGAGGTAGAAACTTGTCTTGGAAGGCGCTGACAAAAGCCTTCCAAGTCACCCCAATGCGCCCACGCGCATACTTCCACTATTGACCCGCAACTAATCGTCATCAATGCCAAGCATCTCAAACGTCTTCACTATTTGTTCTAGCCACTCATCTACCTTCAATGGCTCCTTGGGATCACCCAAAAACTCATCCAAATTTGACCGGAAAAACTCTCTCTTCAGAAAAGATGGCCCTGCGTCAGCTACTTGGGCCTGGACTTGATTCTTAGCTCTGAGAATGTCCATGGATTCTCACAATGCTCCGTCTATCTCGCGGGCTAAAGCGCCCATGGCCTGTTGACCAACTGGTTCAGCCACATTGGCTTAGCCAACCCCTTCTTCCTATGCCGGAATTTCATCTAGTATAGGCACCTCGTGCCTCCTAAGCCTATCATGCCTACCACCACGACCACGTCCTGACATCCTAATAAAGGTAGCACAAGAGATTAGCACATTCACAAATATGCTGAAGCTAACTCAGTTGCGTCCTAATACATTGGACAATAGTAATTCACTCCATCTAAGCACGTAGTGCCATAAATACATACGAATTTCATTTCCGAATAGTGACCATCCCGCGGCGTTGCCAAAGTTCCAATTAGAAACAGTAGTGATCAAGTGCCTTTCCAATAGGACTCCTAGAAACCCGTAGACTCGATCAACATTCTAGAAATAAATCTCATACCCATATAATCACATAAGCATGTTATCACATACGCATACAATATATATTAACGCCTCAGCTAAGCGAGACAAACTCATTGTGGTAATAACCACTTCTTACGTACCCAAAGTATTCAAACCCAGTACACTCTAATACCAAGTTGTAACGCCCCTACAATTATACAATAAATATAACCATAAGTGGAAAGATAATAGAAGTAATATGCTTTCATTCATCAAAGTTCGTATATAAAAGATAACACATGCGATATACATTCACAAACTATTTATCCTGAATCTCCAGAATGTGTTACAATGATAAGAGAACTGAAAACTAAACAAGTAATCATATGCCCTTTAGGCTTACATCTTTCCAAGTCATTACTTGGTTATAACAAAATGAGCCTAGCTCAATACAGTTAAAGCCCTTGGTTATACAAAAGAATACACAAAAGAAAAAAGCTATTACTCCCAAATGTCCCTCCAAACTATTGCCTTGGCAGAGGCATATCACCAACACCTGAAAATGATTTTTTCCAAATAATGTGAGCCAAAGCCCAGTAGGATGCACAATATATGAGATTTAACAAAGATATAAGTGCAATGTGCATATACAATGTTTGTGACCAAAACATTCACATTTTATATAATCATAAAGTACCAAGTTTATATCTTAATCTATTTTCCTTCGATCCATTTCAAGTCATGAGCCAATTTCATTATCTTTCAACAACCTAACTGATACTATAACTCAGTGGTTTTCCAATTAACACAATTACTACATAAACACTTCAATCTGCCATTTTATGAAAATTCCGTCCGCGAGATCGACACCCATGTATACGCGCGGTTTCGGGACTTTCACCTAAGACCCTCCGACCAACTTAATTTCAATAGAGTCCATCCCCTATCTCCTCTCAAACATGGAGTACATCCCCTTTCTCCTCCCAAACATCATACATATATAATGTATTTAAAACATAGTCATATTCAATGATAACCAACAATAGATTAGTTTTAATTCAACTAATCCTCATACAAATTCTACAACAATCATAGTTATTCTCCACCGATAGCCCAATACAGTTATTTCTAAACAGATATTCAATCTCAAGACCGATAACTTATTCAAAATTTCCAAAGGAGTGAGGTAATACATATCCAACTCGACCATTTATTTCAATATTTACCCAATTTCATATTTGCAACATCCATTTCATTTATTTATACAAAATAAATATTTGAATCATTTTAGGGCAAACTCTTTTTTCCCAAATATCAACCCAAAGGCCAAAGTCAACTATTTTGTAACGATACAACCTTATATTCATCCTCATAACCATTTCCACAACATGCAATTAGAAACCCCTCTTTTGATTTTACAACCCAAACTCTAGCCTTGTCCATAACACTCCAATATCTCACTATTGTTACACAATCACCAAATAACTAAGTTAAAAATCATATGAAAGTGTAGAAAATCCCTACCTCAAGCTTAGAAGACCAAAGCAACAAAGGAGAAACTTCAAAGATGTCGAAGCCAACTTCTACTCGGATCAAAACGGAGTTCTTGAGGCATTCTACCTTTTTTTCAAAGGCACTAGGGTGAAGATCCCAATGGATCTAGGTAAAATAGTAGAGAGAATATCAGTTTTAGAGAGAGAAACTCAAGATCTAGGTTTTTTTTGAAAAGTTTTAGAGAAAGAGAGGAGTGAAAAAGTGAAGCAAAAAGTCATCTTCACGATCTAATATACATACAGTCCGCTCAAGCGTCAAACACATTGTTCCATTCGAGCGCAAGAAGTGATGCTCGAGCGTAGAATACACACTTTCAGAAGTTTTGTAGACGAAGGACATCGCTCGAGCTCAAGATTGGACGCTCAAGCGTCCACCCGCTCGAGCGTAGGAAACGCCGCTCGAGCGTAGAATACACTCTTTTAGTATTTGCAAGTCTGCAAAAATACTGAGAGTTTGCAAAGCCCGCTCGAGCGCAAGAATGGCAGCTCGAACGAAGGAGCAAAAATTGGAAAGCCCGCTCGAGCGGAGCAAAAATCTGAGCAACAAAGGTTTAGAAAAACAAGCAACCGACCTGTTCCAAACACACAACTATAATCCAATAACCAAATTTAAGAGGGAACAAGAGGGAAAAGTCATGAACAACCATACAAGGCTAAGAAATCCAAGTCCAAAACACAAAATGGGTCGGGTTTAAACCAGAAACACTATATGAGAAATGGGTTAAAAGTCACTTTCTAGCTTCTAACCCACTTCCTCTCTCACAAAAAAAAAAAAAAGTCAAAAAGTCAAAAAAAACCAAAAAGCCAACTTTTAACCGTCTTCCCAAAACACCCCTAAGTGTAAATCACATAATATTATACTGGACGTCCCTGAATAGATGAGAAATTTTATGCTTTTTTACAGTAAATGGATTATTTCCACTGTTAAGTGAAAATGACATTCTTTTATGTTGTTAAAATTAATTGTTAAAAGATCAACTAGTAGTTTTTCCATGAGTAAAAATTTAATATAACAGTGATAATAAGCCGTCACCAACCTGTGGTAAATTAGAGAAGAAAAAAACAAAAAACAAAAAAACCACAAACAAAGGAAGCATATTTACCCCTCTATTTGTTGAAAATTTATTCCTTATCATCACCTATTGTATTGCCACAAACACATCGAAGGTATTGATTTATGTAAGACTTATAGAAATTAATGACTTAAATTAACGTATTTATAGTATGATCATGTCACTATCATTGGTGGTAGTGAATAATTGTTCTTTCTTGTCATGTTGCCAAAAATCAAGACAACATGCAGAAAAATTCAAATATGACTATAAAATTCATGTGAGCCAATAAACTTGAAAATTATCTAAGTAAAAACATTTCATACCATACAAAAATGGGTAATTTAATTATGTGCACAAATGTTAAATGATTAAATCACTTTGGGGTGGAAGTGTTCACGACTTCATTATTGATGGTGCAAACTTCCAAATCCAACATGACTTAATACATTTACACTTTCTTTTCTTTTCGTACATTTTATTCTCTCAAGGCCTTTCTTTCTTTTTACATGTGACAAGTGAAAAGTGACCAAAAAATTTATATTTACATCGCCAATATCTTAATTTAACATGTGGAACAATTGATAGGATCCTAAGATAAGTCCACATGCTCCTCTCAAAAAGAGGAAAGGTTCTCTGTACTAGCAAACTCAACAGCAATTTTGTAAAGATTAAGAATTAGCTTGATGGATAAAGTGGTCATTTAAAGTTGGTGCTTGGGTTTGAAACTTTAAGCTCTGTTACTTTTCATTTTGGCTATTTCCTCTTCCGAATTGTTAGATAAAAAACTACAACAACAACAATAATTTGACAAGAAGTCAATTTATCTATGTGGACTAGACAATTCAGTTGGGCTCATGAACCATTATGGGGCCTTTTTTTTTGATAATTTAATTTGTTTATTTTTGTATAGATCTTTTGTAAAAAATAATAACAATTTAAATTTATTTAATAATTTTTTTTTTATTCAAAACATGTACTATAAAAATTATTTTGAAAATTGATCTTTCATTTTTTTTTTTTTTTAAGACAAGTATACGAAGACATTATAGTTATAATTATGAGGTCAATTTAATTCTTTCATGGACATTAGGGATGATTCCCATTCCCTTTCCTTTTAGATTAGGCTAGTGTAAGTTCTATCAAGTGACCCCAAAAAAAAAAATTCCTCTTCTTTTCATCTTTATTGTTTGGCGTTTAGGGTACACATAAATAAGTTAATTTTTGTTACAAAAATTAAAAAGTCACCAAGTTATTTGATATCAAATAAAAAAGACAAATTAAATTGTTTGTTATCAACTAAAAAAATTAAATATCATCTCAACTTTTTTCACTCACAAGAAAATAATTTTTTTAGCAACTTTTTAAAGAAATTAATTTTTGTAGCCTCTAAAATTCAAAGTAATAATAATAACAATAAAAACTGAAGCGGAATAACTGAATTTGAAAAACTCTTAAAAACACAATTTTTCAGGGGGTATAGAGGATGTGAATTCTCAATTCTTGGAAAATTCCTCCCCTCTATCTCCTTGAAGAAGGTTATTTATAGGAGAAGGAGATGACTGTGAGACTTGTGAGCAATTCTGACTGGAAAGTAGGAGGCACATAGGTGCTGCCTGCTACTTTCGATGACTAATTGAGAACTATCTACTTTAACTTGTCTTTTGCCATGAATAGTGAATAGTGACTTTTTCCACTATTCATTTACTTTCAATGGAGAGATGTGACTGCATGATTAACAAAAGGGGAATCAATATATATATCAGCAGCTTTTCTCAAAGTAAGAGTAGTGATTGAAGCTTGTGGGGATATATTTTCTGAGCACCAACACGTGGCCAAGGTGACGCCGACGTGTCAGCCGACGTGTCACATGTCCTGATCATGATGCCGAGGTTATCTCGGCTAGGCCGAGGTTATCTGCGAGGATACCAGAATCCGAGATAAGCGGATATGGGACAAGAGTCCTAGATTGGGAGAAGACTTCAATTTGGGTAAAGATAAGACTCTTAGAGAGTTTATCCTAATTCTACTAGGAGTCCCAGATTAGCAGTAATCCTAAGTCCATTAGGGCTAGGCTCCTATTGGGACTAGGATTGTATTGGCTATAAAAGAAAGGCACCCCCATGGGTCTAAGATATGCTTTTGATATTCTGTCTAGTGAGTTAAGCACTATTGATTATCTTTGAGAGATATTGAGTACTGACTTGATCGTCGGAGTACTCCCAGGTGGACGAACCACCGCCGAAATCTTCTCTTTCTGTTGCAGGTCAAACAGGTGTCATCTATTCTGCCGGTGCTCTCCAGCTGAATACTAAGTTGGCAGTGTGGTCGGAAATTGACACACACAATTTGGCGCCGTTTGTGGGAAAGAAAGGAGAATAGATGGCCATCACCGTACAAAATCAACGTGTTGAAAACGACGAGTTTAGCGAAGATGGAGAGTCTGTCGACATAAACGGAATGAAGACCCGTCCAGAAGGGACGCGAAGACAGGGGGCATGAGCGCTCCCAAGGAGATGGCATTCAAGTATAAAAGAGCTCAGCCTAAGTGAGCACATCCTGGATTTCAGGCCCCGGACCCCAGATCCCGAAAGACAAGATCTCGGCCTAAATAAGCAGGTCCGAGAAGAGAAGAGCTCAACCTGAGTGAGCAGATCCAAGATTCCAGAAGACATGATCTCGGCCTGGATGAATAGGTCCGAGAAGAGAAGAGCTCAACCTGAGTGAGCAGATCCAAGATTCCAAAAGACAAGATCTCGGCACTTAAGTCCGAGAAGAAAAATGGCTTGCCGATGCGAGGCCGAGGTAATGATGAATAACTTAGACTCATTATATGGCAGAGTCGAATATTGCATATAATGGAGTTGAACTAAGTTAGAGTAACATAGGCTTGCCATGTCGGCAGAATCAAACTCAGGTTGAAACCAAGTAAGATCAACAGAGAAATCAAGGCTAACAACCTCGGCTTGAAACCAACTTCGGCGAACAAGATCACATGCACAAGCTTAATGTGAACATAAGTCCACATTAGGGGGCAAAGAGTTATAAATGATGTTTAACACTTGTTGAAATTTGTAGCAATTTACAAGTTGAAGTTAAACCGAGATGATGTTTAACACTTGTTGAAATTTGTAGCAATTTACAAGTTGAAGTTAAACCAATGTTATGTTTAACACTTGTTGAAATTTGTAGCAATTTACAAGTTGAAGTTAAACCGAGATGATGTTTAATACTTGTTGAAATTTGTAGCAATTTACAAGTTGAAGTTAAACCGATGTTATGTTTAACACTTATTGAAATTTGTAGAAATTTACAAGTTGAAGTTAAACCGATGTTATGTTTAACACTTGTTGAAATTTGTAGCAATTTACAAGTTGAAGTTAAACCGAGATGATGTTTAACACTTGTTGAAATTAGTAGCAATTTACAAGTTAAAGTTAAACCGATGTTATGTTTAACACTTGTTAAAATTTGTAGCAATTTACAAGTTGAAGTTAAACCGAGATGATGTTTAACACTTGTTGAAATTTGTGGACAAATTACAAGTTGAAGTTAAACCAAGATCATTGTTTAACACTTGTTTAAACTTGAGAAAAGTTTACAAGTTAAAGTTAAACCGAGATTATGTATGACAGCTCATACGCGTGAACGGGTTCTTGGAATTCTTGTTCTTTAAGAGACATGTCAGCCTTAACGATGATCTCGGCTACGATACTTTAAGCCGACATACTGGAAAGTATCGATATAGGTTTCATCACCTCAGAATGCCGAGGTAATAGAACCTAGGGGGCAGTTGTGGGGATATATTTTCTGAGCACCAACACGTGGCTAAGGTGACGCCGCGTGTCAGCCGAGGTGCCACATGTCCTGGTCATGATGCCGAAGTTATCTCGGCTAGGCCGAGGTTATCTGCGAGGATACCAGAATCCGAGATAAGCGGATATGGGACAAGAGTCCTAGATTGGGAGAAGACTTCAGTTTGGGTAAAGATAAGACTCTTAGAGAGTTTATCCTAATCCCACTGGGAGTCCCAAATTAGCAGTAATCCTAAGTCCATTAGGGCTAGGCTCCTATTGGGACTAGGATTGTATTGGCTATAAAAGAGAGGCACCCCCATGAGTCTAAGGTATGTTTTTGATATTTTGTCTAGTGAGTTAAACACTATTGATTATCTTTGAGAGATATTGAGTACTGACTTGATCGTCAGAGTACCCCCGGGTGGACGAACCACCGCCGGAATCTTCTCTTTCTGTTGCAAGTCAGACAGGTGTCATCTATTCTGCCGGTGCTCTCCAGCTGAATACTAAGTTGGCAGTGTGGTCAGAAATTGACACACACAAAGCTGATGTATATATGGAATCCAATGACTGTGCTTAGACATATGGGTCCTGAGCATCTTGGAATTATGAATCATATGGATCATGACTTGTGGAGGCTTCAAATGAGGCTGAGCTATCAAAAGCATTGTCTTCATCTTGTGACTTGGCTTGGGGCAATAATAACTTTGCAATTTGGATGAGTTCTTCATTAGTGGTATTTGACTTGGGCTTTACTTTGAGCTTGGACTTGGATAACTTGGATTTGGAAGGTTCAAAACTTGCTGTTAGGCTTCCTTGTATGACTGAAGCAGTTGAGTTCTGCTAAGAAGACTTGACCATTGCTGGAGTAGAAGCATGAATATTGACTGGAAATTCCTGTTGGACTTGATCAATAATGCGATGGGTTTTGAATGCATCCCACTATTTGAAAAAATGCTATCAAATGACTATGTTGTCTGAAAGCCTGTATTGCCATTTAAATATCTAAGGGACTTTGTATTTAGACATAAAATAGAGCAATATAGGGAACTGACTCTTGTGTTGACTTAATTTGTAAACTGAAGAGAAATAAGTGACTTGTTCTATTAAATCATAAGGGATAATATCGGTGTTGGCAGCATGTTAAGACTACCATCTCAGAAACCAAAAAGGAAATTTTGACTTAATTTTTTATCAAAAGAGAAAAACCAAGAACGACTGAATGACTCATTTTTTATGCAGAAGGATTTTGAACCATGCATTAATGTAATCATAATAACTGTATTGTATCTTATGATTGGAAAGATCTCGAAGTAAGAAAGGAAGGCCCATTCATCAAGGGATACGATATTATATGTGTATAAGGAATAGTAGATGATTTTACTGGCATTGATTCTATGATAAATGGGTTTAATGACTATGGATTTGTGATAAAACAGGATATTTTTAATAAAAGGTAATTGACTTGTTTGGATGGGAAGGAATGAAATACCATCCAAAAGGGAAATATGTTTTAACTAGGTCAATGACATTGTGAATGTTTTTGTGGACTGGTTCTTTATAGAAAAGATTGAATGACTGAGGTTTAAGAACATAATCTATTTTTGAGGTAGATCTGTGTAACAACCCCGACCTATGATTAGCTTAAGACCTATGATTAAGAATGCCTAATCAGTAATTTAGATGAAATTCTGTGTTAATTGCAGGTGTTATATATTATATGCATTTGTATCTGTCTGTCGTAGAAATATCTGTTTACGTTTCTATTCTATTCCGCAAATTGAAGGCCTTATCGGTATCTGATCACAAAATTGACTTAGGTTATGTGTTATTTGGAATTTTAGGAGATTTATGGTAGGTTCAATTGAAATTCGATTCGAAACGAATTAATTAGAATAAATAGATAGAATTAACTAAGCCTAATCAAGTTTAATTAGCTTAATTAATTTAAGCCTATATAAGGCATGTGAACTCTCTAGAATATACTTTACACTCTCATTCCTTCATCTTAGAACATCAAAAACGTGTGAGAGAGAGAGAGACCAAGAGAGAATTAAGATCAACAAGAGCAATTGAGGAGGATTTGGAAGAATTAGCTTGGAACCTCAAGCATTTGGTCTCTATAATACAATTAAGATTCTAAGGTAAGAATTTCTAGATTTTAGTTTTGTAATTTAGTTGATTAATGCATGGAATCAAGTGAGTTAGGTGAAATAACATGAGAATTGAGCTAAAGGATGGATTGGAAATCAATTCACACATACATGCATAGTTCATGTAATTGAGAAGTTGATTTTAAAGAATTTTCCTCTTGCATGTCCTTATTTTGGTCTTGTTCTAAGAATTCAACATGTCTTTGAGTTAAACACCTCATTTGATCATGTTTTGGAAGGTTTGAGTTCATATTAATGCATATATATTATGTTCTTTAAACTCTAAGTTGATCTTGGTTCAATTGGCTTACCTTTGGGCTTTGATTTTGTGAAATGGCTTTGAATTCATGATGTTTTACAAGTTTACAAGAGATTTCTTAAGTTTTAGGCCCAAAGGATGTGTTTTGAGGCTTTGAATTTAAGTTTTGCACCATGAATAGCAATCTAAAAATTTCAGAATTCTACATCACCGCTCGAGCGACAGAACCTGCGCTTGAGCGACCACTCTTTATTTGGCACTTCCGCTCGAGCGACAAAAAGTTAGCTCGAGCGTGAAATGCATGCTCCCAAAAGTTTACAAGTTTTGCAAACCGCTCGAGCAACCAAAGTTGCGCTCAAGCAAAGACCTCAGTTTCACGCTCAACCGACTGTCGAACGTGCGTCGAGCGAAAAAATCAAGCAACCAGTACTTTTGCAAAGATTTGCAGACCACTCGAGCGACGGAAGTTGCGCTCAAGAGACCACCCTTATGTTTAAACCTCCGCTCGAGCGAAAACCCTATTTTTAGCAAATTTAACTAAGTGTTTTGAATCATATTTTGGCATCCTCATTACATCTTGGGCATCCTTAAGCCCTAATTAAGACATAATAATGAGGATAAGACTTAAAAACA
The DNA here is from genome assembly GCA_036172215.1 of Camellia granthamiana. Classification (NCBI taxonomy): domain Eukaryota; kingdom Viridiplantae; phylum Streptophyta; class Magnoliopsida; order Ericales; family Theaceae; genus Camellia; species Camellia granthamiana. The sequence continues at coordinate 132,898,099 of CM069911.1, forward strand.
CACTATGAAAGAAATGAAATAAGTTAAGTACTATCCGAGTGTGTGTTTCAATATGTGTATCTGTTATGTTTGTGTAGGTCACGCGCTGTAAGCTATTTGATTTGTCTACTTAATCTGTTTTGTAAGTGGAGCCATCTGTGAGTAATAATTTAGTAAAGCTATGTTCAACTTTATTTATTTTTCTGTATGATGAAATAAGATCTGTTTAATGAAATGTTATATTCTGTACAATGAATGATTGTCCAATTTCTAACAAGTACTCATGGCATCCTTAGCACATGGCCCTAGCCTGAAGGTAACAATACCGTGGTCTATGAGCACAAGGCCCTTGCCCGAGGGTAATACCATGGTCTCATGGCCTTCGCCTAGGGATAACAATACCGTGACTCAAGTATGTTATATGTTCCCGGTACCGAAGGTTCCTTTAAAGAACTGGTCAAGTATGACCTTTAATGCTTTGCATATGATCTGTTAGTGCGAATGGGTGTACCACGTATGATCCTCTGTGAACTAAATAAGTACATGTTTCTAAACTCTGAATAAGAATATGAATCTGTTTCTGCTTTCTAAATCTGATATGGGACATCATTCATTAAACCATTTACTCTGTTATTATTTACTGGGCTTTCGCTCACTATTTACATTATGTATGTAGGTGAGTAGGCGCATGACTAGGCCTAAGCTGCTACCTGGGGAGTTTTGGGTCAACCAGCCACCGTGCCTCCCGGGGAGGTTCTCGTTTAAAGAAGTCAAGTTTTGTTACTCATGTTAAGAATGTTTACATTTTGTTTTGTTTTTGTTTGTACGTTGGGCTAAGTCCCTTTTGATAATACTTGTATGGTGTTGCATGACTTATGTGGATATGACGTCATATATATATATACATATATATTTTATATATAAAGTTTTAAATTATCTATCTCATGTATGTCTGCACAGCTCAATAGATGTTGTATTTTGTATATTTGCTTCCGCAGCCCCTTATGTTACATGATATTCAGGTCAGGGGCCTTTGGTAATTCCAGGATTACTAGTCGGTTATGACGCTAAACCTATAAGGGTGGGTTTGGGTCGTGACAATCTGTGTGGGTAATTAGGCAGCATGAGAGTAATTGATTGACACGCAAAGGGGTCTGAAGCCAAAGCTGAAGTATAACTAGGTTTAGGAATGTTACTAAGAATTTGATATCTGTTGACTAAATCAATTAGAGAAGCAACAATAGGCACAATGGCAGGAGGTTTTGTAGAAGGTTTGTGGCTTGACATCTGTAAAACAGAAATAGATTAGCATCAACTGAGGAGATCTAGTTTGTCAATGTGGAAATTTAGTAGATTAGTGTAATGGGCAATCAAATTGCATTGACTTCGAATCTATTGAAATTGAAGGTAAGGGTCTTGGTCTATTGTCTTTAAAAAAGATATTTTAAAAGCACAATAACGAATTAGTTTGCAATAACGGGTAACTTGTAACTTGTGGGTGGAAATATAAGAAGTATGCATGGCACACTATCTCCCCTGTAAAAATTCTCGAGTAAGGAAATCAGGAAAAGAATTTTGACTACCAGGAATATATTCAATATCAAAATTAAAAATACTGAAAGTAGACTGCCAACCGGCAAAAATATGCTTACTAACAATATTTTGAACATCATTTTCTAAAACATATTTGGCACTTTTACAATCCACACGAATTAAGAATTTTTTATTTAAGATGTCATCTTGAAATTCACTAATACATAATACAATAGATAAAATTTCTTTTTTAATAGCACTATAATTTTGCTGTGTTTTGTTCCAAATACCCTAATGAAAACGAACAATTTGTTTAGATGACTTGGGGTTAATATTCTGAAGGAGGATGCCCCTATAACCAATGTCAGAGGCGTCAGTTTGAATGATCTTGGATGAATTCTCAGTAAGAATACTAAGACAAGGCAAAGTTTTGACATATTTTTTGACTTGTTGCACAATAGCAGTATGACTGGGAGTCCATGGATGAGGATTTTCCTTCAACCGATCAAAAAAAGGTTGACAGGTTTTCCTAAGGTCTTGATAGAATTCAGCAATGTAATTAAAAGAACCTAAGATACGTTGTAACTAGGTTTTGTCTAAGATTTCATCAGGAAATTTATAAGTAAATTCAATAGAGTGACTAATTTGAAGAATAGTATTTTGGTATATTTCATACCCTAAAAATCTGACCTTGGTTTAAAATAACTTAATTTTGGGTACGGAGATGACTAAGCCATTATGTTTAATAATCTGAAGGAATGAATGGAGATGTTTTCAATGTTCATCTAGTGACTTAGAGAAAATGAGAATGTTGTCTATGTAAACGATAGAAAAATGACTAAAGGGATTGAATATTTCATTCCTGCTATTTTGAAATTCACTATGTGCATTTTTTAAACCAAAAGGCATTATATTCCATTTGTAACGACCAAAAGGTGTAGTAAAAGCAGTTTTATATCGATCATTGGGGTGGATTTGCATTTGCCAAAATCCACTTTTAAGATCAAATTTACTAAATATGACGGTTTGACTAAGTCTTTTGATTAAATCCTTTTTATTGGGGATTAGATACTTATCCATTCTAAAACTTTGTTTAATGGTTTATAATTAATGACTAATCGTGAGATTCCATGTTTAAGTTTAGCATTTTTATTGACATAAAAAACAGGGTAAGACCAAGGTGACTTACTTTTACTAATGATTTTATTGTGTAGCAATTTAGTAATTTCTTTTTTACACATCTCTACTAATTTATTATTCATTTAAATTGGTCTGGATTTAGTAGGAATTAGTCGTTCATTAAAATTTTTAATATAAGGAAGTGTGACTACATGTTTTTTCCAATGCCAAAAAATGCTAGGTAGAATAGAGCAAACTGTAGTTTCTAAATGACTTTTAAATTGCTCAATTTTGGAAATAAGAATTGGATTTGTTAACTGAGATTCAATTCTTTTGAATTTTACTTCTTCTTTAAGGAATTTGAGTTGTTTGGTTAATCTATTAATAGATTGAGATATGGAACATTCTTTTAATTGATTTAATTCTTTTATTTCAGGAGGAGTTAAGAATTTAAAGGTTATTGTTTGACCAAAGGCTTGTGTTGTTATACCAAAATTAGTAATGGTAAATGGATATAATAAAAAAATAAATGGAGTGCCTAAGATGAAATTATCTATCATGTTTCGTACTAAAACAAATGATATTTTAAAGCAGACATTATTCTGACAAATATAAACCTTAAGTAATTTATATTTAATATGCATTTGACTTCTATTAGCAGGACTTAATTGTTCACTAGCTTTATGATAATATTTTGTAGGAATTAAACCTTCTTGAATACAATTTAAGTCGACTCCTGTATCTATTAGGGCAATGACTTCGATTTCAAAATCATTAATAAATAATTTGACTTTTGAATGCTATTTTTGAATATTAATTCGATTGATCATATTTAGGGATGACAATAGGGATCATACCCTATGGATATCCATGGAGACCCAATCCAAATATATGGATTTTCCCCCCTTTTTTTAACCCATCAAATTAATTAAATGGTGTTTTTTTTATACCTATAGGATATAGGTCGAGGATGGGCACCCGCCTATTTCCCCATATGTTGTGTTTAGGGTTCTCTCATTTTCAATCTCACAGTCTTCTGATTCTCATTCTCATATAGCAGCGAAGGCAATGATCTCCATCGCATTTGCAAAGGCAACGATCTAGCAACGGTGATCTCCATCGGCGTTACCACGGTGGTTCTTCGGCATGGTGAGTTTCTCTATCTCGTTCTCTCTTTCTCTCTTGTTCTGTGTGTGTTTACAAAATTCTAGAGAAACAACAGTGCTTCCCATCTACGTTTGTTTAGTAGATTTTTTTGAATCCCTTTTAGTTCCTTTAGCTACTCCAGATTCCATCAATTCAGCCTCTTCTCACTCTTTCAAGAATCAACACAAGTCCCACACTTTTTGGCAGTTTCGGAATTAAAATCTCTACAGAGAAAAAGAAGAACTTTCGCTTTTGAACCCTCTCTGATGTATCAGAAGTTCTTCCCCAACTTGGTACTCCACTTTTCTTCTACTATTTGAACTCATTTTGCTTGGTGCTTATTGGGTTATGTTGATTCTTAGTTCAGGGATAGTTTGTTGCAATTTTCACTTTTTTTTTGCCAATAACTTTAATGGGTTTTATTCGGTTTTAAGTATGTAGGTAAGAAGTTGTGAAATCAGTACAATAACTAGTATTTATATTGAGAATTTGCAATTGTGTGCATTTTGTAAGTGGCTTTTACACACCCAACATGTGTTTGTGTGTTTGTTTGAAAGAGATAGAAAGCTACAGTATACTAGAATTTGGTCATTTAAAACTATGTTTCTAGCACTGTCATTAGTTAGCCACCTTATTTGAGATCTCCCATCTGCTAAAACTTTATATGCATAACCATACACCACTGTCATTAGTTAACTACATAGAGCCATTTAAAATTGTAAAGAATTTCTCCTAATTGTATGCTCTCTTTAATTTTAAATTCATAATTTTTTTTTTTAATCATATGAGATATTAGTAAAATTGGGACAAAATATTTAACCAAACAAACTATTGAATAGTTGTTGTTGCTGAATTCTAAACAATTTGTGGCACTGAAATTCATCAGAGAGTGATCAGCACGTTTCTGCAAGAAAGGTGTGTGAGACGAGCTCTGATCAACAAGCAATTCTAGTTCATGACACCGGCCTCTACAAACGGGCGATACCTACTTCCACTATACCAATAAGAAATGGTTGATGTTTTTGGATCGAATAAGTCTATCAACATAGAAATCGAAAATATAATATATATGAATGGATAAGATTTTTCAGAAGTAGTCTTAACCAGCAAATTCTATAAAATACTATCCATTCGTGTGAATTCTGTGTTCATTTTTGTGCCTGATTTATGTGGTCTGCCAAGCTATCTGTTAGTCTATAGTGTCAAAATTTGTTCCATCTCATATAGGCTTGGATTAAAAGTCTTCTCTGTTTTTGTTCTCCCTTGTTTTTGTTCTCAGCTTATAGGTTGTAATTGTTTAGTGGTTTGATTTCTGTGTTGCTATTAATTGTTGACTAGACCTACATTCTCAATTAATTCAAAAAAAAAAAAAAAACCAAAGCTTTTTTTAGCCAGTTTATGGGTAGAAAATCATATCCGGGAAATTAGCTACCCAACCTAATCTCCAATGTGCAATACTGAAAGACCACTCTTTTCAATCAATGCGTATCAAATATAAACAGTAAATGATACCATAGTAATGGCAACATTCATCACAAGCATACATAGGTGAAAATTTGAGTTGCAAAAATCTTTCTTAGGTCATGTATTTGTCTGTGTACATATCAGCAAATACATGTGTGCATGTGTAGACACCCCATTTTTTACGGCCCTTACAACTTGGATGTCATTGCATGTATACCCAATGATGAGTCTATATGCTTGTCCAGTGCTCGAAATCCTCAGCGGAATGCCACAACTTTGAATCTTTCACACCCTGCACCCCTGTTGCCTTTGTTCTTGGACCAACCCTTGGTTTTTCAAGCCTGCAACCCTTGGTGGCTTGGTGGCCACCTTTTTGGGCTGTCGGCCATCACTCTTGGTTGCCGGCCACTGATGTGGCCTGCCGGCCACCACGTTTGCAGATATTTTGTGACAATTGTGCCAGCTGTTTGCATAGATGCTTGCATTTACTCCTACGTGTAGGCCTGGATGTTCTTGAGGGAAATTCATATTTTCTATATACAAAGGGCCTCCCTCGCATGTTTTAAGGTTAGAAAAATTTTAGAGCAAAATTTTTCCTCTCTCTCTCTCAACAATTCTCTCTCTCTTCCAAATTCCTACACTTTAGCCTACATATCCTTAACCTTTGCCCATACACCCTTAACCAAACCTTCTCATCTTTGAGCTGAGGCACTTTTGAGCTTGGTTTGAGCTCTTGAAGGGTGTGTTGTCTTGATTTGTTGCCTAGAATGAGTCTTCTCTTCAAGAGGTATAAGGCTTTGCTTGTTGCTTTATTTTATTTGCTATTATTCTTGCTATCTTCTAACTATTTTTGAGCTGTAAAAACTCTGTATTTTTGGGCTGAAACTTGGGTTTTAAGGCCATTAAAGGTTAAGGGGTAGTTCACCCTTCTTTGCACCTTGTTTTGAAGGCCATTTCCCTTGTGTTTCCCATCCTTTTATGATCTATTTTTGAGCTTTTAAACACTGTTTTTCAGAGTTATTTCAGTAGCCAAAATGATGTTTTGAAGTCCAAATTTGGAGGGGTTAGCCTCCTCTCCTTGTGTCTTGCTTACTAACCTAGCTTGTGCTATGTTTTAGCTAATTAATCTATCTATTTTTATCTGAATTTCAACATGTTTTAGGACTTATTTTAGACTATTTTAGCACTGTTTTTGGTTGATAGTTACATTTGAGCTTTGTTTTGCATGCTTATAGTGTAATTGTCCTCATGAGTTTGGTGTTCTAGGCCTTAGACACCATCTTATTTGAGTTGATTGCATTTATTTATGACTTTCTATATTTGTGATCACTCTTAATCATCTCTTCAACTCCCTTCCTTTCTTGGCTTTTGTTTTGCTTTGAAAGTAATTCAAACTACTTGTTTGTTTAAAGCATGAGATTGAAGTGTCATGCTTAATGGTTTAATCCCTTTGGGGTTCATTACTAATGGTATGATGTCTCTTTCATGCCTAAAACAACACTTGGTTTGAGCCTTCTTTCCATTAGAGGACTTAAACTCACCATTGGACTCAATGAATTAAAGGATGGTTGGTAATCTAAAATGGAGTAATTAAAATGGGACTAAAATGGTGCAAGATAAGAATTCGGTTTTGTGTTCAATCGGATGTTAATTGAACACATGGAAGCTTGAGGCATTTCATACTCATTACTGATGAAATGGTTCAAGTTTCCAAGGTCACCACTTCCCTTGATCAATTCATGAAAAGGAGGAGGTTTGTGTCTTATTTTATTGCATTCATTGAACTTACACACTTTGGTTCATAAGCCATCATACAATGAAATTGCTTGAGTTGATGGTTTGTGAACCAAGTTTTGTCTTTCCTTTGATTTGTTCATGAAAACGAAGGCTGAGTTGTGCAGACAAACCCTTGAAAATACCCTGTGCATGCTCTGTTTGTTTTCTGTTGCAGCAAGATGAACTAGGCAGCAGTGGCAAGCAAGCCACTTTCCATGGTCAGCAGGCCACCTTTAATGGCCGGCCAGTTATCACTGGTAATCGGCAGGTCCTCACTAGTGGCCGGCCAGCCACTAATGCAAAATTCAACAATGTGTTCTTTGAGTAGAGCAGAGCCATCCTGGAGGTGGACAAAGGTGTTAGTGTTCTATTGTACAACAGAGGCCTTCTAGAAGCAAAATAGTGGCTTTTCGGGTGGAAACCGAGCGTGTGCATGAGCATTCCTCGCGTATCGAGCCTGTTTTAAGTTTAAATACTTAGTTTAGCTATTTGTTGTAATTAATTAGTTGTAGCTAGTTAATTTTGTAAAGTGTTGTAATTAATTAGTTAGTTAACTAGTTGTTCGATTTCGTCTTGTAATTGTTTTAGTTAACTAGATTAGTTAATTCATTTGTTGTAATAATTAGTTTAGTAGTTTAGCTAATTTCATTTGTTTTGTAATAATTAGCTTAGCTTTAGTTAGTTAGTTAATTAGCTAGTTTATTCATTCGGACTCTCCTTCGTGAGAGCGCAATGTAATAATGTGTATGCTTCCAACCCCATGCCTTTTTCCCTTTTATTTACTAGCTTATGATGGTTAGTTCTAAGGCATCATGTTTTGTTTAGCATCTCTTATGCCTTGCATTCACTTGTATTGCATACACTGGGGCTTGGTTCATCATTCTAACTGCATTGTTGGTTTAGCACTTCTTTGAATACGTGCTTAGACCGCATGCTATCAAATTGATCCATATGCCATATTAGTAGCCAAGCCTAGTAATTGCATGTCGCATGTGTTGCATTAGTCATATTACCAAGTTAGGATCATGCATTTTTCTAACTTATTTCTCTTTTGGCTTAGAGTACTAGGTGAGCATTTACTCGTTTTAGCATATCGCATGCGTATGATTGTTGCCAGGTTTAGCATGCTAGCCATGAGGCTAATTGCTTAATTGATAAATTGCTTGAATGCCTATGGATGAAGACTTATTGCTTGAATTGGAATAATTTGAGTAATGTTCATATGCGATTACTTTATCAAGTGGTACATATTTCGAAACAATTTTTGCAAATAAACATGAATCAAATGTTCTAATTCTTGCAAGTTAGTCTATACTTGTGTGTGTGCGCATCACATAGTAATGCTAGCCTAATAAACTGGAACAAGAGCATATAATGTACATAAGATTCATATCATGAAAGGAGAGATCGATCTTTGATCGAGCGAGCAGGGGTGCTCAATTCATAACCTTCCCCTCTCATACCTAAGTTCCCGAGCCGAGACAATCTTGGTGATAACGGACACGTAGTCTTTGGCACAAGTCATGGGTTTCCTAAATTTCCCAAAATATTTAGGTGGCGACTCTGTATTTGACAAAGCAATCCATTTTTTGGCAATTTGATTCAAAAATCAATTTTTCAAAAGATTTGCCAGATTTGGACTTTTTGGTGATTATCTAGTGTACACTTCCTCAGTCACGTCATTAACAAAGATGGCATCTCTGTTGACCCCCAAAAAGTTACAACAATCTTGAACTAGCCACGACCTACTAATGTGTCAGAACTTCGAAGTTTCTTGGGTCTAGCTGGCTATTACTGACGTTTCGTGCAAGATTTCTCAAAAATAGCATCACCTTTGACCTAGCTAACTCAGAAGAACACACCCTTTGAATGGACTGACAAATAGAAGCGTTGCATCCAAGAATTAAAAAGTCAACTTGTGTCAACTCCTATACTAGGACTCCCTACAGGAGCAGATGGGTTCGTAATTTATAGTGATGCCTCATACAATGGTTTGGGTTGCGTTCTTATGCAAAACGGAAAAGTCATTGCTTATGCCTCGCAACAACTAAAGACTCATGAGAAGAACTACCCAACCTATGATCTAAAATTAGCTGCGGTGATCTTCGCCCTCAAGATCTGGCGTCATTATCTCTACGGTGCAACTTGCCAGATTTACACTGATCACAAGAGTCTGAAATATCTGTTTACACAAAAAGAACTGAATATGAGGCAATGACGGTGGCTAGAATTTATGAAAGACTAAGATATAGAGATCCATCACCATTCTGGCAAAGCTAACGTGGTAGCAGATGCACTGAGTCGAAAGATGACCAGAAGTTTGGCATGTACTCTCGCTTTCCACAAGATCAATGGACTGCTCGCCAACATAACCGTGGAACCTACCTTAATTGAAGAAATTAAAGCACACCAATGTGAAGATAAACTTTTGAAGAAAAAATACGAGGAGCAAAGGAGTACACCTGATCTTGATTTCACTATCTGAAATTTTGAAATCGAATTTGCATACTTGACATTCCAAAACTCAAAAAGAAGATATTGGTAGAAGCTCCCAGCTTGAGGTTTGCGGTGAGTAACGCCAACAAAGCAGAGTCTCAGAAACTTCACTGGAGTGAAAGAAAGAGATCCGTCGCAGAGCTTGGAGTTTAGGGAAATGGCAGACCCAAACAGAAAGAACTTTAGAGAGAGAAAGCGTAAGTAAACGAATACAAAAGTGAAAAGGCAAAGAAGAGAGGCAAGAGTTTTTTTTTGGTCAAAAAACTTGAAACGGCGGCAAAATATGGAGCATTTATTGCGCCTGGAGTAACGCAGACGTCATGCGGCGCAGACAGAGAAAAGACGGCTTATAGGCGCGTCGCAGGCACGGGCCAATGGGGATAAAACGCGTAAATGAAACGGTTGAGAAGTGGTGCATGACAGCTCATGCGCGTGGGGGAGTTTGTTTGAATTCTTGCTCTTGAACGAAGACACATCGGCCTGAAGAGAATGACATCGGCTAGAAAGCTCTTAAGCCGATGTACGAGGAAGAAGTTCGATATAGGTTTCATCATCTCAGAATGCCGAGGTAATAGAACCTAGGGGGCAATTGTGGGGATATATTTTCTGAGTACCAACACGTGGCAAGGTGACGCTGACGTGTCAGCCGAGGTTCCACATGTTGAGGTGATTACGCCGAGGTGATCTCGGAGTTGCCGAGGTTAACTCCGAAGATATCGGAATCCGAGATAAGCGGATAAAGGACAAGAGTCCTAAATTGAGAGAAGACTTCAGTTTGGATAAAGGTAAAACTCTTGGAGAGTTTTGTCCTGAACCCCTTGGTAGTTCCAGATTAGCAATAATCCAGAGTCTATTGAAGTTAGGCTCCTATTGGGACTAGGATTGTATTGACAATAAAAGAGAGGCACCCCCATAGGTCTAAGGTATGTTCTAAATACTCAAGCTTGTGAGTTGAATACTTGATTATCTTTACGAAATATACTGACTTGATCGTCGGAGTGCCCCCGGGTGGAAGAACCACCGCCGGAAACTTTCCTTTTTGTGCAGGACAGCAAGGCGCCATCTAGTCTGCCTGTGTTCTACAGCTGATTTACTAAGAAGGGCAGTGTGATCGGAAAATCACTCACACAATTAGTTGAATGATTCTTTTTTTTAATGTGATTGTAGTTAGTTTAATAGTTAAAAAAATGTGATTAACTAATTTTTAATGTTATTTAATCTTTTTATTTACCATTTTAATTTTATTTTTAATTTTTCAATTTTTTAATATGATTAAAGTTAGATAAATATAAACTCTCACAAAAATAAAAATGTGATTGTAATTAGTTGAATGATTCTTTTTTTAATGTGATTGTAGTTAGTTTAATAGTTAAAAAAATGTGATTAACTAATTTTTAATGTTATTTAATCTTTTTATTTACTATTTTAATTTTATTTTTAATTTTTTAATTTTTTAATATGATTAAAGTTAGATAAATATAAACTCTCACAAAAATAAAAATGTGATTGTAATTAGTTGAATGATTCTTTTTTTTAATGTGATTGTAGTTAGTTTAATAGTTAAAAAAATGTGATTAACTAATTTTTAATGTTATTTAATCTTTTTATTTACTATTTTAATTTTATTTTCAATTTTTTAATATGATTAAAGTTAGATAAATATAAACTCTCACAAAAAGAAAAATGTGATTATAATTAGTTGAATGATTCTTTTTTTTAATGTGATTGTAGTTAGTTTAATAGTTAAAAAAAATGTGATTAACTAATTTTTAATGTTATTTAATCTTTTTATTTACTATTTTAATTTTATTTTCAATTTTTTAATATGATTAAAGTTAGATAAATATAAACTCTCACAAAAAGAAAAATGTGATTATAATTAGTTGATTGATTCTTTTTTTTAATGTGATTGTAATTAGTTTAATAGTTAAAAAAAATGTGATTAACTAATTTTTAATGTTATTTAATCTTTTTATTTACTATTTTAATTTTATTTTCAATTTTTTAATATGATTAAAGTTAGATAAATATAAACTCTCATAAAAAGAAAAATGTGATTATAATCAGTTGAATGATTCTTTTTTTTAATGTGATTGTAGTTAGTTTAATAGTTAAAAAAAATGTGATTAACTATTTTTTATTGTTATTTAATCTTTTTATTTACTATTTTAATTTTATTTTTAATTTTTTAATTTTTTAATATGATTAAAGTTAGATAAATATAAACTCTCACAAAAAGAAAAATGTGATTGTAATTAGTTGAATGATTCTTTTTTTAATGTGATTGTAGTTAGTTTAATAGTTAAAAAAAAAATGTGATTAACTAATTTTTAATGTTATTTAATCTTTTTGTTTACTATTTTAATTTTATTTTTAATTTTTTAACATGATTAAAGTTAGATAAATATAAACCCTCACAAAAAGAAAAATGTGATTATAATTTCTCCTTCTTAACTCTTTCTTTTGTTTACTATTTTAATATTGTAATTAATCAAAAATTAGTTCAATGATTTTTTTTTAATGTAAAATCTTTTTATTTACTATTTTAATTTTATTTTTGATTTTTTAATATGATTAAAGTTAGATAAATATAAATTCTCACAAAAAGAAAAAATGTGATTATAATTAGTTGAATGAGTCTTTTTTTTAATGTGATTGTAGTTAGTTTAATAGTTAAAAAAATGTGATTAACTAATTTTTAATGTTATTTAATCTTTTTATTTACTATTTTAATTTTATTTTCAATTTTTTAATATGATTAAAGTTAGATAAATATAAACTCTCACAAAAATAAAAATGTGATTATAATTAGTTGAATGATTCTTTTTTTTGATGTGATTGTAGTTAGTTTAATAGTTAAAAAAAATGTGATTAACTAATTTTTAATGTTATTTAATCTTTTTATTTACTATTTTAATTTTATTTTTAATTTTTTAATATGATTAAAGTTAGATAAATATAAACCCTCACAAAAAGAAAAATGTAATTATAATTTCTCCTTCTTAACTTTTTCTTTTGTTTACTGTTTTAATATTGTAGTTAATCAAAAATTAGTTCAATGGTCTTTTTTTAATGTAAAATATTTTTATTTACTATTTTAATTTTATTTTTGATTTGTTAATATGATTAAAGTTAGATAAATATAGGTCCTCACAAAAAGAAAAAATGTGATTATATTTAGTTGAATGATTCTTTTTTTTAATGTGATTGTAGTTAGTTTAATAGTTAAAAAAATGTGATTAACTAATTTTTAATGTTATTTAATCTTTTTATTTACTATTTTAATTTTATTTTCGATTTTTTAGTATGATTAAAGTTAGATAAATATAAACTCTCACAAAAAGAAAAATGTGATTATAATTAGTTGAATGATTCTTTTTTTTAATGTGATTGTAGTTAGTTTAATAGTTAAAAAAAAATGTGATTAACTAATTTTTAATGTTATTTAATCTTTTTATTTACTATTTTAATTTTATTTTTAATTTTTTAATATGATTAAAGTTAGATAAATATAAACCCTCACAAAAAGAAAAATGTGATTATAATTTCTCTCCTTCTTAACTTTGTTTTAAATATAGATTGGTCTGAAAAATGTCTATATCTTTCAGAAAGTAAAAAAAAAAAATGTAAGTATAACTTTTTTACTTTATAACATTTTATAAATACATAATATATGTATTGTTCATTAATTATGATACTAACTATCATGTTGACAATGCAGGAATGCTGATGGAAGGCCCACAACAATTTAAATTTTAGTTATTTTTTGTTTTACTTATTCAGTGAATTTCGAACAAATGTAATAAATTCTTATTTTTATTACTTTAATTATGCAATGTCAATATTTTCTTTTAAAATTACATATATTTTATGCTAACAATTTAAAAATATGTTTAACATAACTATAAATGGTTTTTTTTTTATTTAAATTTAATCCCGTGCATAGCACGAGTGATATGCTAGTTATATATTAAGTAAAAAGAAGTTTTCAACCCCAAGCCTTGTGGGAGTTCCAACCTCCCAATCTAAATTTCCTAATTTTTTGATTTAAAAAAAAAAAAAAACCTTAGCATTTATTAACTTCTCCTAACCCCCAAGTCTTACCCTCATAATAACACTTTAATGCATTAAGAACAAGCATAAAAAAAAAATCTTTGAAATCCAACACATATGAATTCCTTGAAAAGTCCCAACACATATGATTATTATCCCTTATAATAACACTTTAATGCGTTAAGAACAAGTATAAAAAAAATTTCTTAAAAAGTCCAACATATATGATTATTATCAAAATATTAAATTTTAATATAATATAAAAAAAAAAGACATTTAATTCCTTGAAAAGTCCAACAGATATGATTATTATCAAAATATTAAACTTTAATATAATATAAAAAAGGAAAAAAGAAGACATTTAAAAATATATATATTTAAAAATCGCAATTCACATATATAGATAATTGTAAATATATTAAGGAAAATGAGGTTTCTAAACCCCAAGCCTTATGGGAGTTCCAATCTCTCAATATTAATTTTCTAAATTTTTGATTTAAAAAAAAAAAAAAAATCTCAGCATTTATTGATTTGGTCAAAATCCTCTGATCAGCATTTATTAATTTTTTTCAATCCACATGCCTGCATTTATTGGTTTGGTCAAAATCCCTCATTAGCATTTAAAATCCTCTCATACAAATAATTATAGATACAGCCTGTGCATAGTTACTGCAATAACCTTTTTAATTTCTTCTGTACACTATGGTTAGTGATAAGATTATTAAATTATTTTTATAAAAAAATCTTAAAAAACATAATTTATATATTAAAAAAATCAAAACAAATATAAATATCTATAATGATCCCGTGTATAGTACGGGTGATATGCTAGTATTATATAAGGAAAAGGCTTGTGAGAGTTCCAAACTCTCATTCCACAATTGTTAATTTTTGTGATTTTGAAAATATTTAAAAATAATTTTATTGGCTAACAAAATAATTATAGATTTTTAAAATTTTTAAAAAAAAAAACACCTAAAATTTTGAATTACAAGTTACAAATTCTTAAAATCTCTCTCCCCCCACCCCCACCCCCACCCCCACCCCCACCCCCAAAACAAAAAATTTCTGTCTTTCCTAAATCACATCTCATAATAAAGTAACTATCCATAAAAAATAAATAAATAAAATAAAAATCATAAACACAAATCTCATCTTATAACAAAGTAATTATATATTTAAAAACAAAAACATTATAGAATAAAAAGAAGGTAAAATCAAAATTACTAATTTTTATAATTTTAAACATAGTACTATTGGCTAACAAAATAACTATAGATTAAAAAAAAAAAAAAAAACTAACATTGCTAATTTTTGTAATTTTAAAATAGTTTAAAATAATACTATTAGCCAACAAAATAACTACAGATTTTTTTTTAAAAAAAAAAAAAAATTTGATTTGCAATTTTTTAAAATCTCTCCCCTAATATTTATCTATTTTCTAAATCTTATAATCTATCTATGCTATATATTATATCAAAGTGTCCTGTCATCTTAGAGGCCTTAAGTGTTTCAAAACCTTAAATCTAATTTTTTAAAAAGAATATAAATCTCATACAATTTTCTCTTTCCTAAAATAAATCTAATGAAAAGAAAACTCTCTCACCTCCCATAAAATGTATACTATTAAAATATTTTGCAATTGGTCTAATCTATATAAACCTAAACTTAAGCCTAATATAAAATAAAAATTAAACCTTATATCTAGATTCTTTCTCTATTTTATAATTAAACACAATTTCATTCCCAAATAAATTTAAGCATATATGTACTATATATATATATTTTAAAAAATCTCATAATTTATTATTTTTTTATAATGATTCCATAATTTATAATTTAGAAAAGAAAAGATGAAAAATATTATTCTTATGCACTCTTTCTCTAACCAATTCTTGCTTCTATTCAAAAATCTAGTCATCATACATTATACATTTTTCCAACCCATTCATGTCTTGCTCGCTCTATAAATATTATATTCACAGAACAATGAAACTGATTGTTTTTTAACTTTATTTTTATGACACAAATTGGAGATTAGTTTATGTTTACTCTGTTCTATTTTTTAAAGAGACTCTTTTATCTTTTAGGTACATCATTTTTTCTTCTTCTTTTTTATCTATGACCATTTTTTTGTTTTTGTATTTCATATTTTGTGTGTCATTTCTCCTTCGTCTCTACCAACCATTATCTATTTTTTGTTTATAACTATTTTTTGTTGGTTAATATTGTTTTCCTAGAATTTTTATACTAAAATGGCATGATAGGATCATTTGTATAATAAAAAAACAAGTCACTCACTATAAAATGATAAATAAAAATCCAAACAAAATCTTTATTAATAAGTTTTTTGTATTGATTTTATGTTTGTATATCATTACTTTTTTTAATAAAAAAATTATTTTTAAATATTTTTTTGATATCATGATATGTGTTAATTGACAGTTAGTGCAGAGTATTATTTCAAAGGCATATAATAGTTTTTCAAAGTTATAAATAGAAAATTTTAATTTTAATCAAAAATTTTAAACTATTAAAGGTGTTAGTCAATTATTTAATTATTTATCGTTAATATGTGCAACTCCTCTATTCCTTTATGGTAGTTCTCTCTGTACTCCACTATGAGTTCATATGTTTTTAGAAAAAAAATCATATGTAATTTAAAATTTTGAATCTTTTTATATAGGAAGTTAAAAAATAAATTTTAGAATTTAAAATATAACTATACAAAACCATATTCTTTTAAATATAGCTATATTTATAATTAATTTTATCCGTATTTATATTATTTTAAATAAAAATGTTGTACAATAATTGAAGTTCAAAATCCTAATCTATTTTTTTTTCAAAATTTAAAATTGTTATAATGCATATGTTGCAATATCATTAATTTCTTCCTATTATAAATTTTATTTTATAAATCTTATAAGATTTGTTCAATGACTAATATTCAATTTTTATAAAAAAATTCCAATATATTCCTTCCAAAAGTTAATATAGCAAGTCTACAAAATCATATTTTAAAACTCAAAATTATTAATATTTTTATTTTTATTTTTATTTATTTTTGTTTTCAATAAGCATGTTAAAATATAAATAATATCCAAATAAAATTATACGTATTAATAAATATGACATTAGTTTTAATTATAATCACATCTTTTTAAAGTCTTTATTCATTTTTAATTTTTTTTTGATATTTTAAATTACATATTACGATAATTCTTTCTTATTCATTAAGTTTTTAAAATTTCTTTAATTATTTTCCTTTCAAAAACCAATATAATTTTTTTTTAAATTCATATATTTTTATTCTAAAATAGTAAAGTATTAGAACTATGTCATTTTTTTTTATAACAAAGCATAATTTTAATTATCAATTGTCAATACAACAATTTTAATCTATGTTTATGAGTAAATATTATAGTAAATGAATATTTAAAACAAAACTCTTAAACTTATATATAAAATTTTATTTACAAGAAAAAAAATACAAAATTAAATATAATTATCAAATTTTTAATAAATAATATATTATTTTATCTCGTGTATAATACCGGTGACATGCTAATATATATATAAAACAAAGGATGTTTTACTCGCGAGAAGTGTTTGGATTAAAACTGTAAAAAATCTGATTGAAACTAGTGACTTCTTCCAAAAAATTGACAAATCAAAAACTGACGTACAAACAAACGAGAATAAGAAGGCAATAAAACAATTGGTTCAATCACCGGAGCGAGGCTTTGGAAATATATCTGAGAGTGTAAAGTTGCATGCTCAATTCTTTATTATAGAATGAAGTGTAACCATTAGAGAGGATAGTTGTTGACTCATTATTTTATTTTTTATTTTTTATTTATAAAAATCAAAAAACATGTTTTTGTTTTCCTTTTCCCAATTTATTTATTTATTTTTTAAATCTTTAATAGAGATACTTTCCAAGTATATTTGGTAACAGGAGAGGAACTAATGAAAATCTATTTTAAAAGTAATTATACTTTTTTTAATCCTTATTTTGAAAATTGTTACTACTTTTAAAAACAAAAAAATAAAAAACAAAAAAATAGTTCCAACTTCCAAAACATATTTTTGTTTTGAACTTTTAAAAAAATTTAAAAACAAAAACATTACCAAAAAAGTCCTTAGCAACTTTCATTATTTACATGAGTCCTTGTAGAATTATCTATTTGTCACGATAATTTAAAACCCAAACAATCTTACTTTGGAGAAATAGATGCATGATTATTCTTAGCAAGAAATTGCAATTATAGATATAACTACTATTATTAGTGAAGCCTTTTAAGATAAAATGAGAAAGTATGTGGGTTTGAATTTTTAACACAAGTATAATTATCAGTCAATTCCTAATAAAGAATGAGTCAAAATTTTGCTCTACCAAATGTGCACCCTTTAGCCAAACTAAGGGACACAAGGCAACATTAAAAAGTATTTCTCCACTTAAATTGAAGAAATTTTAGTTAAAGCCATTATTAACTCCCTATATGGTTCGATAACAACCTCAATTATTATTATTATAATAATTAAATGGATTATAATAATACTAATAAAGCAAGTCAAAACATTTGGTGCTTAAAGTCATAAGATTTCATCTTGAGGATTACTACTGCTAGCCATCAATCAACTCGTTGGTAATGTTGAGCAAGAATTATTCAGCGCTGATTAAAGTATCACATGATTCATGTTATGTACTAATTACCAAATGACATGTTCTATAATATTTCTTTAATTTTTAGTATAAAATGACAAATCCATCATTCCTACTAATTACAATTCTTAAAAGTACCAAATGGTCATGCCGCAGCGACACAATAATGTTTTTGTAGAAGAAGGTTCAACACCACATTGATGATGAAAAAAATAATAATGTTACATACTTAAAAAAAAATCTCATAATAAAATATGTCAACTAATTTATTATTTAGGGTTGGTTTGGGATGTCCTAAAAAAATATACTTTTTGACTTATTGGTGGGTTTGGGTTAGGTTGGATTGGGTTTGATGTGATGTGTTAGAGAGGTGATGTGATTTAAATAAAATGATGTGACTTAAATAAGATAGTGACTTTTTGACTTATTTAGTACATGTCAAACTAGCCCTTAGTTATTTTAAATGTGATCTACCTTTTGTCATAACTTAACAGAGGTAGTCAGAAAAAAATTTACAAGAGAGTGATAAAAATTATAAATATTAATAATTAAAATTAATTTTTTATTAATTTATAATAATTTTCAAACATTACCAATGAATGGTAATTTTCCATATTATATTTTTGGGGCATATTTTTTCAGTGGAGAAAATGAGCAATGGTTGATGACTGATAATAGGGCTGATGATCTGGATGGATGGATGGTGACACAGGATTTATCCACTGTCCTCATTTACGTCATTATTTGCTGTCCAAAAATGAATATAAAATCTACCTGTATTTTTGTTTGGCCCGGTTTGTTTTGCTCTACGGTCTCTCTAAGTAGCTTGAAAAAGTCATAGTTGGAGTAGTTTGAGGTGTCAAAATGATGTCATTTTGGCACTATTTTTTTATTTTTTTTTAACACTCTCTCTCTCTCTCTCTGTTGTTTGTTATTTTGTCTTTAGAAAGAAGGAGATGACCCTGCTGATTTTATAAGCAAAATCAAAACAGTGTTGGTTTTATGAGACAAAATCAAAACAATGGATTCTCTCTCATTTTTCCTTTTCCCTCTCTTCTTCCTTTCCAAAATCCAAAATCATTTACCAAACTCACAAAATCAAAACTCAAAATCAAAACCAAATCCAAAATAAAAATCGACATCAAACATTTGGCAAATTATTTTTGTACCTTTTTGAAACTGGTAACAGAGAAGTGAAAGTAAGAAAGAAAATGAAGGAAGAGAGAAGAAGAAAAAAAGAGTGGGGGACAAAGGAGACAACCACCGGCCGGCCAAAAAAAATGCCGATATACACAGATTTATATATATAGAGATCTATATATATATACACACAACATGGGCCAACATGTTTAACACACCTTAGCTGATTAGATATATGTATACACAGATCTATATATATATATGAGAGCCCACCATTGCAAACCCTTTTGGTGTTGCCATCACTATTGCAGTTCAGGAGGAAAAAGAAGAAGACCAAAGCAGAGGAGAAAAGATAGAGAAAGAAAGAGAAAGAAAAGGAGAAAGGTCGGGCCATTCGAACCCCATTTTTTTCAAGCTACGAAGCTTTATTCTTTGCTCTATAACTCAGGGGATTGAATTACTAATCCTACAAATCTCACAAGAATTATGTTTATTTGAAGAAATTACATTGGAACTAATAGATTGAAAATACTCTATTAGGGGTGTGCAGCGGATATACCGATCCGCCAAAACTGACCGAACCGAACCGAACCGATCCGTCGCATTTTGGACGGATGCGTGATGACGAGCGGACGGTTGTGGATTGATTTTCTCCAATCCGCCAATTTGGCGGACGGATGGCGGATTTGAAGTTCCTTTGGCCGCAACCGAACCGCCAAACCGCGAGCACCCTAAATAATTTATAAGACTTTGTGTTTTCAATTTGTTTAAATATTTTGTTTGTGTTTTCAATTGAAAAAGAGTTTAAATATTCTTTTGAAAAAAAGTTTTCAACTTAAATATATTTTTTGAATTGAAAAAAATAAACGCATTATTTATTTATATTTTTTGGTTTTTAAATCTAACTCTAAAAGTAATAAATAGAAAATATGATATATGCTGGTTGGTTTTTGTTTTTAAAAACATATATAAATGTAACAATACAGAGATATACAATCTTTACTACTGCTCTGTTCATGGTTTTGGTGGTTTGAATTGCTTTAATATTTTAAGAATCACATATTGTAATACTTTATGTGGATAAGGTATGCTGTGATTGTAATATGTAGATGAGACATGCAGTGATTGTGATATTCTAAAGTTTCAAACTTTCTTTCTTTGGATGAGGCATGTAGTAATTGTAATACTTTTTTAAGTCATTGACTGTAATACCTTTTTTTTTTTTTGAGGAAGTGCACAAGTTGAACTATGTTGAAAATTTATAAAATTTGAAACCGCCAAACTGATTCGTATCCATCTGCCAAACCGCCAATCCGCTTAATCCACATCCGCCGGATTAGTGGACGGATGCGGATTGATTTTCTTTAATCCGCCAATCTGGCGGACGGATGGCGGATTGGAGGTTCCGTGGCCGCAACCGACCCGCGCCCACCCTATACTCTATAATAAGGAGACTAACAATCTTATAGGTCCATGAGGAAGATAACCATAATTATAACATAAAATTCCGTTGGATTCAATATTTATTGGGCGAATTACATTAACGGTTTTTATAGTTTGGGTCTTGTATAATTTTAATTACTGACTTTTCAATTGTGACACATTTAATCTTGAATTTTGAATCTTTTTTCAAATAAGGACAATTAAAGATACCATTGCTCAATTTCAAGAGTAAAGTCGTTAATTTGATAAAATATAAACTAATTTGACAAAAATAAATGTGAAAAAAATATTTTTGAATTTTTAAAAATTATTTTTACCCACTAAAGATAAAATTATATAAAATTGATAAATTTTTTAGACATTTATTTATTTTTTTTTTAACAAATTAATTTTTATTGTAGTTGTTTTTATTTTCATTAAATTAGTTTTTATTTTTCTAAAAACCAAATATCGCGACAATTTTGATATTATTATTAAACCAATTCGTTAATTCAAAAATTCAAAACTAAAAATATTTCATATATTAAATATATCAATTACACATTAAAAGCATAACAATCACCCATTATATAATCATCATCCAAACACATAATAAAAATTAATTTGGTAAAAAATAAATAAATAAATAAATATCTAAAAGATTTATCAATTTTATAAAATTTTATTTTTAGTGGGTAGAAATTATTTTTAAAAATTTAAAAATATTTTTTTGATATTTATTTTTGTCAAATCAGTATATATTTTATCAAATTGACGACTTTACCCTTACAATTGAGTAATATCATTTTCAATTGTCCTTATTTATAACAAGATTTAAAATTCATGGTCAAATGTGTTACAATTGAAAAGTCACGAACCAAAATGATACTAATTCTAAACTATAAGAACCGTTAGTGTGACTCGCCTATATTTATTTATCAGGATAATATTAACAATACATAAACTAGGGGTGTAACTCGGGGTGAGCTTAACCCGAGCAACCCGTGCCCAGTCCGAGTTTTTTTAGGGCTTGGGCAACAATATCTTGTAATCTGGATGGGTTTGGGCATATTTTTTATGCCCGAATTATAATTCGGGCCTGCTTGGGCAGAGTCAGTGGCTAACCCGAGCAACCAAAACTCGAATTGCATGTAATATATTATATAAATTATATAATATATGTATAAAATAAATTAAATAACATCTTTTATTTGGACCATTAGATTAAAACTAAAAACAAAAGCTTTTTTTATCTATTCTTTTTTCCCTCTCTCTGAGACTCTTGTGGTCGGGATGATGTTTAAGTTTGTTATATGGACTAATGCACTTATATATATAATGAAGTACTGTTTGTTGTATGGAAAATTTCAAAAGCTGTTTGTTGCCTTGTGAAATTCGGACAATTTGGGCTAACCTGAGTTTGAATTATGAAACTTGGTCTGGATTTGAGCAGCCATGCTCGGGTTCATGGTCGGGCTTGAGTGGGCTTGGATACTACCAAACACAATTCAGGCTAGACTTGGGCAAACCTCCAACCCGACCGAACTCGTCTGAATTGCACCCCTCACATAAACGAAGTAAGACAAATGACAAGAATCAATGTAACAATAAGAGTGGAAGTATTTCCCTTTTCAAAAGGATATGCCATGTATCAAAAAAGAAATGGTGTCATGGTAACTTGATAAGGTGTCTCACTAATTGATTATGTAACGCCCCGACTTCCGGGTCGTTAATAAATCAAATCAACCACAAATTTATAATTGCAGATAACTCGTAATCTCAAATATACAAATCGTCTCCATAAATAATTAACTCAAATGTCTCCAAAACATAAATTATGCAAATTTTCAAAAATAATATATAGTTGTGGACTAAAGGAATCTCCAACTCAAATAATCTCTTCAAATATTTCAACTCCAATAGCTACTAAATTTGCTCCACGCCTGAAAAATAAATTAATTCGGGAAGTATACAATACAATAGGAATAACAAGGCTCAGACAGAAAATAAATCAACAGAGATCCAACAATTACACAACCGATTAGATTCGATAATCAAGCAATTTACCAAATTGCACAAACAAGTCAATTGGACATATGATAATTTATCCAGAACCAAATACCCGGTCATACTCGGTACATGACCAGTGACTGGCCTCACCCCCCTCACCCAAGCACAACCGCTTATCCGGGCTATTGGTACAAAACATATTGGCAAAGTCCACTCGATCCATGTACGGAGCATTTCCACGTCATTTAGCCAGACAAATCAACATTTCCAACATAGAATAACTATACAAGTTCATCAAATGACTAGAGTAATCAAATGAATCGACAACGAATAATTCCACAGAATTTATCAAACGATCAGAATAATCAAGAGGAGTACAAATTTATGGGAATTAAAAATAAACTCTTTGCAAAGAGAATTTACGGAAGCATATTGTATACCACTGAATTACCTCAAATCAATCTTCTCCGTCTCCAACACTTGAATCTCGATATTTCTCCATGAATCTCCAAAGTGGCATAAGGTATGTAAGGTTTCACAAAATCTACAACTCTCTTCCTTTACGAAAATACTTACACTCACTCTATACACTCTTAATCTAAACTCAAAATTTCTATAATTTAAGAGGGAACAATATGAGAGAGATAAGAGATATGGATGCACCAAGAAGAAGAATGATGCAAATGGTTGAGAGGTGAGCTCAATTTATAGGCAAGGATACTTGGGACAAAAGAAAAGGAAAAATAATAAAATAAAGTTTACTTTGTGGGCAAGAAAGGGGTGTACTTGGTACTTGTGCTTCTAGAATGCCATGATTACAAGTCTCGAGAATTGATCCCTCACGCTCTCCTAGGTTGGCCGGCTATGGAGAAGGGAAAAAAGAGAATATTTTATTCAATATATGTGTACTATGGACATATTCCCAATGTATATATATAGAATTGGTACCAAGGTCATCATTGCTCTAAGATTTCAATGGATTTGTTTATACTAAAGTACAATGATTATGGCCTAGGAGGTATGATGGCTAGCCATGTGCTCAAGATTTGGAGAAATTTTCCTATTTATTTTGTGTACAAATTCCATGGATATTGTGTATAAAAAGATTTGATGAATAAGAGGTACAAATATATATATATATACAATGGTACTAACTTGGGGTCAAAGAAAAGAAATTTACTTGGTGCCCAAGAATAATGAAAAAAAAATAAAATATTAGAAAACAAAGGAGATGAATAATAATGAGGTGGAGAGAAAAAGAGATAAAACAAATGGAGAAAATAAGTTAGATTCTCATCTAAAAATTTTACCACCAATACCTCTCACTAAAATATTAATACCTAAAAAATACGGGGTTTCACAGATTACAACTAGTGTTTTAAAAATAGTTAATTACATGGTATTAATTATAATGTAAATAAAATTAAAATTTGTTAAGAAAAGTTAAACAATTAATGCATATAATTTAATTTAATGAGTTTGAAATAAAAAATTTACTAAAGTCAATGAATAATGTTATATGCACTAATTAGTGTATTAATTAGTATATCAATTAATAAGGTTGCATAATTTAAGAAATTTTTAATATTTATAATTTGTATAATAAATAAGGCCAATAATAATATCATAACTAGTGTTAGTACATTAATTGGTGCATGTAATATCATTAAAAGTCAATACAAGTTACTACTAATATGGTGTTAAATGCACCTTAACAATTGTTTTAGGGTTACAGTGGCTAGTATTGGAGAAGGGGATACTGCTGTGCCTTAAGGCACAGCAGTAACTGCTGTCCCTTTGTGAGAGTTATTCCCGAGTGTTTTTTGATAATCTGAACCGTTCATATTGTAGGGTTCGTCGAGTAGATCATTCATACCAAAAATCAATTTGATTGAATATCTATAGCCCTATAACCAAAACACATTTGTTTCTATAAAAATTAATGGTTAACATAACTTTCATAAATTTTTAAAAATAATTAGGACCTAATCACGGGTTATGAATATCCGATGATCTTGATTTTTTACAGGAATAATATTTTGGATGAACTTTATAATATGAACGGTTCAGATTAACGAAAAACACTCGAAAAAAACTCCTACAAGGGGACAGCAGTTACTGCTGTGCCTTTAGGCACAGCAGCACCCCCTTATCCGCTAGTATTAGCAAAAAAAAATTAACAAAATTGTTTAGAAATTAAGAAAATTGATTAAAAATGAAATTTAGGAAAAAATTTACAAAAATATGGGGTTTTCTTTTTAATTACACTAGAGGTGAAATTTTAAAGACAAAAAAGAACAATAAAATCGTGTATATATACACATATATATTGGAAGAAATTACCTGTCAAATGAAACTTCAAAAAGCAATTACAAATCCACGAAAAGTTTATGATTTTACTTTTTAATATATATAAAGGCTTATTTTGTAAAATAGGGGGAAAAAAAAAAACCAAACTTTTTAGTTTTCAGTGTGTTTGGTTTGAGTTTTCTAGATTAAGTTTTTTGAAAACTCAGTTTTTTGATTTTTGTATTTTTTTGTTTTTAGTGAATATTTTTAAAATTTTAAACATTTTTTTTATTTTTTTAGATGCACCTTACTTAAATGTATCTAAAAAGTAAAAAATTTATGAAAAAATATTTTAAAAAATTAATATATACATAAAAATACAAAAAATGTACTGAATTTTGTATTTTTTTTATATTTTTGGTATTTAGTGAATTTTTAAAAGATTTTTTTTACAATTTTTTTACTTTTTAGGTGTATTTATGTTAGGTGTGTCTAAAAAGTAAAAAAATTGCTTAAAATATCAAAAAAATTCAGTAAAAACAAAAAAATACGAAAAATAAGAAAGTAAAATTTTCTGAAAAGTGTTTTTGAAAAAATAGAATTTTTCTTGAAAAAACATATAAGAAAATAGCGAGGTTATGTTACTTAAATAAACCTTTAAATTAATAAGCTGATTTTTTTTTTTATTTCCAAAATAAATCAAAATTTATCACCAATTTCAAAATATATTTTTTAAGTTACACTTGTAAAATTTTCCTATATTTTGTACTTTTACTCCTGCTTTTTCACTCTCTTCCTCTCTCATCAATCTACAATTCCCCTTCACTTGCATTCCCTTGTGATGATCATCACCCACTATCATTATCACCATGACCCCTTTCCTTAGTTGGTGGGGGTTGAAGAGGTTGCAGGTGGGGATTTTAGTAGTACAGTTAGGTATGGTTGACAATATATTTTCCTAACTATATTTGTAGATTTCACCTTTGTATAATTATTATTAATTTTTTTTTCTTTTTTTTCACATTTTTGTAATGAGTAGATCCAAGTAGAGAGAACAATTGTCTAAACCCTTATTGAGAGAATATTAGTAAGTGAGATTTCAAGTTCAAATTTATTAAGAGATGATAAATTATATTTTAATATATGATAGTTACTTTTTGTCTCACAACTATTTTTTAATTATTTGTTTTTAAATTTATTTTTCATTAAATATATGATAGGAATTTTAAATTTATCATGTGTGAATTACATTTAAAAAAAATATTATTATAATTAGCACATTTTGTAAATTTTACATTTTTTTTTCAAATATATAAATATTACTTTTTTTTAGCACCATGGGATTGGGTTAATTTGGGCGGCGGCGATTTATGCTATGACAGGCACAAATTTGAAGACCATAAATTACCATAAAACTCGATCATCTCTCTCTCTCTCTCTCTCTCTCTCTGTGTAAAACACACGCGCCGTCTCTCTCTCTCTCTCCCCCTCCTGTTTCCAGACTCTCTCTCTCTCTCTCTGTCTGTCTCTCTCCCTCTCTCAACCTTCTGTCTCTCAAAGATTCGTCTCCATTCGTCGTATTATATCTGAGAAGGCATTGTTGTTCCTTGTGTTCATCTTTTTCTACCCGTTAACCAACCCACCAACCGACAATCCTCGGATTCTTTGATTCCCTTCTCTCTCTTGTCATTTCACCAAATCATCTCTGTTTCTGCATAAAAATATATATACACATACATATATATTGCCATCTATTGAAATGGGTAGGAAGAATAGGGGGATAATGAAGGGTAGGCTATCAAAAATAGGAAGCTATGCGATTGCTTCCTCAATTGCCGACCCATCTTCGATTTCTTGTACCACCTTCAATATTCTCGCCCCCATTTACAACAGACTCGATAAAGATGTAAATTTTTTTTGTTATTTTCAATCTTTTAATTCGCCATTGTCATTAGATTTCTAAATCATAATGTTTTTTTTTTGGTGTGTGTGTGGAAAGAACAGGACCAGAGCTGCCGAGAAAGTGATTTCAGGGCGTATTGGCTGAACAGGAACCAAAGAATATTGGATTGGTTGTTGTGCGAACGATCTTCAATTATTTGTCTTCAGGTTTGCTTTTGCTTTTTTGTTGATTGTTGATGGATGGTTTTCAAAAATTTTAATCGATTTGGTAACTAGAATGTGAAATTGTGATGTGGGTTTTGACAGGAGTTTTGGGTTGGAAACGAAGAGCTTGTTAACATGTATGAAAGGAGACTTGGGGATGCTGGTTATATTAATTTCAAGCTGGCACGCACCAACAACCGCGGTGATGGTATGTTATTTTATCTTTTTTCATAAAATTCAATTTTGTTGAATCTATCTGATTGGTTACCAATTTTACATTTTGATTTAGAATCTAAAGAAATATGTACATATATATATAGGAATGAACCATAATGAATTGGCTGTAGTATGCTTTCTTTTGGATTTGCAAAGTTGCTTACCGGATGCATGTATAATATTGGTTGAAATGTGTCTCTTGATTTTGTGGAAATCCTATTTAAATCAAATTTGTTCATTAGAAGTTGCACAAAGCATGATTTTTGTGCGAGGAAAAGAACAATAAAGACATTATGGTATTTTAGGAGGGTTTATGGAGTGGCAGAGCAAGAATTATCAATGGGAATATATTTTTTCGAGAGACATTGGTGCATAAAATATTATGTTTCATGGATTTACAATGGAAATATATTTAAATATGAATCTTTTTGGGGCCACCTCTCTCTGGCTCTGTTTGTATGGACGGAACCTCTATTCAGTTTAGAAAATTTTACCCATGCAGGGTCATTATATATTAACAAATTCAAGAATCTTGAATTCTGTTTTGCTATTTCAATAGATTTCAGGGTTTTCATTTATGTTTCAGCCTGCTTGATCAGTTATATTATCTTATGTTTTAGTAGACATGACATTTTTTTGTTTTCATTTGCCTAAGATGTTCTTGTTGGAATTTAACAGGTCTGCTGACTTCCGTGCATAAAGACTACTTTAGAGTTTTAAACCATCGAGAGTTGCTATTCAATGATATTGGAGACCGCGTTGCCCAGCTATTACATGTTGATTTGGTTGCACCCTTTTCACAATGTCAAAGCAACAATGTTCGACAAGAAATCCTCATTGTGAATACCCACCTATTATTTCCACACGATTCAACTTTGTGCATTATACGATTGGATCAGGTAGTTTAATTTCTTCAATTAGCTCTTCTGTTAGTGTTCATTAATATTTCGTCCTAGTCATTATCTATTTGTTTCAATCATGATTTGTGTTTCAATTTTCATATGTCTTGCGATAGGTCTACAAAATCTTGCAGTATGTGGAATCTTATCAGAAAGAAAAGAAGCTTAATCCTTTGCCCATCATACTATGCGGGTAAGTGTACTATTTCTTACCTCATACCTTGACAAGTCTCTGCCAAAATTCAAAATTGAAAAATAATCACTTATTTTCATTATTGTGCTTTTTTTTGCATGGTCAGTGATTGGAATGGGAGCAAGCGAGGCCATGTTTACAAGTTCCTTAGATCTCAAGGATTTGTTTCATCGTACGATACAGCCCATCAGTACGCTGATGCAGATGCACAGAAGGTGGTTATTACCTATGCCTGCACTGATAATCTCAATCACTTTTGGCATAACATTATTCAACGCTTAATTTATTTCTCCTGATCATTATATTTTCGTGCAGTGGATTAGCCACCGTAATCATCGGGGGAATATATGTGGTGTAGATTTCATATGGCTTCTTAATCCTAATAGATATCGGAAACTACTAAAAACAAGTTGGAGCAAAGCAGTATTTGGCATGTTCAAGGTGAGCACCCGATCTTTACTATCTTCGCATCCATGGTTCTCTTGGTAAATCTTTATTTGCAATTCTTAACACAAAAAGTTGAGTAATTGTAGTAGAGAGAATTGTGCCTTGAGTGAAATAATAAAAGCTATCATTTCTACCTGAGGTCATCCCATATAGTTTCATTTCTTGGTAATGCTGGCAGGAAAACTGCCAGTTCTTTGAGATGTGATCTTGTGGGTCCATTCGTGCGTGCTCATGACGGAGGTAGAAATTTATGTATGTTTATCAAATGACTACATTTCAATGTTAGTATGAATTATATTAAAGATGGCTGTGGATATAGTTATGCCTCACCAATCTAGTTAAAAGTCACGTAGTCATAGCATGGTTTTAAATATCGACTGATACATATCAGGTTTTTGTCCTTCCAATGCCGATACACCCCAGTATTCTAGTTGGAATGAAAATCACATGGGTATTGACTATTTCCCAATGCATATCGGCTCATCCAATTCATGAGCAGCTAATTAACAGCCAATCCCCTGGTTCACAGCTGATATGACCTATTTGGTTGCTATAAGCCTCTTTTTTTAGGCTGATGCTGATGATTAAAAATCCACGATTTAGACACGCAATTCTTGACACATATCACTTGTCTTGATAGTCCCGATACTATTGCACTGCGACCAATGCCGATGCATCTCCGGAGACCGTTTTAAAACCATGGGTTAACTGCTGTTGGAGAGAGACTATTTTGGTCAATGGGTTTGTAATATTCTTCTTTTCTTTCCTGTGCTTTGAATTAAAAAAGTAAAAATAATAAATAATAAATAATAAGTCCTGCATTTAAATATTCTGCTCAATCTTTCCATTTTTTGGCACTCGGGCATACAAGTGATTCCATTACTCTCATCAATCCTACCAATTCGCAAACCCTTTACAATGGGATGCTAAACCATCACCAAATTGATCTTTTGTTGGAACAGGCATGATAAATGGTGAATTGGGTTATCAGGGAGTTAGTTAATTGTGGAAAAGCGGGAATGGTCTCAGTATTCAACAATCCTGGAGGATTTCTCCCCTTTATTTTCCCTTCTTTCCACTTCACATAATGTCCAAATTTGCAAAACCTCCTTTTTTCATAATATTACTTTTTTTCTAGAAAGCAAGAAAGAGTTGTATCTGAGGTATGAGATTGGCCCATACAATCAAATTCTTCAGTTAAAGATTGACACCTGCTAATCTTCCTAACGACAGAATAGTATCATCAAGTTAGGACTCTAGGAGTGTCTATAGATATTTGTATGCTCATGTAACATTGGTTTTTTGTGTTCTCTCATATTCTCAGAAAATTGTATAGAATTGGAAGAGATATGTTTTCCATTTATTACTTGAATCTTTCAATTTTTCTTGGTGTTAATAACAAAAATATCATCTGTGCTTGCTATCTCTAATACTGATGAATTTCATCACTTTCAGTATCTACTTCGGCGAGCCTCCCTGACAGAGCATGATGCATTTGCCTTTCTGAAGGCTGATAGCAATGGTGATTACATTACTTATGCTGGTTTCTGCGAAGCACTACGACAGGTATGATCATTCCATGATTCAACATGTTCTTTTTCTTTATATAATTTTTCTTCCAGAGAGAAGCTAAACTTACTAATTTCTTGTAACCGATTCAGCTTAATTTGATTGGCCATTCCCATGGACTTAGTGTTGAAGGGGCACACGACTTGTGGGTGCAAGCAGACATTGATGGAAACGGTGTGATTGATTATAAAAAATTTCAGGTAACTTATGTTCATCAAATTTTTGTTGACTTTGCATTTATCTATATGTGATGAGGGATAGGGGGGAAAAAAACCCAACCCTCCCAGACCCTAATGGAACAGGTTTGGGGGTTTCTTAATATGGTAGGGTAGGGTCAAGTTCGAAGGTAGAAATGAAAATCTGAATAAGGTTAGGGCCAAGGGTGAGGTAACAGTAACCCCAACCTACGGCCCCAATTATATTTTCATTTTTTATCACACAAAATGATTTTTTAGGGTCTTTTCCCTTCAATCTATTCCACGTACTATATATACTGCACATATTCTGTCGCTCCCTTTGCTCTGCAATCCCACTACAGATCAATGACGAATTCATTATTGATAATGTATGTTTTAAACTAAACAGGGCAGGGTGGGGTTGGGATGGGGGAGAGGTCTAACGGGTAGCGTCAGGTGTAGGGGTCTTCTGATCCATACCTTTCCGTTGCCATCCCTACATGTGGCATAAGCCCTCTCCCACTTCTGAATTGCTTCTTCACTCATGTTTCCTAGTTATGGAAATAAATTTGTTGAGTTTTTTAACATGTGACCTTATTTATCTATTAAAAAAAAAAATGAAATGTGGTGCTTATGTTATTCAATAATTGCGTTACAGCAGCGAATTTGGAATCCAACTTGGTCAGACCAAAGAGACGAAATAAGTAATGAGGTCTGGGAAGATAATGTTGTGGACAACAACATGGGACAAGCCATAGGTTTCAGTGTGAAGAATGCAGTTCTCTTCCCCACTGAAGTAGAGAAAGGAACGTGGCCCGAAGACTTTTCTCTTTCAGATCATGCCCGACTCACTGTGGTGTTCTCACCCGTGAGAATGCCTTGTCCTTCACTCGTATCCTGACCAACCTTGTTGCATACCCTAGATGTCTGGTGCACACCATTTTTCGAGGAAAGAATGGAAAGAGAAAGTTCGAGGGATGGGTTGATGAATATCGGGCTTGATATGGGCCATTGGGCCGGGCTTGGGAATATCATTCTCTTGTACTTTTTGCAAGCATCAGTCCTGATAAACTTTGCGATAGGGAGCAGATTGCATATTTCGCCATTACTTGTTTAGGATACGCTGCCTTGGTTAAATCCTCTGTTGGTTGCTTTAGGCGATGGAAAGGTAGCATTTCTGCTGTGAAAAGTATAGAAAATAGCAATAACAGATATACTTCCTGCCACCCCTTTGGGTGCTCGGCTCGGTTGTAGCTTTGTTTGGAGCATGGGCTTTAGGGGAAGGGGGGGACCTGGCCTAATGATCTGGGCTTAGGTAGAAACTTTTCAAAACAGAAAAAACAAAAACAAAAACAAAAAACATTTTGTATATGCATTGTGGAAATAACCTTGTGGGTTGGTATAGCAGTCATCTTTTTAAAGTAAGGGGGTAAATATTGTATACTTTGTATAGATTCTTGTATTTTGACTGCTTGAAGGAGTAATCCAGCAGTAGCATACTAGCATTCTGTTAAAAGTGTTTGATTTTCCTCTACGACAATTGATTTCATGTTCCAATTGAAGCTAAAACCAACTGAATTTTACATGGAGGGTTGTGAACATTAGTTCAATCCGATGTTTCTAATATGATATTGTACTTTGTATTTTGATTTTGTCCCATTCTTTCTTGTTCCAAACTACCTTTTTATCACACAATGATACTCTTTGGATTTGATTGTGTGAATTGGTAGGAATTTATAACCTTTCATCAAGATTGGTGAGACACGAAATACAAAGGAAAACAATACATATAAGAACGATAAATCATATGCACACAAAGAAAACAAAATTTACGTGGTTCATCATAAATTAGAGTTACATCCACGATTGTTGTGATTTCACTATGATTAGAAGATTATAAGAGATTACAAAAATATCAAGAGATAACATGTTACAAGTGCAAAAAATATAAAAAATACCGTCACTCCAAATTCGAAAAATATCAAAAATTATATTTTGTGATTGAGTTGTTAATGTTTCATACTTATCAAGATCTACATTACAACAATACGATTGGGGGATTATTTGTGACGGGAGATGGAGAAAGAAGATCTGATGATTGGTTCAAGTTCTATCATTGTTTATACACAGTAAAAATTGAGAAGGAAAAAAAGTTGACACCAGTAAACCTGTGAATTGGTCTCTCTCTCTCTCACTCTCAACTTTGATTGGTGAGCAAGTATTAGAGCATAGAGTTGAAACCTTTTGGAGCTTTTTTCGTGGAGGGGTCAAGCCTTTGACCTTTATGACAATGTTAAAGCTTTGTTGATTGCTTCAATTGAGCTTTTGAAAGTGTAGCATTTAGAACCAGTGAGATGAAACAGACAAAGTTTAGTAGTCATATGAAAGGATAAACAATAAGAGAGCTAAAAAGTTAACAAAAGTGATAGACACATTCTCATTCTTGCTAACCTAAAAGTTGTGACATTGTTATTCAGGCAAATCAGATGATTTATTATATTATAATATGTTATAATGTTTTTGAATATAGGATATACTAAAGTGAGCTAAAGTTGGAAACCTCCATTACTCTATTGAAGGAAGATGACACCAAAGACCACTCCACTCAATGTGTGAGATTAGGTTTTCCCTTTTTATAATTAAAAGAAAAGTTGTGGATGTATGCTCTTCATTAAGTTTGTTTGTTTTTTTTTTAATAAAGAAGAAGAAGAAGAAATATATATCAAAACTCAAGACATGTTTGAAAGGACCTATAAATACAATTAAAAGGCCACTTTCCACAAATAAAGCAATGTAAAAATTGATCTAGCCTAAAGAACAAAGGCACTCACAAGCGGGGATGGTGACAAGAGATGGGGATGAATTCATCCTAATCTTGAATCATATCAAGGAAAAGCAAATCGACGGGGGTGGGAATAGATTTGTAGTGTCCTGCCTTAGGCCCAAATCATAATAGGGAAAATCAGTGAGGTGACTAAGACAGATTAATTTTGCAACCTAAGAAATATCAGTACTAAATACAATTAGAAATGACTGGGTTAATTTTGATGTTTAGATTTACTATATTTACAAAATTAAATTATATATTATACATACAAAAGTTGTAATAAACATAATTAGGATGGGGCAGTTTAAAACAAGGTGGGGTGAAGAAAAAAATGTCATTGACTTGCTTTCTTATCATTGTTCTTTTAGAAACATTGAAGTATTTTTTGTGGTTTTTTAGAAATTAAAAGTTGATCATTAAAAAGTATACACTAAAAGCATCTCTTTATTTATTCTTTAATAATTAAATTTATCAATTTATTTAAGTTAATAATAAACAAAACTTATACCAAATATTTTGACACAAAATTTTTAAAAAAATAAAATTATAAGCAATGTCATAAATTGTACTAAGGCCTCGTTTGGGAACAGATTTTTTTAGGCCTCATTTGGGAACAAGTTATTTTAGTAACTTTTTTTGTTTTTTGGCTAAAATATGAGGTAAAAAAAACTAGTATGTTTGAGGTAATTTTTTGACTTTTTATGAAAATATGTGCAAAAAGTAGAGAAAAAAGATAATCTTTGACTTTTTAGTATAGGTTGTTGGTTTTAGTGACTTTTTGGTTTTTGACTAAACGGGTCGCTTCCCAAAAGGCCTGGTTTGGGAAGCGATCCGTTTAGCCAAAAAGTCAAAAAATCACTAAAAAAATCAAAAAGCCAATAATTCATACCAAAAAGTCAAAGATTCTCTTTTCTCTCTACTTTTTGCACATTTTTTCGTAAAAAGCCAAAAAGCTATTCCAAACATAGGCTACTTTTGGGAAGCAAGAAAAACGCAGGGTTGCGTTTTGGAGCAAATTCCGAAGCTGTGTTTTGTGGCTCATTTGGGAAGGCAAAAAAGTAGGTTGAAAAATTACGGAATTACCCTCAATGTTTACATTTTGCGGGCTTCAGTAAAATGTAATTTTTTAAGTTGAGTGAGGGTATTTTAGTCATTTTAGTGTGATGTGACACCATAAATAAATATTAATAAAAAAAAAAGTAACTTTTTACCAACTTCCCAAATCACTCCAAAAAATCTTGGTTAAAAGTAAAAAAGCTGATTTTTATCACCTTCCCAAAATAGGCCATACTAGTTTTTTTTAACTTATATTTTAGCAAAATAGTCAAAAAGTTACTAAATTAGCCTGTTCCCAAACGAGGCCTTAGTAATTTTTTAGTTTTTTGACTAAAATATGATATAAAGAAAACTAGTATGTATGAGATGACTTTTTAATTTTTTACGAAAAGATATGTAAAAAGTAAAAAGAAAATGAAATATTTTTTAGTGTAAGTTGTTGATTTTTTAATTTTTTTAGTATTTTTTTAACTTTTTGACTAAAAAAATCAATTACCAAACCAGGCCTAAATAGGCCAATTCTCTCCCAACTTGATAAGTGTTCTCTATCAATAATAAGGCTATAAAAAATGGGTCAAGGGCTGTGCTGAAAATACCGCAGTGATTGTTGTGCATCAATTTGAGATGTATTATGAGTTTATTTTTATAATCTGAACCGTTAATTTTGTAGAGTTTATTGAGTACTTCGTGCCTACCAAAAATCATATTAATCAGATATCAATAACTATATGATCGAATTACATATTTTTTATTCTATTTCTCATAAGAAATTTTTTTTATTATTTATTTTTTTGATTGTCGATCATATAGTTATTGATATCTAATTAATATGATTTTTAGTAGACATGAAATACTCAACAAATCTTACAAAATAAACGATTCAAATCATAATAATAAACTCATAACACACTTCAAATTAAAACATAATGATCACTGCTGTGCTAAAGAGCACAGCAGTGACCCTTGGCCGATTCAAAAACAAGTTTCCTTTTTCCCCTTTTTCTCGGTCATAATAGATGGTAGGATGATATATAGGCCAACAATGTATGAGAGTTTGTGGCGAAAGACGTGCTTCAAAATTCCATTTTGCCTCAATCTCGCTTTTCAGGGTATAATCAAAAAGTATGACAACATGAAAATGGTGGACGATGATTCTCATCCAAATCCTCTCTCCACCACCACCACCACCACCAAAAGACAAGAGAGGAGAGAAATTGGAAGCTTTAGATATCAATGGGACCCACTTTTGTATTTTCCACAAAACTTCATTATTCACCGGAAGAGATTCTTAAAACTATAATAATAATGGTAATAGGTGCTTTTGACCTTTTCACGTACAATTCTCGATGTTTACACCTCAAACTTGGAGGGCACGACTCTCCAGCAGTCCCCACCAATGATCGATCCCAAGGGCCCATAGCAACAGAAACAGTAAGAGGTAATTATTAAAAGAAAAATATTTCGGACCCCACTTGGAGTCGATTCCCAGTAAAGTAGCGTGTCATGATTGGACAAAAAAAAAAATTATTTTATTTTTTTTTCTGAGTTTCAGCCAGTGGGGGCTCGCCACCTCACTAGGAGTGCGACCCCAGTGAGAATCTGTAGCATAGTTGTTATTAAAATAAAATAAAAAAAATTACTTGTGTATAGGACTTTTTGAGAAGTGGATGGTAACAGTCCCTTTTTAATTTATTTTAAATTATATTATCTCTCTTATTTTATATATATATATTTTTTAAAATTAAAAAAAATTAAAAAGCCAATTTTTAACCATCTTTTCAAAATAGACCATAATAGTTAAAAATAACAAAAAAATTTATATGTACCCTATGTTATAAATTTTATGTTTTAATTATAATTTATTGTATTGTCAGTTATAATATATTGTGATATTAATTATAATTTAAGAATTATTTGATTGTATCTCATGTAATATTTGGTTATAACTTAAATTTTTTTTATTTAAATTATGACTCTCATAGTATTAAGTGATATTATTTGTGATAATCAAACTCATAAATAACATAATTTACATATGTTCCATACCCTTTAAGGGGTGTACCATAGCATTACTCATATATTTTACTTGTGTTGTGATGTGTACATATATCCATACGATTATTAAAAATGAACATCTCACTTAGTGGCCATTTGGGAAGAGAGTAAAAAGCTGCGTTTTGCAGCACGAGGAAAAAAGCCATGGCCAGCTATAAACACAACAAAACCATTTGGGAAGTGAAAAAAACACAAACCTATGAAATTACGTAACTACCCTCCATGTTAACAATTTGGAGGCTAGGGCAAAACACTTGCTCATTTCCTCATTCTCGTTTCTGTTGTCATTTCCTCCTTCTTGCCGCTGCTCTTCTTTGCAACTCCCTCCAACAACCCACGACAAACAATCGGCCGCCGATGCTGCCTCCGGAGTCCTCATCCACGTCTTTGTCATTGCTGGATCTGCAGCATCAGGTAAGCCCCAAAACCCTCCTCCGTTGTTGCCTGGTTACAATTATTTTTAGAACAATTTTCATGGAAAATTGGATCCAAAAGAAGGGATCAACTGTTGTATAACACTTGTATGTTGTAATATTGCTCGATATTGGCGTCCACTTGTCAAATCCTATCCTGTTTTATGTTGTATTTTTGACTTTTGGCTTTGGTGTTCTGTGAACATAGACAAACAAATCCATCTTTGTTCTGCTATTTCCTTTTCACGTTGCTGTTATTGGCGGCCTTCTATCGATCACTGTAGGAAAAAAAAAAACCGAAAACAGAGGATAGATGCTTGTGTTACAAAAATGTACACTGCTAAGAAACTTGATTGTTAGAGGTTATCCCTACACTCCATGTAGGGTTCTTGTTTGTTAAATAAAATGTTTTCATGATTACTGTAGTTGTTAAGGGTTCTTGTTTGTTAAATAAAATGTTTTCATGATTACTGTAGTTGTTACTTACTGGGAAGCTTGGGAAATTTTACTTTTAGCTTAGATGTTTTAATTTACCAAGTTTTAACTTGACAAACATTACACCAAATAAATCCTTAGTTTGGCTTGATCTCTTTGTTCATTTCTGTTCATAAATTCATTCAGAATTTCAAAATCCAAATTGAATGGCATCTCATATGTCATACCAAATAGTAATCTCTAGTTTTAGTACATAACCTTTTATTAAATTTAATTTAATTCATGTCCAACAGTTTAAATTTGTCTACGTAAGCCTAACAGGAATTGCATGGACTGCTTCATAGCCTTGGCAGTTCTTGTATTTATGCATCTCAGCTCTTTATCTATTATTGACCATACAAAAAATTAAACTAACTCAACCATTTTTAAAACTACCCATATTGACATCCCATTCAATTTTTAACATCTGCCTTTCACAAGTTGAGAGTGTATATCTTTTCTTTTTATTTTTTTTTGTGTGTGTGTGTTTGCTTTTTTTTTTTTTTTGGTACCTGCGATAACACA
Organism: Camellia granthamiana; assembly: GCA_036172215.1. Lineage (NCBI taxonomy): Eukaryota > Viridiplantae > Streptophyta > Magnoliopsida > Ericales > Theaceae > Camellia > Camellia granthamiana. The sequence continues at coordinate 132,936,151 of CM069911.1, forward strand.
GTCAACTTGTTCGTGTAACATATAATATCTAAGAAACACAACGAATGCAACTAACGAATGTGAATGTCACAAATCAGTGAAAATAATCAAACCAATGCCAAAACACCATCGATTCAATCGTAGATTCTGTTTTGTAGCTTAAAACAGATTGACTGGTCGGCAACCAAAAAAAAAAAAGAAGAAAGATTAGAGAGATGGTGTCCTCTTGTCACGACCCAAACCCGGCCCTATGGGTTTAGCACCGTAACTGGCCAGTAATCCGAGATTACCGAAGGCCTGCAGAACAGTAATACAGTAAAACAGAGTACAGGGCCTGGCGGAAGCCAATACAGTAAATAACTAGTATCCATTGAGCTGTGAAAATCTGTATGCCCAAAAACATTTTTCATGCATTCATTCAGTTTAAACAGTACAGTCTATATACAATCATATACAACATTCAGTACGGGGATCTATTCCCTCGATAACAGTGCAGTAAAACAGTAAACAGTTTATACAATTATACAAAACAGTCAAGAGACAGGTGGGGGACACAAAAACACCCCAAGCCATAACATGGCGTCTCGGAACCTCGCAGTGAGGCACATAGGCTGGCTTGACAAAACTGGGGGACTAACCCACGCTCCTAGCTCCGGTCTGGCTGCTGAGAACCTACATATATATATAAACAGTGAGCTAAAGTCCAGTGAATAACAATAGGTGTAAAGAGGTTATGAATGGATGTCCTTACAGTAATGAAATCAATTCATTATACAGTATTTCGATCTTTCGGTATTTTAATCAATCAGCATTTCAATCAATCAATCATATGTGGTACATCCATTAGCCTAAAAACAGTAGGTCCAGAAGGACCGGGTCTTAACAGACCCAACAGTAGTGATGGCCATCAGTCAGTAAACAGTATGGTTCCACAAGGGAACCGACAGAGCTCTGTAATAGTAACAGTCAATGCTAAGGATGCCACAATACAGTTCACAATACAGGACATACATTCATTCAATAAACAATATCAGTCCAATAAACAATTCAGTTCAGTATTCAAAAGATAACCATTTTGAACATATCTTTACACAATCTGTTACTCACAGAGATTGGGCTAATAGCAGCTAGAGCGCGTCCCCGAAAGCCAACCCTAAACAGTCAATAAATAGAACACACACTAAGTTTCACAGTTGGGAAGAGTGATAATTAAATCCCTAAATTTCCTCGGTGTGGTTCTATGTCTAAATCCTCATTAAGATGTCTTAAACTAGGCCTAAGAATGCCTAGGATGAGATGAGGATGCAAAAATACACTTGGAAGGCATTTTTCAAAAGTTGCTGAAAATAGGAGCCTCGCTCGAGCGAGCCTTCCTTCGCTCGAGCGAGCTTCCAAAATCAAAGGCTTCGCTCGAGCGAGAAATCCTTCGCTCGAGCGACCTGCATGAACAGTAAAAGTACTGGTTGCTGGATTTTTACGCGCGATACCACGCTCGATGCTCGCTCGAGCGGAGCCCTGAATAAAGGTGCTCGCTCGAGCGAGGAATCCTTCGCTCGAGCGAGGAAGCAAAATCTGGGATTTCCAGATTTGTCTTCCAAGTTCGAACCAAGCATTCTACCATCCAAAACTCAACCTCTTGGGCCCAAATTCTGGGAAAACATTTCAAACTCATAGTACAACAAGTTTTAAAGCTCAATTTATGAATTCAAGCCCCAAAGGTTGGTCAATTAAATCCAACATTCAAACCCATTTCATGAACAATATGCAAACATGCAATGCATGAACTTCAAACCAAAATCAATGTTCAAATCTTGCTCTATTGAGCTCCAATCTTTGAAAACAACTTGAAAACATGGTCTATGGTAAAAATATGGACATGCATATATAATGCTCCAAGAATTCAACTTCAAACTCACTAAATTCAACATGCATGCAACAATGGAACTTCAATCTAATATGCTAAGCTTAAAACATGACTTAGCTCAACAATTTAGCATGAAACATGCAAGAACAAGTTTAAACTCAACAATGAGAAGGTCAATGATCTACCTTAGGTCTTGTATTCAAGGTTTAAGAGCTCCAATTGCCAATTCACACTTCAATTTCAAGCAATCCAAGCCAAATTCTACAAGACTAAGTCAATTCTCCCTCTCTCTCCCTAAACCTCTTCTTTGGTCGGCTAGAGCAAGAGAAATGGCTGATGAAATGAAGTTGTTCAAGTGTAATACAATTCTCTAATGTGTTGTCTACATGGCCCACTACCAATGGCATAATTGTAATTAAGCCCAACTCTTCAATTAACTTAATTTAATCTAATTTACTCATTCCTAATCAATTTTCAGATAAATATACCATTAAATCACAAATATTCTACTAAACATGAAACTCTAAACGGTTCCTAATTCGGCCGCCGATAAGGCCTCCAATTAACAGTTCAAACATAAGAATTCAAACAGATATTCAATCGATCAAACAGATGCATTATGCAATTCAATACATAAACTCATTCAATTTCAGTTTCGATTTCAATTAGTCTATTCAGTACCTCAGTTAATTCAATTATCAGTCATTATCAATTCAGTTTAGTAGTAATCAGTACATAATTCAGTGGTTAATCGGTAATCAATACGAGGGTTGTTACAGTCTCCCCTCCTTATAAGGAGTTTAGTCCTCTAAACTCGAGTTACCTTCAGTTTGGAAGAAAACAGGGTTCAGTGGAAACAGTTCTGGGTATCTTTTAGCCATGTCATCTTCCCTTTCCCAAGTGGCATACACACCACCATGGTTCTGCCAATCAACTTTCACTAGCGGGATCTCTTTGTTTCTCAGTTTCTTGATCCGTCGGTTTACAATCTGTATAGGCCTCTCCTCGTAAGTGTAGTCATCACTCAACACTATCCGAGTAGGCTCAATCACATGGAATGGATCCCGAAGATAATCTCTCAACATCGAAATGTGGAAGACGTTATGCATATGCTCCATTTCAGGAGGAAGTGCAACTTGATACGCCACCGGATTGATTTTCTCAACAATCTCATAAGGTCCAACGTATCTCGGCGCTAACTTGCCTTTGACTCCAAAACGAGTCTGGCCTTTCATTGGTGTCACTTTCACAAAAACGTGATCACCCACTTCATACTCTCGGTCTCGTCATCTAACATCTGCATAACTCTTCTGTCTACTCTGTGCAGTTTTCAATATTTGCTGTATCAGTTTTACCTTTTCAGTCGTTTCATAAACAATTTCGGGCCCAAGTAACGGCCCATCTCCAACTTCTGCCCAGCAAATCGGAGATCTACACTTTCTGCCATACAATGCCTCGAAAGGCGCCATACCAATGCTCGAATGGTAGCTGTTGTTGTAGGCGAATTCAGCCAATGGCAAATGACTTTCCCAGTTTCCCTGAAAATCAAGGACACACATTCTCAACAGATCCTCCAGAGTCTGGATGGTCCTTTCTGACTGTCCGTCTGTCTGAGGATGATAGGCACTACTCAGCCTCAATTCAGTACCCAATGCAGTCTGTAGGCTTTGCCAGAACCTCGATGTAAACTTCGAATCCCTGTCAGAAACAATAGACACAGGCACTCCGTGCAGTCTCACAATTTCATCAATATAGATAACAGCCAATTTGTCCGCATTATAAATTGTCTTGACAGGTAAGAAGTGAGCAAATTTAGTCAATCTATCAACAATAACCCAAATAGAGTCCATACCTTTTCTGGAGCGGGGTAATCCAACGATAAAATCCATCGTGATATGCTCCCATTTCCATTCTGGTATGGGTAAGGGTTGCAATAATCTAGCAGGTCGTTGATGTTCAGCTTTGACTTGTTGGCAATGAAGACATTTGGACACAAAGTCGGCAATTTCTTTCTTCATTCCCGGCCACCAGAAATTCAACTTCAAATCTTGATACATTTTCGTATTCCCTGGGTGGATAGAAAATTTTGAATTGTGGCCCTCTTGCAGAATTCTTCTTTTCAGTTCAGTGTCATTCGGTACACACAGTCTATCTTGAAATTTCAGTACATTGTTCTCAAATTTGTATCCCGGTCTCGGTTTAGACTCTCTTTCCTCGATGATCTTTTTCAAGTAATCATCCAATTGCTGTTTCTCCTTAATTTCTTCAATCAATGCTGGTTGAGCAGAAATAGCAGCTAAGGTTCCACCTTGTTCCTTCAAAACAAATTCAATTTCAGACTTTTCAAGATCACAAAGCAACTCTTTCTGTCCAGTCAGCAAACAGGCTAAGTTCCCAATCGATTTTCGGCTCAAAGCATCGGCAACGGTGTTGGCTTTTCCTGGATGGTACAAAATCTGTAGGTCATAATCTTTTATCAGTTCAAGCCATCTCCGCTGTCTCATATTCAGTTCTTTCTGAGTGAAAAAGTACTTCAGGCTCTTGTGGTCAGTATATACTTCACATGTCGCCCCATAAAGATAGTGACGCCAGATTTTCAATGCAAATACCACTGCGGCAAGTTCTAAGTCATGGGTCGGGTAGTTCTTTTCATGTGGTCTCAACTGTCGGGAAGCATAAGCAATAACTCTCCCATTCTGCATTAAAACACACCCCAAACCCTTATGAGAAGCATCACTAAATACAGTATAACCATCCGTACCTGAAGGTAGAGTCAGAATTGGTGCAGTCACAAGTCTAGTTTTCAACTCCTGAAATGCTGATTCCCGTTGGTCAGTCCAGTCAAATGATATCCCTTTCTGTGTCAACTGAGTCAGAGGTAAGGCAATTTTGGAGAAGTCTTTGACAAATCTTCTGTAATATCCAGCCAATCCCAAAAAGCTTCGGACTTCAGTCACGTTGGTTGGTCTAGGCCAGTTTACTACAGCTTCAATTTTCTGCGGATCAACAGAAATCCCATCTTTGCTAACAACATGCCCCAAAAACATAACATGATCAAGCCAAAATTCACATTTAGACAGTTTACCATACAGTTTCTGTTCTCTTAAGGTTTGCAGGGCAAGTCTCAGATGGTGTTCATGTTCTTCTACAGTCTTAGAATAGATCAATATGTCATCAATGAATACCACAATAAAATCATCAAGGTATGGTTTAAAAATTCTGTTCATGAGGTCCATAAATGCAGCTGGGGCATTCGTGACTCCGAACGGCATAACTAAAAATTCATAATGACCATACCTCGTTCTAAAAGCAGTTTTGTCAATGTCTTCCGGTTTAACTTTCAGTTGATGGTACCCCGATCTAAGGTCAATCTTGGAAAACACTTGTGCACCCTGTAGCTGATCAAATAAATCATCAATACGCGGTAAGGGATATTTGTTCTTTACAGTTACCTTGTTCAATTCGCGGTAATCAATGCACAGCCTCAGTGAGCCATCTTTCTTCTTTACAAACAGGACAGGTGCACCCCACGGTGAAGTACTGGGTCTGATAAACTTCTTGTCTAACAGTTCCTGCAATTGTACCTTCAATTCTTTCAGTTCAGTTGGAGCCATTCTGTAGGGAGCTTTAGACATTGGCTGTGTACCCGGAATCACATCAACAGTAAATTCAACTTCCCTATCAATCAAATCCCCTGGCAGATCATCTGGAAACACATCTGGGAATTCTCTGACTATAGGAATGCAATTCACATCAGTTTTAACATTATCATTAGCAGATACAGTCAGTACAGAACACAGATATCCTTTACATCCCTTTCTAATCAATTTGACAGCTTTTACAGAAGAAATCAGATACGGAGGAGGTACTACTCCAACTCCACTAAATATGAATTCGGGTAAACCCGGTGGACGGAAAACTACTTGTTTTGTTACACAATCTATAGTGGCATGATATTTTTGTAGCCAATCCATCCCCAATATCACATCAAAATGATCTATGTTCAACGGTAGTAAGTCAATAAACAGATGCATATCCCCAACAATGATTTCACAAGCAGGATACATATATGCACATGTCATGGATCCTCCAACAGGTGATGATACAGCTAACAAGTAATTCATCGGTTCTAAGGGTCTATTCAATTTCCGTGAAAAAGCATGCGACACATAAGAATGTGTAGACCCCGAATCAATCAATACATATGCATTTTGAGCACAAATAGAGAGGATACCTGACACAACGGTCTCAGTATTCTGAACATCTCCCGGTACTAGGGCAAATACTCGGCCCTGCCTCACAGGCTCTTTCCCGGTAGCTTTGGGGTTAGGCTTTGGTGCTACATTTGATGCTGCTGCGCTTGGTGCAGCTTTACCACTAGCTGGTGGAGCAGAAGGGCAGTCTTTAATTCTGTGGCCCACCTTGCCACATCTAAAACAAGCTCCTGAAATCTGGTAGCAAACCCCTTTGTGCTTATTGCCACATACGGAGCAGGGTGGAATAAATCCACTCCCTTGGCTGGGGCTAGTTGTTGACCCCGTATTTTGTTTCTTGTTCAACTGATTGTGCTTGCCTTTCTTAAATTTGAAACCCTGTCGTTTACCATGCCATTCAGTTGTTGGTGTTTCAGATTGTTTCACTGCTGCAATATTTGACTCGGCCATCAATGCACGGTCGAGCACACCCACATAAGTTGGCATTTTCAAAACATTTATTCGGTCCAGTATAGCAGCACTAAGGCCTCCTTCAAACCTTCTGGCCTTCTTATATTCAGTGTCCACCATCTGTGGTGCATATCTAGCAAGTTCAGTAAATTTCTTCTCATACTCGGCAACAGACATTGTGCCCTGTTTCAGTTGTTCAAACTCCGTTACTTTTCTGTCCCTGATGCACTGAGGGAAATACTTTTCAAAGAAGGACTCCTTGAACTGAGCCCAAGTTATAATAGCATTTGTATCGCGGGTTAACATCCACCACCTTCTTGCTTCTTCCTGAAGAGTGAAGGTTGCTAACAGTACTTTATTGGCTTCAGAGCACGGAAACATTTCAAACAACTTTTCTGTTTCAAGCACCCAAGCTTCAGCCTTTAGCGGTTCCAAGCCTCCCTGAAAGGATGGCGGTTTCAGTTTGCTGAACTTATGAGTCAGGGCAATAATGTCCACCTCATTAGCATTCACATTTGCATTTTGTACATTCTGTTCCGGTTGCACCGGAGGAGGAGGAGGTGGGGGCTGTTGGTTCCGTTGTTGGTCCAGTCTTTCAAGTACCAATCCCATCATTTGTTCAAGTCTGGCCATTCTGGCCTCAGAGGATGATGATTCAGGTTCATTTGCATTATCCATTCCGCTATAAGCAGTTATAACAGTTATCATTATAAGCAGTTGTATCGTTAAACAGTTTAACATTTAGCATATAATCAGTCAATCATAAGCACACACTTTTCAAGTTCATGAGATGCCCTAATCACTTTTCTAGGGAACCCTATAGCTCATTTGGACACGTGTGTGCGGTATAACTCGTGGTTAAGTATCGCTCTGATACCACTCTGTCACGACCCAAACCCGGCCCTATGGGTTTAGCACCGTAACTGGCCAGTAATCCGAGATTACCGAAGGCCTGCAGAACAGTAATACAGTAAAACAGAGTACAGGGCCTGGCGGAAGCCAATACAGTAAATAACTAGTGTCCATTGAGCTGTGAAAATCTGTATGCCCAAAAACATTTTTCATGCATTCATTCAGTTTAAACAGTACAGTCTATATACAATCATATACAACATTCAGTACGGGGATCTATTCCCTCGATAACAGTGCAGTAAAACAGTAAACAGTTTATACAATTATACAAAACAGTCAAGAGACAGGTGGGGGACACAAAAACACCCCAAGCCATAACATGGCGTCTCGGAACCTCGCAGTGAGGCACATAGGCTGGCTTGACAAAACTGGGGGACTAACCCACGCTCCTAGCTCCGGTCTGGCTGCTGAGAACCTACATATATATATAAACAGTGAGCTAAAGCCCAGTGAATAACAATAGGTGTAAAGAGGTTATGAATGGATGTCCTTACAGTAATGAAATCAATTCATTATACAGTATTTCGATCTTTCGGTATTTTAATCAATCAGCATTTCAATCAATCAATCATATGTGGTACATCCATTAGCCTAAAAACAGTAGGTCCAGAAGGACCGGGTCTTAACAGACCCAACAGTAGTGATGGCCATCAGTCAGTAAACAGTATGGTTCCACAAGGGAACCGACAGAGCTCTGTAACAGTAACAGTCAATGCTAAGGATGCCACAATACAGTTCACAATACAGGACATGCATTCATTCAATAAACAATATCAGTCCAATAAACAATTCAGTTCAGTATTCAAAAGATAACCATTTTGAACATATCTTTACACAATCTGTTACTCACAGAGATTGGGCTAATAGCAGCTAGAGCGCGTCCCCGAAAGCCAACCCTAAACAGTCAATAAATAGAACACACACTAAGTTTCACAGTTGGGAAGAGTGATAATTAAATCCCTAAATTTCCTCGGTGTGGTTCTATGTCTAAATCCTCATTAAGATGTCTTAAACTAGGCCTAAGAATGCCTAGGATGAGATGAGGATGCAAAAATACACTTGGAAGGCATTTTTCAAAAGTTGCTGAAAATAGGAGCCTCGCTCGAGCGAGCCTTCCTTCGCTCGAGCGAGCTTCCAAAATCAAAGGCTTCGCTCGAGCGAGAAATCCTTCGCTCGAGCGACCTGCATGAACAGTAAAAGTACTGGTTGCTGGATTTTTACGCGCGATACCACGCTCGATGCTCGCTCGAGCGGAGCCCTGAATAAAGGTGCGCGCTCGAGCGAGGAATCCTTCGCTCGAGCGAGGAAGCAAAATCTGGGATTTCCAGATTTGTCTTCCAAGTTCGAACCAAGCATTCTACCATCCAAAACTCAACCTCTTGGGCCCAAATTCTGGGAAAACATTTCAAACTCATAGTACAACAAGTTTTAAAGCTCAATTTATGAATTCAAGCCCCAAAGGTTGGTCAATTAAATCCAACATTCAAACCCATTTCATGAACAATATGCAAACATGCAATGCATGAACTTCAAACCAAAATCAATGTTCAAATCTTGCTCTATGGAGCTCCAATCTTTGAAAACAACTTGAAAACATGGTCTATGGTAAAAATATGGACATGCATATATAATGCTCCAAGAATTCAACTTCAAACTCACTAAATTCAACATGCATGTGTAACAACGCCCGCGGGGGGCCTCGCTACAGCTCGGACTCGATTTTTGTTGCGGTTCTCAATCTCGAACCAAAGAGTCCAAATCCGGCAAATCGTTTTGAGAAAAACAGATTTTTTTGAAAGAAGTGCCAAACATGGACTGCTTTGCCAGATAACAGAGTCGCCACCTAAATATTTTTTAAATGGGAAATTTAGGAAACCCTGACTCGGTGCCAAAAGGCCACGTGTCCGTCATCACCAAAGTTGGCTCGGGAACTTGGGTACGATTAGGGAAGGTCACATCGTGAGCACCCCCGCTCGCCCGGTCAAAGACCGGCCTCTACTAACCATGATATCTGTTTTTGAAAACATTGTGAGTTCTTATTCCGGTTATTAGCCTAGGTTACTATGTGATGCGCACAGCATACAAGTATAGACTGAATCGCCTGAATTGGAACTAAACATCTCATGTTTGTTTGTTTGAAAATGGTTTGCTACCCGCAGGTAGGCTGAAAATGCAGATTTTGCCACCCTCAGGTGGGCTTGGAAGAACAATGGTTTTGCCACTATCTAGTGGGCTTAACAAACAGTCAATGATTTGTCCCAATCCAAATAACTCAACCTCCACCCACAGGCATTCAGGCAGTTATATCACATAAGCACATAGCCTCATGGCAAGCATGCTATCATGGCAACACTCACACGCATGCAAGGATGCTAAAGCATAAAACTCACCTAGTACTCCAAGCCAAAACAAAAGCTGATTAGAAATCATGCATGATCCTAAAATATACAGAATGCCTAATGCAACACATGCAAAATGCAATTATAGCAGGCTCGGCTATTCTAAACATGGCATGTGAAATGCAACAACTAACACGTACTCAATTTGGAATTGAAATACAGATGCAGTTTGTATGATGCGCCGAGCCCGGTGCATGCAAAACAGATGAATGATGCAAACATGCTATCATACTGTATGCTAATTGAAATATGCCCTATGTCTAACCATCCAAAGCGGGTAAATAAAAGGGAGAAAGAAATGGGGGTTGGAAGACATACATCACACTCACACACCCTTATTACAGCATTACCCTCGCGCAGAGGGTCCGAATGAATAATAATACAGTCCCAAATGAAAGAATAGTACAGTCCGAAATATATACAGTCCGAATATTACAAAATTCTAATTAATTAACAAATTAATTACAAAAGAAGTAAAACTGGCATGCAAGCCAGGGACTGCCTTGCTTCTGATGGATGATGTATGCTGGGCTGCTTCGGGCGGAAATCCACTGGGATGCCCCAACTAGCCTCTGTTTGCAGTATTTCTCGAAATGCGCACCGGATTCTGAAAAGTTGCTAACTCTGGATTTTGCTGCAACAGAGAGCAGGAAAAGGGCACAGCAGTGTATTTCACAAATATATGCACGCCTCGATCCTCGTGCCACCAATCACGCATACCGATGCATGATGGCCGAGGAATCGGATTGCACAACTCAATATGGGATGAATGCGGATGAATGCTACAATGAAAACCTAACTCCATCATGGGTAATCCGGAGTGTCGGTGACTTGGGAATTGAGACCCGTTCCGTTACTCGGAGTACAGAACGCGCCTCGTTTCCCGTGTAATATGCATGATATGCATGAAATGCAACTAACATACAAACCTAGCATGCGCAATGCTATGAAAATGAGATACCTCGAAATGCGTGCACACGGACACGCAAACCGAGGCGATGACGTAAAGGCACGAAACGCAATGATGGGCTTACACCAATATGAGAGGGCCTCAGCCACACTCACACGGGATGCCGGAATGATAAGAATGAGGTGCCTCGAAATGCGTGCCCACTGGCACGCAAACCGAGGCAATGATGAAATGCAAATCGAATAAAACAGAGTGCCTCGAAATGCGTGCACGCGGGCACGCAAACCGAGGCAGAGGCATACGCAATGCAAACCGGATAAAACAGAATGTCTCGAAATGCGTACACACGGGCACGCAAACCGAGGCGATGATATGAAGTAGAAATCGGATAAAACCGAAGTGCCTCGAAGTGCGCGCCCACAGGCACGCAAACCGAGGCGATGATATGCGATGGAAAATCGGATAAAACTGAAGTGCCTCGAAATGCGCGCCCACAAGCACGCAAACCGAGGCGATGATATGCGATGGAAAATCGGATAAAACCGAAGTGCCTCGAAATGCGCGCCCACAAGCACGCAAACCGAGGCAATGATATGCGATGCAAAAATCGGATAAAACCGAAGTGCCTCGAAATGCGCGCCCACAAGCACGCAAACCGAGGCAATGATAAAATGAGACGAAATGGCATACAGAATGCAATGATGGGCTTACACCAACATGGGAGAGCCTCAGCTCACTCACATAGGAGGCCGTCGGATAAAAATAAAGCCGCCTCGAAACGCGTGTCCGCGGACACGCAAATCGAGGCAATGATGTAGAAACATGAAAATGCAAATTGGGCTTACGCCAACATGAGGTAGCCTCAGCCACGCTCACATAGGCTGCCGGAATGATAAAAAAGAGGTGCCTCGAAGTGCGTGCCCATTGGCACGCAAACCGAGGCAATGCAAAAATGATACAAATGGCATGAGAAATGATATACAAGCATGACAATGGAATTTCAGCACCTAACTAAAGGGGGAAACAGCCCCGAGACAACTCGAAAAGACATTCGAAGCATGCATTCATCCCGAAAATGCGAAATTAAGCCCCGAAATGGCCTATAGCCATGCTATACATGCAAAATATGATCATGACAGCAAGAACAGTAGCAAGACAGTCCCAAAAATGGCATTTTTTAAGTAATAAACATGGCCTAAATGCAAGCATAGATAGATCAACCAAAGCATGCAAAGTTAGTGGCCAAAAGAGGGGTATTGAGACAAGTGACATATGAAAACCCCAAATGGACAAACTTTCTTCTACAACATTGAAGATGAGCTAAAAATAAGCACAATTTCAGAAGATGACATCCTCAAAATCAGAATAAAATCATGCTAACTATTCCATGCAAAAATGAAGCTCAAAAGGGGCTATAACAAGAGTCATGCAAAACAAGCACCAAATGACAAAATTTTCTTCATGAAATGTGTAAAGGGGGTCAAAATAAGACCAAAGTCAGTAGGGGTCGAAGTCCCAAAAACAAATAGAAATAGGTCAAAAGTTGTGTACAAAAATGGGCACACTTGATGGAATTTGAAGGAAGTGGTAGATACAATGGCCAAATGAGGTTGAGCCCTTCTACAATGTTGTAGAGGGGCTCAAAATGAGCACAAAACCAGTAGGGGTCGGACCCCTAAAAACAAAAGGAAATAGGCCTAAACTAGCATGCAAGATAATGGCATAAAAGCTAGGTATTGAAACAAGTATATCATAGAAGCATCAAATGAAGTTGAGCCCTTCTACAAAGTTGTAGAGGGGCTCAAAAAAAGCACAAAAGCAGTAGGGGTCGGAGCCCCAATTCTCAACCAATTAGAGTATAAAAATGAACCAAGAAAAAGCCCTAAAAGTTGGTTTTGAAGACTTACCCTTGAAGACTTGTCTTTCTTTGATTCTTGGCTTTGATTTGTAGCTTCTCAACCTCTGAAATTCACTTCCTAGCTGCTGGAGTGGTAGTAGGGATGGTGAGGCTAGGTGTTGATGAAGAGAAGACCTAGGGACTTAGAAGCTTTTTTGAGGTTTTGAGCTATGAAAATGGAGGAATTTGAAGATGATCACTTGAGACAATTTTTTCCAACCTTGAAGAAGGAGAGGGAGGGCCCTTCAAATAGACAAGAAATGGGGTGTAAAAGGGGAGGGAAAGCACCCAATCTTTCCCTCCCGAAATATCCCCCGGATGCCCCGGGATATGCTGGAAAATATCCGGACAGCTGGGACAGGCTGGAAAGCAGGAAGCTGGCCGGCTAGGTAAATTTGTGGGAGGTGGCCGGCCGGCCACCCCACCTGGTCGGCCAGCCACTCACCATGGCCGGCCGGCCACCCCCAAAAAATGAACAAAATAAATTCTGGCCGACCACCATACCAAAGTGTCCTCCAAGATGTGTAGAACAAGACCCCATGGTTGAAATCTGGCAACTCTGAAGCAGGAGCCACAACATAGAGCTTGAAGGAGAGGCCCAAAAATGAAGTCAACAATTTCTGGCCGACCACTATGCCAAAGTGTCCTCCAAGATGTGTAGAACAAGGTTCCAAGGTCGGAAATTGGCAACACTGAAGCAGGAGCCACAACATAGAGCTTGAAGGAGAGGCCCAAAAATGAAACCCTGAATTTCTGGCCGACCACCAACCCTTAGGGTCCTCCTAGATGCCCTCATCACAGATATGTAGCTTTGGTTGGAAGAAAATACCCCTAGGGTGTTCAACATTGGCCCGGAAGTGAGCAAAACGGGCTCCGGAGGAGCGAAACTGGTTATCTGGGATAATTGCTGGCTTCTCACCCCCCAGTGATCTTCCTGATGTTGAAACAGAGGTACCTGCCAAGTTTGAACAAAAACTAATGAGAAATGAATGTTCGGGGCCAAAATCGAGCAAATCGGGATCCCGAAAATGGGCTGCAAGTGCCGGAAGTGTTGTTCAGCAGCGAAGTGGGCATCTGTGACCCCAGTGTCCTCTGGAATGACGAAACAAAGATACCTGCCAAAAACCGGAGAAAATGGATACGAAAAGAATGCTCGGGACCAAAACCGCGCAGTTTGGGGTCCCGAAAACCGGCTACAGGTACCGGAAGTGGCACACGACCACGAAGTGGGCATCAGGGGCCCCAGGGTTCCTCGGAATATTAAAACAGAGGTCTCCGCCAAAAACCGGAGAAGGCTGATGCGAAAAGAATGCTCGGGGCCCAAATCACGCAGTTCGGGGTCCCGAAAATGGGTCGCCGGGCACCGAAAGTGGTGTTCGGCTGCAAAGTGGGCATCAGGGGCCCCAGTGTTCCTCGGAACATTAAAACAAAGGTCTCCGCCAAAAATTGGAGAAAGCGGAGATGGTTGGGCGGTCCCGAGCCGAGGCACACGGCCTAACGGCCCCGAAAACCGGGAACCGGGCTCCGAAATGGGCAAAATGGCCTACGGCCACGAAAAGTAGCTCACGGCCACCGGGAGATAATCTGCGGGACCACTCCCTTCCCTTAGGAAAGAAAACAGAGAAAACCGGGCCTGGTTCGCAAACCGAGACAAGGTAGAGAAGATGGTTCGGAGGTCCGGAGGCAGGGCGCGCGGCCGCGACTCTGAGACTTCTGAACGAGCACAGTATGCAACATCACCGAGCGCTCAACCGGTGACGTCTGAGTCTTAAGGTCGGTCAAAAATTGGGTGTCTACAGCATGCAACAATGGAACTTCAATCTAATATGCTAAGCTTAAAACATGACTTAGCTCAACAATTTAGCATGAAACATGCAAGAACAAGTTTAAACTCAACAATGAGAAGGTCAATGATCTACCTTAGGTCTTGTATTCAAGGTTTAAGAGCTCCAATTGCCAATTCACACTTCAATTTCAAGCAATCCAAGCCAAATTCTACAAGACTAAGTCAATTCTCCCTCTCTCTCCCTAAACCTCTTCTTTGGTCGGCTAGAGCAAGAGAAATGGCTGATGAAATGAAGTTGTTCAAGTGTAATACAATTCTCTAATGTGTTGTCTACATGGCCCACTACCAATGGCATAATTGTAATTAAGCCCAACTCTTCAATTAACTTAATTTAATCTAATTTACTCATTCCTAATCAATTTTCAGATAAATATACCATTAAATCACAAATATTCTACTAAACATGAAACTCTAAACGGTTCCTAATTCGGCCGCCGATAAGGCCTCCAATTAACAGTTCAAACATAAGAATTCAAACAGATATTCAATCGATCAAACAGATGCATTATGCAATTCAATACATAAACTCATTCAATTTCAGTTTCGATTTCAATCAGTCTATTCAGTACCTCAGTTAATTCAATTATCAGTCATTATCAATTCAGTTTAGTAGTAATCAGTACATAATTCAGTGGTTAATCGGTAATCAATACGAGGGTTGTTACACCTCTACGTCAGCTGCGATTTCGTCATAGCCACCGAAGATGTGTGCATGTGGCCTTGGACATTGCGTTGTCAAGATTTCCAGATCTGTAAAAAAACCCAAGTTGTGCGTACTACGTTTGCCCTAGTCGTACTGTCACACCCCAAACCTGTCCCTAAAAGTTTAGGCATGACCTATTCATAACTGGACATGTAACCTGGTGGACAAGCCGATGGGGCCTTATCGGAAGCATAAAACACAAACATAACATATATGTAACATACTCCATTGAGCTATTTCTGATATGCCAGGATCTCAAACATCATATACTTCATCAAAAGCAAGTAAAGTTTAAAACTAAATCCCTGAATATCGGTTACATACGCATACATTTACAGTCCCAGCCCCGTGATTGGGCGTACATAAAAAAATAACATGAGAGTTAAGTACAACAACCTTAGATGGCACTCAAAAAGAAAATAAACTAACATCTTCACGGTTTCATCAAAAATGGGTGGCTTGGTATAGTGCCTGGACATATAAAGGTTGACCGAAGGAAACGACATCCTGAGCTAGGATTGCCCACCTGGGGGAAGACCTACAGAAACAGACAAAACTGAGCGTGAGTCGGGCTCAGTGAACAGTAATATTTAAATGAAACATTATTTAACTTGAACAGATGACATAGCAATACATTCGTCTGATTCTGCAATACATACATAATGGCCTTAGGCCTCATCTTGTAAATGAACTTGGTGGCTATAAGCCCTTGAAAATGGTGGCACAAAGCCCTTAGGACATGCGGTATAACACTCTTGTAATCATGTTGGCACTATGGCCCTTGAGACTTGTTGGCACTATGGCCCTTGGAAAGTGGCATGAAGCCTTTGTAAGCATGTTGGCACTATGGCCCTTGAAATATATGGCATTAAGCCCTTGAAACTTGTGGCATTAAGCCCTTGAAAACATATGGCATTAAGCCCTTGAATCTTGTACTTCCTCACACACTTTAAACATTAAACATTAACAAACATTTACATAACATAACATGGTTGCCTTACATGTCTTTTGAAACATTAACATAATTGCATAACCTTTACTTAACATGATTGCCTCACATATTGCAAAACATTACCGGAAGTACATAACGTACACATAGGTACTACTACTCACAGTGTGGGGATGACGTGCTCGTTCCGCCCGTAGTGTGCCCTGCACGTATTTAAACTCACACTTTAGTTTCTTTTTTTTTTTTTCATATCAAATTGCATTTCGTTTCACTTCATTTCGCTTCATTTCGAATGAATTAATACATATTAAAAAGACATCAAATACACATTTTGGCAATATTAGAGGGTTCTACACGCAAAACGGAGCAACCCGTCTTTTTCCACATGTGCCGCACGTGCGGCGGCCAGTCCCGCACGTGCGGCCCGCACGTGCTTTTTAAGTAGAACAGATGCCCTCTTTTTCTCCTTCTCCCGCACGTGCGGCCACAACCCCCGCACGTGCGGCGATTGGCTCCCGCACGTGCGGTCATGACTCCCGCACGTGCGGCGATTCTGCAACTTCAGTCCGAATTTCTGCTACAAAATGTGGTTCTTTTGGGGTGTTTTAAAGGGCTTAAATTGAACCTTTTATATGCTAAATCTTGATTCAAAAGCACACAAATTAATTGTATAACATCATAATGTAATCCAATTTGAAGTGAATTAAGTCTTCAATCATCACTCAATTAATTAGGACAAAGTTAAAGTTCAACAATAAATTCCTCCTTATGGCTCCTAACTTCACACACTTAACATAGGCATGCCAGACATGGATCTCAATTTGAGAAGCAAGGAAACAAGATGGTGCTTTCATAAGTAACTTGAATTGAGTCTAAACTCCATAAATCATGAGATTATTCTTCTAAATCTTTATCATACACACATCCAAAACTTCCATTTCATCCTAAATCATACCAAATCATAAATTGGTTATTTGCATTTGAGGAAGAGGATTAGATTAAGGAAAGTCAACTTACTTGGCTCCAATTTCTCTCTACTCCCTCTTGTTCTTGATCTCTCTCTTCCTTTCTCCCAAGAAATGGTTACTTAAGTTTAGTAAGCTCAAGAACAACATTGAGATATATATATATTAGAGCTCATAAGACAAAAATGAATCGTTTAATCATTTCAAAATTAAAATTTCGCGAGCACGCTTAATATTACTGAAAAATTATGCTGATCACAAATATATTATCAATTTCAGATAATTAAGCTGTTAAGGCCTCCAATTTCTAATTCAAACATTTTAATGGTGACAGATAGTTTTCTTAAGAAACAGATAGGCAACTAAAACATGGATTTCGCTTGCTCATTCAAAATTTTTCATGGACCATTATAGTAAGCATTTAAAAGTACCAATCGAGGGTTGAGAATATAACAGAAATCATGTGCGAGGGTCGGGTTATTACACGTACGGTGCATTTGTGTTGCCCCTCTCTTATGTAGTTAGTCATGTGGTTGTTTATTTGTCGTTATGTCGTATATCATGCAGTCTAACTATCTATTTCACTTTTGTACGACAACGATGCATTACGTGGGTTGGTTGGTGTGACGAGTTTCACAGCAAAAGATTTGCTACTAACCACTCACATAATGTTGTCGATATGCGGTTACGTGCGGACGTTGTTAGCATAGATCAGAGCCTACGTATGCTTAGGACTATCGTCAGTGTTTTGTGCGTCGTTGTTTGTATGTGATGCATTGTCATGAATGTTGTTACATGTACATTTGGTTTTGTATCACCTATGTAGTTGCTGTCAGTAATTTGTTCGTCCTATATTACATAATATTTTTGCAACGTGTTATAAAAACTGCCTTTGTCTTTTGGCATTTTGTACTAGTATATGTAGAACTTCATTAATTGTCTATGGACTTGGGTTTCGGATGTGGACATGAAAAACATATACTCAAATTTTATTAAACTGATACATCATTAACTTTAGAAGCAGGATTGCATTTCTCATCACTCCAGCTAGACCAATCGCATTGCTCATGGCAACAAACCGTTCGCCACCCCATAACAACCGTGCGGATTATCGATAATTGGGTATAAGAACATTGCCAACAAGTTTTTGGACAAAACCGGCCTGCTACATTTGGCCAAACAAATGAAAAACAAATATGACAACTTGAAGAAAGATTGGGTTGCATGGAAGAAACTGGAGAATGCTAGCCAAGGCTTGACAGGGCTTGGGTACGACCAAGAGACGGGTTTGTTCATAGCACTTGACTATTGGTGGGCCAAAATGCAAGCGGTTTGTAGTGTAGTAATTTTTTTTCCCATAATCTTGTACCAGTATTTGTGATTTGTAGTGCAATATTTTGTTTACGTAACTACTTTCTAAAATCAAAGCAATTCCTGAATATATGAAAGTTATCCTCCAGATAATTGTGCCATGTTTACAATTATTAGTTGTAATGTTTTCATTATTAGTTCCTCTTCATTTCTTCCCATATCACTCCATCCAAACAGAGGGTAAGATTCATGGAACAAAATTTCATTATAACTAATTACAAATTGAGAAGAAATAGGAACCTAAAATTTATACTGGAAGCACAATGGGGGAGCAGTAGCAGTGTGGTAGAGCAACTGAGATCGCAAATCCCATTTAGCCATTAAAGGATATTAATGTGACCAAATGAACAAAGATCTACCGGATACATGAAATTCAGATCTTTAACAGAATCAACATTTGACTTAAAACTAAACAAAGAGTGAAGAAGAAGAATAACCCCAAAACACAACATAAAATTGCAACAGAAGATTAAGATTGTGTTTGGATAGATGGATTTGAAATGTAGGGAATTGAACTCTAACTTTATAAAAAGATAAGAGAGCTGGTTATTATGGATAAATCACGAACTTTAAGGGGGAATATAGAGTAAATTAAGAAGAGAATTATAATACTAATATTGTACATTGTGATGCATCTTATTCTTAGCTAATGCAAAAAATTTATTGTCAAATTTCCATAAGCCAAGCATAGCGAGGCATGCGTGTGGAGACAAAGATGACGGTATTATTATTAATGTTTTCTTGAAGAATTTGTGTTGGTTTAAATACGTTATTCCCAGGCGCAGGGTCAATATATTTGGTCACTGATTTAAAGAGGAAGCTTGGACACTATTAGACCTGTCGGAGACTCTAGCTTAGTTTTGAAGTAATTCATTTTTAAAAAAAATAAATAAATAAAAAATTCCACATATAGTTTCTATATAAAGTACATTTTGAAAAAAAATTATTCATTTTTTATAACGGTAGTTTTTTTAATATATTCATGAGAAAAAATTAGGTAGTTTGGAGAAGTGAAAAGAAGATAAGAGGTGTTTTTTTTGTTTTTTTTTTCTAGTGATTGGGAAGCTATTGGTGGTGACGGTAGTGCTTAGTTGTTCAGCCATGGGTGATCTTAAAATGTATAGTTAAAGAATATGTAACGTGGGTAGAGGAAGTTGTTGCCAGAGTAAGCGGGGGACGAATTGGGTAGTTTGGAAGTCCATTTATTATTATTTTTCTTTTTCTGGTTTCACATTTGGCTAACTGTAAAAAAGAGTGATGATAATTATTACAAAATAATGAATTTGGAAGACATTGCAGTGGTCAATTGAAGCTACATCTTTCAACTTTGATGTCATTAGCGGTGCTAGAATTGGGATAGGTATGTTGTTATTGACATTAATTACTACCCAACATATGCAGAGATGCCATCATATGAACAATGTGTCTCGATGAGTTACCCCCTTTTTGGCTATCATAATGTTATCGTCTCTTATCAAAAGAACAAAACTAACACGTGAGGTTGTTTTGTCAGCTTTTCTTGCTAGATATCTGACACTAGAAAGCTTCAGATTTCGATTGCTGGCTACTAATCGATCATGAGAAATAAGTGAGGTAGGATGATGGGGCAGTTTATTGTCGTAACCAATTAGGAAGGAAGAAAAGGAGAACCCCATTCAAGTCCGAGTATTTGAATAAAATACACATTAGAATGTCTTAACTTGTTGGTTCATTGGCTGACAGGGTTCAATTAGTGGAATTCACTCTCTTGGATTATGGGTTGAAGCAGTCTGTTTGCTTTTGACAGTATTACGGGGTTTTTATTGTTGTTTTGATTATGCATATGCATGTTAGTTTGTGCCATGGAGATTGTACTTCTAAAATTTTCAGAAATTGTTATGACAGTTAGTTTGTCCTCTCACTTCTCAGGTAATCATATTTCCTTAAAGATTATGCCTCTAAGTACCTTTAGCAATTTTAAATAATGATGTTTTTTAAATTTCTTTATATTTTCACGTTAAATTTTATTGCACTATATGTACTTTGGGTTTATGTTCAGTTTCCTTTGAACAAGCTAACTGATTAAGAAGTGATCTTAGCACAATGAAGGCAGTGAATTTAAGAATTTAGCATAATTTTTATGTTAATACTAACAATTGATTTGCTAGAAAGTCATTTGCGTTCTGCACTTGTCAAAAAGAAAAAAATAAAAAGTGATTGGCATACTAACATGTAGTTTGAGCATATCTCATACTTGGTATTTTATTTTGGTTGGCTTTGTGTATTACACAGATTGGAGTTATAAACTTATAATTAACTGTATGATTTTGAAGTGTTTTGATGCCATATTTCATGCTCAGAACTTCAGTTTACTTATGTGGTTGCACTAGGAAAGTCCCAATTGGGCTGCATAGATTGATGCATTTTGTTGGAGTTTAACAAACAATTGGAAGTAAATATGTTGAAAGTACCAAACAATTATTGGTTGTGAGTTTCCTTGAGTTGACCCTGATTTTTTGAGCATCTTCTAACTTGACCCAAAGCCTGGTGGTAAGCTTGTTTAGATTTGGGCTTCTTTCAGTCATGTAGGGTAGGGTTGCGTTATTTTGTACAATATTCTTTTGTTTATCTCTTGAGGCAGCAGATTCTTGGTCAAGTATCGACAAGGATAATAAAGGCGGAGCAGGGGCCTGAGTTCTATTAAATGTCATTAACTGCTTTGGTCTTGTCTTTTGACTTTTGTTTTAGGAAATGTCGTGGAAGATAAGGTACTGGTTTGGATTCTGACATTTTAAGCATTAGCATGCTAATAAAAAGTATGATAGCATGCATTGCATCCATGCATAGATGAGAAATTAAAGATAATAATTTCAAACTTTTTCATTATTATTTATTATTTATTATTTATGCTCTGAATACTAAGGGATTAAGAAAAGGCAACCTTATGAATTTTTTTTTCTTATAGATGTGAGTTGGTGATAATTTAAACTTCTTGATGATGACTTTGCTCCTCTAATATTTACGTACACATTAATGTAATATGTAAATGTATAGTTCTTAGCAAGTAAATCCTTGATCCCACTGGTGCGTTTATTTGGACGGACTGAATAAAGGATGATTGTAATCTATCAGATTATTTGTATTGGGATACATTGTCTTTGGACTATTTGGTTGAACTGAATTTGTATCCTATGTTTGTTTAGTCATGAGATTATATGACTGAATTGGACTATTTTTAGTTATCCAATGTTTGTTTGGGATATTATGGAGAAGGATAAATGCTCAAGTGACTATTTTATCATTTTCAATTATTTACTAAGTAATAGCAATATTAAACATAACTTTAATATTTTAATTATTTTTAGCTAGATTAAATAAAAATTTATTTTATTTTATTTTTTGCACAATTAAATAAATTTATTTTTAAAAAATTAAATAAATTAAATAAAAATAAAAATATATGTTATTTTTTAATTAAAAATTTTAAATAAATTTATTTTAAATAATAATAATAATAATTAAATAATGAAATAAAATAAAACATCTATTAAAATTTAAATAATGAAATTAAATAAAATATAAACAAAATTTTAAAATAAAACATCAATAAAATATCTATAAAAAAATATTTTAAAAAATTAAATAAATAAAACAAAAACAAAAATAAAAATTAAATTAAATTATTTTATTTTATTTTCAAATTGAGACATTTAAATTTTTTGAATTTTACTAAATATAATACATAATTAAATACTTGAGGGCAAAAATATAATTTCATTGTCTAATCTCATGGGATGAGTTATCTCATGGTTTCTATCCCACCCCCCATGGGATAGGATAGTCCCATATTTGTGGGACTAATAGTCTGGAGCAAAAATTTTCAAACAAACAATGGACTATTAGTTTGGTGGGACTAATAGTCCAATCCCACCCCCTAATCCTTCAAAACAAACACACCTAGGCCTCGCTTGTTTGAGGTTATAGGGAGGGGATTGAGATTACTAATCCCTTGGTATTACTAATAAGGTGTTTGTTTTGAGAGATGGGGAGGGGACTATTAATCCCTTGGTATTAGTAGTCCCCTTGGAAGGGGGATTGGTAAGGAGGAGATAAAGATGGTATTAGAAAAATAGTGAGGGGATTAGAAATTTTTTTATTTTTTTTATTTTTTATATATTGGGAATTTTTTTTAAAATATTAATGTTTAATTTTTTATATTTTTTTATTTGTTTTATTATTTTATATAAAAATAATTTAACAATTCCTTACTATTAATCCCTTCACTATCAATCCCCTCACTAACAATCCCCTCACTATTAATCCCCTCATTATGAATCCCCTTCATTCTATCTCTGAAAACAAACGGGGCCCGTGTTTGTTTTGAAGGATTAGGGGGTGGGATTGGACTATTAGTCCCACCAGACTAATAGTCCATTGTTTGTTTGAAATTTTTTGCTGCGGACTAATAGTCCCCCTAGGCTATTAGTCTCACAAATATGAGACTATCCTATCCCATGGAGAGGGTGGGTGGGATAGAAACCATAGGATAACTCATCTCATGGGATTAGCCAATGAAATTACATTTTTGCCCTCTAGTATTTAATTATGTATTATATTTAGTAAATTCAAAAAAATTTAAATGTCTCAATTTAAAAATAAAATAATTTTATTTAATTTTTATTTTTGTTTTATTTATTTAATTTTTTAAAATATTTTTTTATAGATATTTTATTGATGTTTTATTTTAAAATTTTGTTTATATTTTATTTAATTTCATTATTTAAATTTTAATAGATGTTTTATTTATTTCATTATTTAATTATCATTATTATTTAAAATTTTAATTAAAAATAACATATATTTATATTTATATTTAATTTATTTAATTTTTTAAAAATAAATTTATTTAATTGTGCAAAAAATAAAATAAAATAAATTTTTATTTAATCTAGCTAAAAATAATTAAAATATTAAAGCTATGTTTAATATTGCTATTACTTAGTAAATAATTGAAAATGATAAAATAGTCATTTGAGCATTTATCATTTTCCATAATATCCCAAACAAACATTGAATTCACTAAAAATAGTCTAATCCAGACATCTAATCCCATGATTAAACAGATATAGGATACAAATCCAGTCAAACCAAATAGTACGGGGATAATGTATCGCAGGACTAATAGTCTGATGGATTACAATCCCCCCTTATTCAGTCCGTCCAATCAAATACACCCTAACATATTGTTCTTATATTTTATGAACAATTAATCATATTTGTTTCTGTGTCTGTACGTAACCCATGAGTATAGCTCTTCTTGATATGAATGAGTTTCATTTATCTGAAAAATTAAGAAAAATGAAATGACGAAGACTAATTTAACTTTGATATACTATGTCACAATCGCGCTCGGAGATCCAACTAGTATTATTATAAAACTATATAGCGTTAGTTTGGGAAGTAGGTTGGTTTTTTGATTTTTTGGCTATTTAGTCTGAGTTAAAAAGCTTGGTTTGGAAAGAGTTTTTTGACTTTTTGACTTTTTTGACTTTTTTTTATGAGAGAAGAGTGTAATGATTATGGGTTTGATGTGATATTTTATTTGTTGTGACTAAAATAGCTCATTTTATCTTTTATGACTATTTTAGCTATAAATCATCTTCCAAAACGGACCCATAATTTATTTTTTAACTATAATAAAGAAGAGTATGTAATATTTATTCTAAAAATATATAAAGATTCACCTGGTAACAGTTACGAACTGGAATTGGATTGGCCAATCTGAGTGGATCGTGTACGTTAGAGGGAAAATTGATAGTCTTTCATTAATCACAAATACATGTATCTATTATTATTTTTTAAATACTTAGGCCAAGTTTGGAAAGACTAAATAAGTGTATTTTTTGACTTTTTATGAAATATGGGTTGGGTTTGGGTTGGGTTTGAAGTGATATGTTAGAGAGGTGATGTGACTTAAATAAGATGATGTGACTTAAATAGGATAGTGACTTTTTGACTTTTTCTAAACATCCCAAACTTAGCCTTAATATAAATGTAGTGGATTTTACTGTCAAAGTCAATTATAATAATAGAAGGATACTACATGACATGTACCCTATCCGCATACAAAAATTTCTCACGTTAGAGGCGTAGGTTCGATGACGCCACTTTTTCTACGTGTTAACAGCACATTGGATTTGAGACTTAAAGTCTTGAGCTTCCTTGAGAAGAATCCATCAATTCTCTAAACTACCCTACCCTTTCGCCAATATCTCTCCCCGTGCCCTCTCTACTGCTTCCAAGTCAGCCGTAAGTCCTCCGGGCATAATTGGACAATAAAAATTTCAGTGGCAATTTCCGAAATTTCGGAGCAAAAACTCCATTTAAAACGCGGGTTCTCTGCTCCCTTCGCTCCCAAATCACCCACACTTTCCTCTCTGTCGCTCTCTCTTTCTCTGGCTCTCTCTGCTTCTGCTTCCATCTTCAAACACTACATCACTGTGAATTTTCTTTGTTTCTCTTCCTATCTTTTACACTATATATTGTATATGTATACAGAAGCTCTTGTATATATATAGTTCTCTTTCTCTCTCTGTGTATCTATTCATTCTCTCTCTAAATTTTGGGGATGGAGGTTTTGCCCTTGGAAGCTCTGCCGATAGGGTACCGATTTAATCCGACCGACGAAGAACTCATCAATCACTTCCTTCGCTCCAAGATCACTGGCAATGAGGACGCTGTTCGTTTCATTCGAGAGGTTGATCTATGCAAATGCGAACCCTGGGAATTGCCTGGTAATTTGTTTTTTATTTTTTTGATATACTTGATTGAAAGCCCTAATTTTGTGTATTCATGTTTGCATTTTGGGTATGTGTTCTGTTGATATCAGTACTTATTTAGGTCTTTTTGTGTGTGTGTGTGTGTGTGTAATTGAAGGTATGTCGCTGATACCGACGAATGATGATGAATGGATCTTTTTCTGTCCCAAAGCTCTCAAGAATAGAAACGGAAAGCGATCGAACAGATCGACCAAGAAAGGGTTCTGGAAGGCGACGGGTAATGATAGGCCGATCAAGAGTGTTAATGGAACGACTAAGATTGGCACGAAGAAGAGTTTGGTGTTCCACACTGGGCGTGCTCCTAAAGGGAAGAGGACTAACTGGGTAATTCATGAGTACTGTGCAACCAGTAAAGAGCTTGATGGCTCTAATCCAGGACAGGTTCAACCTTTTGATCTCTTTTTCTGTCTCATATTTCTCTCAATTCTGTTTGATTTCCCTTTGATTTCTAATTTTTTCATATCTTGGATTGTGGGCGGGCCTAGTTTTAAATAACAGTATTAGGAGATTTATTCATATTGGTCCTGAGTATCGAGCCATACTTACCGGAAATCGGATGTTTGTGGATTTTACAAAATCATTGGTCACAAATGAAAAATAAAAAAAAAACTTTATAGCAATGAGCTGGTACGAACCAGTCGATAGGTACGTGATTTTCATTCTAACTGGTATTTGTGGATTATTAATTTAAGACCCTTTAGGTCAAATTTTGTTTCACTTTCTGTTCCTTTGGAACAAATTAATTTTGAAATGAGGTCCTTTTTGGACATCCTAAAACTCCTTTGATTGAGCTACTTGAGGCGGAAAAGAAACAAAAAATAGAGCGATTAATTTGTTTCAGGCTTTTAGCTGAACATGTGGGTTTTTTTTCTCAGAGTCTCAGATTACTCACAAGACATCTTGGAACAGTTATCTCAACAATCTATGTCAAGAGTTTCTTGTATTCTCCCAAATGAAAAGTACACAGATTTTTTTGCATTCCTTTTATAATTTTGGAGGGCATTGACAGTGTAGTTGATTCTTTTTAAGTCTGATTGATTAATTTTTATTTTTATTTTTAAATGTATTGTATCTTGTGGTTCTTTAGCTTGTAATTGATGAAAATGTGTTATACATTGATTTAGAACTTGTGTAATTAGAATAATAGTTATTATGATTTGTATTAAAAAATCAGTTCCACATTATTCTTAGTTCAAACTGGTGCTTTGTTTCAATTTTCAGGTCTTTAGGTTGAAATTTTCAGATCAGTCTTTTTTTCCCCTTTAGTTTTGTTTTTGGAGATTCTGACTAAATCTGTGAATTATAATTCGAGTACTGGCTCACTTAATTCATTTTACCAACTTTTTTGCCTTCTGCAGGGTTCGTTTTTCCTGTTTAAGTTAATCAAAAGGCATGATAAGAAGCTAGAAAGAAATCAGGATGAGAGCACTGAAGGTTTGAATTGCGATGAAGTTGAGGAGAATGTTTCTTCTCCTGCCACAGTTATATCATTTATGCCATCAGAGCCGGTGACTCCTACGGTGCCTGCCCAAGTTGAAAATCTACCGTCTAGTAGTAAGACTTGCCTTGCTCAAAATTATGAGAGCTTCCATGATAGCTATGTTGCTGATGATGTGAGAACAGTTTATTTTTTAGCTTAATTTATTAACTATCTTTGTGGGGAGTATGAAATCACAGTCTTATTTTTTCTTGATTGTTTCAGCTGGAATATGACCCAGAAGTGTTGAGACATCTTGTTGATCTGGAACAACCAGATTCCCTTGCCAAAATATTCCCCCCATTGCACTTGCAGATGCCGCCGAATCTTGAATCTATGCATAACTTGCATTGGTCCTTCTCGAACGATGTGGGTGACCATGGACCAACTGAACAGGGTTCTACTGAGTACTTTGCTTCAGTCCCAAGTGGGGCGCCTCTTTCTATTAATTGTCTTACGTTGGTCTCCAATAGCGACTCAGATGCCGAAGCAGCCCAGGAACAGGTAAGCTGAATGCTCTGAGAACCATTCAGCCTTTATGATTTTGCGAATTCACAACTTAACCCTGACTTCTGTAAAGTTTCCAGACTCCAACTCAAATGCCTTGAATTGCATAATTTTCATGATACTTGTTGCATATGAAATTATTCTGCATTATGCTGTTCCTTATGATGCGTTATTATATAAGTTCTCATATTTAGAAAATTAACTTTAAGTTGCCTTCCTGCATGCCAGGTTGATCCTGAACAATTTGAGCCGAACAATGAGAGGGCGGCTGATGTATTTATGGCAACGTCTGTTGAAGCTTATAGAACTCCTGATACATATATTAGCAATGATGAGCAGCTGAGGTGTTTTCTCTTACTAAAAAATGAGTTTCTTGAGCGGTCTTTTGTCTCTGTTGCTTCTGCCAGTGACTAATCCTATGATTTGTTAAATAGTCCCGAAGGATCAAGCAGCAATAGCGATTCCATCTGCAATGGTGATACTCTTGGAACTGGAATCAATTTAAGGACTTGGCAACCTCGTGATCAACCTAGTTTGAAAAACTTTGGGCCGCAGGGAAATGCACCAAGAAGAATCCGGCTGCAGCAGAAATTTCAAGTTCCATCATATATCTACAGCAGCTTTACGGGTTTGAGCTTTGAGGAAGAAAACCATGAAGCAAAAGTAGTAGCAGCTAAGGTGAGAAGTTTGTCAGCAAAGCTTGTGTACAGATTGTGATAATGCCTCTTCTTGGTTTGTAAACTCCATTTATATAATTGGCTTTTTTTGCAGGCTGAAGAAGCCGGAGAGAAGCTTATTGCTACTGATGATCCTGCTGCTGTCATAGATGCGTCCCTTTCCAAGTCCAATCAAGAGCACTTGAGGTATTTGGTTTGAGTAATGTTACATTGACCATGTTGTTATACCAGCTTATTTGTCACAGTGATGATATGTGTGATATGTCATCACTGTATGACAAATAAGATAATATAACATGGTGATTGTAGTATTACTTATTTGGGTATACTAGAAAATGAGTTTCTTGAGAATTCGATTGTCTCTGTTGCTTATACCAGTGACCAAGCTTTTGAATAGTCTTGAAGGATCAAGCAGTGCTGTCAGCAATGATGACTATGTAACGTCTCAATTTCTGGGCCGTTAATAAATTAAATAAATCTTAAATTTATAATTCCAAATAACTAATTGTTGGAATGTGTCTTCCATTGCTTAGAATTGTCCTATCTGTGCTGGTTATAAGGCTCCAGATTCCTTCTCCTTAATATTTGAGTTTTAAGAAGTGTGGGATGGGCTTTTCAATTTGGTATCAGAGCTTAGTTGGCTTTGTGACTGGTATGCTGTTTGTTTGGCTACTGTATGTTGTGGTCCAGGACGATGTGTTGGAATGTGTCCTACATCGCTGTTGGGAGGTGCCCCATTTGTCTTGGTTATAAGGCTGTCGTTTTTCTCTTTTTAATACCTGAGTTTTAAAGAGAAGTGTGGACTGGACTTTTCAACTCTAATAAGGTGTGTTGGAGTGGTTATAAGGTTCTAGTTTGTCTATCCTTAATACTTGAGTTTTAAGGAGAAATGTGAACTATTGTTTACGGTTTCATAAAAATTGGAACCAAACCAATTCAATCCATTTAAATCATGGAATCAATCCGAACCAAACCATTTAAATACGGTTGTTCATAAAGAAAAATCATGTAACATTTTTATTTCAGTATTAATCTACCAATGATTTTTTTAAACATAAACATACATATTGTTCTACTATTAACTTAAACAAACAAATATATAAGAGAGTAGGATTTTATGCATCAGGTATATGGTATATATGTGGTTTAGGTTACATATGGATTCAAAAATTCAGTCCAAACCTACCGGATTGGACTGGACCGGTTCGGATTGTGAATTTTTCGGATTCCTTGATTAGTGTTAATACAAATCGTCTAAAAAAAAGTAATAATATAGACAATGGTCTCCAAAAATAATTTATTTTGGTGGTCCCAAAGTTTTAACTCAAATAATCTCTAAGCACTTCAAATCTGGTCGAGACAAATGCTCCGCACTTGAAAAATAAATTAATTCGGGAAGTGTACAATACGAGGGAATAAAAAAGCTCAGATAGAAAATAAATCAACAGTGATCCAATAATTTACGACATTGCACAAACGATTCGATTCGAGACTATTAAGCAATTTATCAAATTGCACAAATAAATCAACTCAACATATGATAATTTGTCCAGGACCAAATACCCAGTCCTACTCAATATATAGTCAGTGGCCGACCTCACTCACTCACTCTCATCCAAAAACAACCGCTTATCCGGATATATTGGTTCAGACAATATTAGTAAGGTTCACTCGATCTATGTACAGAGTATTTTTACGTCATTTAGTCAGATAAATTAACATTGTCAACACATAATAATTTCACAAAATTTTATCAAATAATCAGAATAATCAAACGTATCAACATAGAATGATTTCACAAAATTTATTAAGTGATTTGTATAATAAACGGAGTACAAATTAGAAGTAACTAAAATAAAACGCTTTGCAAAGAAATTTAGAAGAAGTATATTGTATATCCACTCGAATTACCTCAAATCAATTTCCTCCGTATCCAACACTTTACTCTGTTGATATTCACCATAAATCTCCAAAGGTAATTGGTCAAAATTCTAAAGCATAATGTATCTAAGGATTGACAAAATTTACAATTCTCCTCTTTGTAAAATTGCTAACTCTCATTCTAAGCCCTTTCAATCTAAACTCTAAATTTATATCACAATTAGAGAGATAGAGGTACGAATGGACTAAGAAGAAGAAGAATAGAAAAAAAGCTCAATTTATAGAGAAAGAAATGCGGAGGGATAGGAAAAAACAATAATAATAATAATAATAAACAAAAAAAATAAAAATAAATGAAAAGAATGGGAAAATGAAAGGACAAAGAAATGGAGGGTTAAGGCATGAAATGGCATGGCATGGTATGGTATGGTATGGTATGGTATATACCATGTATTGTATCAATCAAAATGACAAGGGTATGGGGAAGGGAATGGGATGGCTGACCATTTAAAGAGATGAATAAAATAATAATGAGGTGAAGACAAAAAGAGTTGAAATAAATACAGAAATATAAGAAAGTACGTTAAATTCTCATATAAAATCTCACCACCAGACTACTATCTTAATGGCCATCTTTTTTTTTCATAGAGTGATGACACATAACATGGTGATTGTAGTATTACTTGTTTGGGTTTACTAGAAAATGAGTTTCTTGAGAAGTCTTTTTGTCTCTGTTGCTTCTGCCAGTGATCAATTTTGTGAATTGTTCAATAGTCCTGAAGGATCAAGCAATGCTGCCAGCAATTGTGATACTTTTGGAACTGGAATCAAATTAAGGACTTGCCTACCTCGTAATCAACCTAGTTCCAAAAACCTGAGGCGGCCAGGAAATGCACCGAGAATATTATTCCGGCTGAAGAAGAAACTTCAAGTTCCATCGTTTTACCGCAGCAATTTTAGAGATCTGGGCTACAAGGAACAAAACCATGAAGCAGAATTAGTAGTGACTTAGGTGGGAAGTTTGTCAGTGAGGCTCGTGTACAGATTGTAATAATGCCTCTTCATGTATTGTAAACTTCACCTATAAATTGCATTTTTGCAGGCTGAAGAAAAGGGAAGTGTCAGTGCTGAGCCATCTGCTATTGTAGACAAGGGCCAGGATACATCCCTTTCCCAGTCCAATAATGTCACAAAAGTTGCTCAATAACCGGCTTGGAATGTGAAATGAGGAAGTGATTTTCCAAGAGGCGGTGACAAAGAGGTTCCCTCTGAGTCTTTGAAGGCTTCTGTAGCGTGGCACTCCATTTTCTCATCTAGGCATATGCTTGGGGTACTTTTGACTCTAGGTTTGCCCATTGTTATTGTGGGTTTATTGAGATATCTTGAGTTTTGAATTTGATTAGAGAAGAGAGCTTGTTGTGTGTATAATTTTTTGGCCCCCTAGTTAATGTCTTAATCGAGGAATACACTGGATAGGGATGATCATTTTGCTTATGTTTATTTATGTTTTTTCTTCCTTCTATCTGCTTGTTATATATACAACAACAGACTTGGGATATCTGTGTAATCTTCTGAAATGGAAGCCGCCTTGTACATGATGTGACTGGATAATGTGATTTGTGTGTTTAGGTTGTAGCCCAAGTCTGGTAAACCTTATTGGATGTGGGTCACTCTAAATATTTTTTTCTTCTGTGTATGTCATTTTATTTCTCGCAAAAAGTGGGTCAATTTTTGTTAGCATTTATTTTGCAACTCTACAATTTATTGGTTTTTGTTTACAGAGAAACAGTTATCATGTTTATGTTTATTTATGGTTAAAATGAAAATTAAAAAATGTTTGATACACAATTGTTTTCAAAACAAGGGAAATGAGTGCTGGAGGTGGCTGTTAGTTGCCAAAAATGGTGAGCAGAGGTGGTCGGATTGTGGGCTGGCTGCCTCTCACTGAACTATGGGCAGGCTAACAGGCTGCACTGGTAGGTCAGGCCATAATTCAAAACTAGTCCGGTTTGTTTTTGAGAGATATGGCTTGGGATTGGATTTATGTAGGGGTGAGGGCTACTAAAATTATGTTTGTTTGTAGAAATGGCCGTGAAACTAATAGTCCCATGAGATTACAAATACCGTCTAGTGAGGGGATTAGCAATCCCATGGGAGAAGATGGTATTCAAATTTAATCTCATGAGATTAGAGATGAATTGACTGTTTTGTCTCTTATTTTATAAAAATAATTTAATATTAAAATAGTTTTTACTATAAAAATAAAATAGTATAATAATATATTTATACCAAAAAAAAAGATATATATCAACATCAAATATAGAGTACCAAAATATAATTTTTAACATTAAAATATATCAAAAATATTGAGGCTATTTATGAAATTCTATATAACTAATCCCATTATAGAATGATAAAACAAATATAAATTCTTATTAGTCCGGTGGATATTAAACAAACATAATTTTTTTAGCCTTCTCACTACTAGTCGTTGTATTAACAATCTTTTTATTAACAATCCTTACATAATTTCATCCAATCTATATGTAAAAACAAACGGGTTGTAAACCCAAACCCACTGTGTTCCAAACCTCATTCAGGCCAAGCTGAAGTGCTTGAGATATATGAGTTCATGACATGGAGTTGGGCCAAGTAAAAGGCAGTTGTCTGTAGGGTCTGGGCTGGGCCTTTGGATCAAATAATAAGCCTTTCATCTAAATGCTGGGTAATATTTTATATAATTAATAATGAAGGTAAAGTATTAATTATTTACATTGTGTGATTGAACAATATGATGAGATATTTTTTTTTTTTTTTGATAACTCAGGGTGTCCGGGCCAGCTTGCGCGCACCTCGACTAATCCCTGGGGGACCAATCCCACCGTCCACTAGCGGGGGACCCATTTAAAGCCAGAGCAAAGCTCTGTATGGACTGGCCCAACACAAGAGTTGATAGCACCTAAGAGGTTTTGAACCTGAGACTTAGAGAGGAGCAAACTCCTAAGTCCCAAGCCTCCACCACTAGGCCAACTCTTGGGGGTTACAATATGATGAGATATAATGAATGATAATTAGTAAAATAGTAAGACCACATAATATTCCAAGACCATTGTTTAATTTTCCAACTTTTTGAAGACATTTTTGTATAAAGCTTAGGGGTAGCTTAGACAATTTTACACCGACGGAGGCTGACAGCTCCAAGTGGAAAAATCAATGTGAGTTTGCCACGTGCCGTCATCCTACGGAGTGGGCTACACGACTGGCTGACCAAGGCAAGCATTCAGGGAAAATTATACAATATATTATGAGACTCACCACGTTTGCATTAAAATTTTAAGAAATAAAATGTTAAGTCTCAATCTATTAATGGAATAGGAGTATTGTATTGATTAATTACTCAAATTTCAGTGGTAATTAACGAAATTTCAGCACAAAATTTAAACACGCGGGTGTTATTGGTCCCTTCGCTCCCAAATCACCAACAACAACCGACAACATATTCTCTCTCAGAAAATTATTCAATATTTTTAAAATAAATTAATTATTATTTAACATGTGCCTTTATATTTTTTAATCACTTAACAAAATATCATTCTCATTCACCTTCTACACTAATTATAATACTATAAAATATACGGAGATTACTAAATAATTAACTTCCCTCTTTGTCAACCGATGCTTTCATGTTCAAATAGTCCGTCTGTCTTCGAAACAACCAAAGTGAATTTTATCTGAATCTCCATTTTGATTCCTATCCTTTCTCTGTCTCTAGATATCGGTTATTACACTGTGTGTATATGTTTTGTACATATACAGAAGTCTGTTTTTCAGTTTTTCGGGATGCCTGTATTGCCCTTGAATGCTCTGCTGGTAGGGTACCGATTTAGTCCCACAGACGAAGAACTCATCAATCACTTCTTACGCTCCAAGATCACTAGCAATCTGGAGGTTGTCACTCAAATTCGTGAGGTTGATCTCTGTAAATTCGAACCCTGGGATTTGCCAGGTAATCATCCAAACATTTTTGGATTTTTCTCTCTTTTTGGATTTTTCATATGCTTGATTTTGGATAGTTTTTTTACATCAAAATTTGTTGGATATCAACCCATTGTAAGGGTGGCAGCCACATGGTAAGGGTTGCATCAAACCACTATCCACATGGTGGGGTAGCTGCCAACCAACAAAAGTGAAGGAACAAACTGGCCATGTGCAAGGCCAGCCATACTCTCCACCTTCTCTTAAGTGTATAAATAGAGATGGTGAAGAGAGAGAAAGATATACACCGATAGACAAGAGAGCAATATACAAGAGTAGTGAATACGCTGTTTATGTTATCAGAGTGAGAGTAAGCTATATAGAGAGATAGAGAGTGTGACTTGAGTGTGTAATCTTCCTCTTGTTAATGTATAGTGTTATCGCTCCCGTGGATGTAGGCTGGATTGCCGAACCACGTTAAAACTCTTGTGTTATTGCTTGTTTGTGTTTTCTTGGTGTGCCCCCGATCCCCAACAAGTGGTATCAGAGCCCGGGTGGTGAAAAATCGAGTTTTTTCCGAAAGTGCCCAAATTTCGAAGTGACAGAAATCCACTTTCGAGCATACCAGGAAGAAGCTCTAGAGGAGAGGAGTTCAGAACTGCAAAGCATAGGACAAAAGGAGCAGGCATGCGCCCCTATGTGCCCTTTGAACACAGCGCGTGAATTCCAGTCGCATTTACGCGCTTCACGCGCCGTTCAGCTACCGGCGCGTCAGTTTATTCGCAGCCACGCGTCCTCATGGGCGGCGAGAGGAAGAAGGTGAGCGACGCGCGCGTGTGAATGACGTTATCTCCACGTCATGTGCCAACTCAACGCACATGTGGTTGACAGGTCATCGCCACATTAGTCGAACTGCCACCTGTCATCTGGCACGTCAGGTGCCACGCCGGCAGGGTTGCCACGTGTATGCTACATCATCCGCCCAGTCAGTGCTACGTCAGTACGTGGAGTAGTGTTCCAGTACTACGCGGCTAAGGTGTAGCCGTAGATCTGAGGCGTCCAAACTATTTTGGCTTGATCTAAGCCATTCTGAGTCCGTTTCTGACGATTCATTAGTTGTTTCCAACTATTTGGAGTATTTCGGACACATCTGTACGGTCAGATTGAATTGGAGTTTCTGTAAAAAGAAAGAAAATCAAAATGGCAGGAAAAGGTGCAAGTTTCATGATAGAGCCTTTTAATGGTAATAATGACTTTACCTTGTGGTAGCAAAGGGGGAAAAATATTCTAACACGAGAGGGTCTGGTAAAAGCTCTTCACAAAAAGTCCAACAAACTGGCAAACATGCAGGATGACAAGTGGGAGGAGTTGAGAGAACTGGCAAACAATACTATCCAGTTATATCTCGGGAACAACACACTCCAAGAAATCATCAATGAAGAAGATCCGATAGAACTATGGGTAAAGTTAGAAATGAGGTATAAGTCAAAGTCTTTGAAAAATTGGTTATCTTTGAAGAAGCAGCTGCACACACTTCAAATGCTAGAAGGAGCGAACCTTACAGAACATCTGGACGAGTTCAATAGGCTCACAATGGAGTTGGACACTATTGGGGTGAAGACTAAGGAGAAAGATAAGGCTATTATCTTGTTAGTCTCCTTACCTTTATCATATGAGCATCTCGGGACTACTCTGTTGTACGGGAATGATACTCTTGGACTAGATGAGGTGGTTGCTACGCTTATTTCTCATGAGGCAATGAAGAAAAAGGAAAGTAGCAAGTACCTAGAAGGAAATGCCTTGGTTACATCAAAAAATGAGCAAGGCAAAGGCAGGTCCAATGATAGACGGGGTAGATACAAATCAAAAGGACGTTCGCAATCAAGGCCAGGCTACAGGAGAAAGTGTTATTACTATGATTAGGAGGATCACCTCATCAAAGACTGTGCAAAGCTCAAAAAGGACAAGGCAAACAAGGAACATGTGAGCTCATCAAATGTCGCTGCTGTAGTGGATGCTGAGGATGAGTATGCACTCACAGTTTCGTCAAGTATGATGAAACCTGATTGGATTTTAGATTCTGGAAGTACATACCATATATGCATGGACATGAAACTTTTTTCCATTTACGAAGCGAAAGATGGAGGTATTGTTCGTGTGGGTAACAACACTGTGAGTAAGATTGTTGGCATGGGAACAGTACGGCTCTGAATGAAAGATGGAAAAATTTTCACTTTGGATGGAGTTCGACACGTGCCGAGACTAAAGAAGAATCTAATTTCCTTAAGCATGCTAGACTTGAAGGGTTATAGCTTCTCATCTAGCAAAGGAAATCTCAAAGTTATCCATGGAGATACGGTGATGCTAGATGGACGACTAGAAGGGAATCTGTACAGGCTTGTTGAAAAGGTTGTGACAAAAGGAGTTACTGTCACTTACCAGGCAAAAAGTACAAGACACGCACCGAAAAGACATAGGTTCAGCAGACATGGCAACCAAAGTGTACAAGAACGCATGGAGGCAGTTCGAAGGTACACAAAATGGAGCCATTACAGCCAATTTTAAAGAAAGCTCAGAGCAAAGAGACCAAGATAACAAAGCATGTCCTAGGGAAGAAAAGAGTTTCTTTTGCTCCTGAATTAGAGACATATTGCGATCTCTCCAAGACTGCATGGAAGGGAGAGATGCAATCACAAAGAATTGCAAAGTAAGTTTTGCATGGCACCCCAGTGAGGGGGTGCATGGCACTCCAGGCAGGGGGTGCTATTGTGGATCATCTCACATGGGTTGATGGGGTGATTTGTTGGATATTAGCCCATTGTAAGGGTGGCAGCCACATGGTAAGGGTGGCATCAAACCACTATCTACATGGTGGGGTAGCTGCCAACCAACAAAAGTGAAGGAACAAGTTGGCCATGTGCAAGGCCAGCCATACTCTCCACCTTCTCTTAAGTGTATAAATAGAGATGGTGAAGAGAGAGCAAGATATACACAGACAGACAAGAGAGCAATATACAAGAGTAGTGTATACGCTGTTTGTGTTATCAGAGTAAAAGAGAGTAAGCTATATAGAGATACAGAGTGTGTGAGTTGAGTGTGTAATCCTCCTCTTGTTGATATATAATGTTATCACTCCCGTGGACGTAGGCTGGATTGCTGAACCACGTTAAAACTCTTGTGTTATTGCTTGTTTGTGTTTTCTTGGTGTGCCCCCGATCCCCAACAAAATTTTCAAATCCAAGCAGTTTTAAACTTCAAATTTTGATGGAAAGTTCAACATGACTTCATGAAACAACCTGGGTTTAGAAATAAGCTTAAAACTGTTTGGGATTGGGAATTATGTTTCAAAACAACTTGCATTTGTTAGAATATATATATATATATATATAAAGAATTTGGGTATGTGTTTATGTGTAGTGGAGGTAAATGTAGGTTCAATTTGGTACCAGATGAGTACTATCTGCTCTGGTGATTACTCATACTTGGGGATGCTAGAGCTTCTGTATAAATCACTACTCACTTATTAGGTCTATTTTCTTTGTGTAATTTCTGCTATGTCGTTGATATAAACGAATGATGATAAGTGGATCTTCTTCTGTCCCAAAGATTCCAAGTATAAGAACAGAAAACAATCGAACAGAGTGACTAGAGCTGGGTATTGAAAGGCCACGGGCAATGATAGATCGATCAAGTCTGTTAATGGAACCACTGTGATTGACACGAAGAAGACTTTGGTTTTCTATACTGGGCGTGCTCCTAAAGGGCAAAGGACTGATTGGGTCATTCATGAGTACTCTGCAACCAGTGAGGGGCTTACGGGTTCTAACCCGGGACAGGTTCAACTTTTGATCTCCTTCTCTGTCTTTCAATTCTTTGAATTCTGTTTGATTTGTAATTTTGTCATGTCATGGCTAGTGGGTAATTAAAACCCATCAGCTCAAATCATGTTTGAGTTTGTTTACCTATGGTGAGTTCTTGGTTCTTAGTGAAATGAATGTTGGGGAAAGTTTGCACATGCTGTGGAAAATGGACAGTATTTTTTGCTTCTGTTGCTTTTGAACATTTGGGTTTAGTTTAACATGGAGAAATTTCTGTGTTAACAAATTAATTTGGGAATGAGGTCCTTTTTAGACATCTTAAGACGCATGTGATTTGCCTTTCTCTGGTCCTTTCATAATTGGAGGCCACTGGCATAGTGGATTCATTTAATGTTTGATTGATGTCTTTTTTAATGGATTATAACATATGGTTCTTTTTGATGGATTAGCGTTCAATAATATCAGTTCTGTGTTCTTCTTAATCAACTTGGTGCTATGTTTCAGTTTATTGATTCTTTAGGTTCAAATTATCAGCTCTGTTTTTATTTATTTATTTATTATTGTTTTTAGGATATTCTGACTTAATTTATGAATTAAAATTCAAATACTGGCTCACTAAATTCATTTTGCCAAAATTTTTTGCCTTCTATAGGGATCATTTCTCCTGTTTAAGTTAATGAAAAAGGATGACAAGAAGCTAGACAAAAAGCAGGATGAGAGCACTGAAGGTTTGAACTGCAATGAAGTTGACAAGAATGTTTCTTTTTCTGCCACAATTATATCATTTATGCCATCAGAGTTGGCGACTCCTACGATGAATGCCCTAACTGAAAAGCTACCTTCTAGTAGTAACAGTTGCCTCACTTAAAATTCTGAGAGTTTATACGATAGATGTGCTGCTGATGATGATGTGAGAACCTTTTTTTTAAGCTTAATTTATCAACTCTCTTTGTGGAGAATGTGAAATCACAATCAAATAATTTCTTATTTTTTTTCTTGATTGTTTCAGCTGGAATTTGATCAAGAAGTGTGGAGACATCTTGTTGACCCAAATCTGGAACCACTAGATTCCCCTGGCAAAATCTTTTCCCCCTTGCACTTGCCGTGGTACAGTCTTTGTTCGAATGACATGCATTTACCTATCTCTAATGATGTGGGTCCTGACCACAATGCGGTTCAGTCTCCTTATGGAACAAACGAACTATATATGGCTGTGCACTTATCTAGAGTCCTAGCTACCTCAAATGAACAGACCTGTGAAGATTTTGGCAGTAGCAAGAATTTGGCTGTTGAAGCAACCCAGACACAGGTATGCCGAAGTCTCCAAGTCCTAGCTACCTCAGATGAACAGACCTGTGAAGATTCTGGCAGTTCCAAGAATTTGGCTGTTGAAGCAGTCCAGGCACAGGTATACCGAAGTCTCCAAGAACCTGTAAGGCTTTATGATTTTGCAAGTTCACAATTTAACTTTTTGATTTTTGTTAGTCTCCAACTCAAATGCCATAAGTTGGCTAATTTTAATGATGCTTGCATATCAAATTATTCTGCATTTTGTTGTTGTGTTCCATGTGTTGTGTTATTAGACAACTTCTCATACTAGGAAAATTGCCTTTTTTTTCCTTCATGCACTCCAATTTGATCCTGAAAAATCAAGTAATAATAGCAATGTCGTCAACAATGCTGATATTTCTGGACCTGAAATCAAATTAAGGACTTATCAACCTCATGATCAACGACAGGTCGAAAACTTTGGGCCACGGGGTACACAAAGAAAAGTTGTGTGGAAGGCCCATTTTCGTTTATCTTACCCCAGCAATTTTAGAGATTTGAGCTACATGGAAAAAAACCATGAAGCGAAAGTAGTAGTAGCTAAGGTGAGAAGTTTGTCAGCAACACTTGTGTACAGATTGGGTTAATGCCTCTTCTTGGATTGTAAACTCCATATCTATAATTGCCATTTTTTATTTTGCAGGCTGGAGAATCTGAAGAAAAGCATAATGTCACCTCCAATCTTGCTGCTATCGTAGATGAGACCCAGGATATATCCCTTTCCAAGTCCAATGATGTCACAACACTTGTTCAAGAACATGCTTGGATCATGAAATCAGGAAGTGATTTTCCAAGAGGTAGTGACAAAGTGGTTCCCTCTGCGTCATGGATAGCTCTTCTTGCATTGCATTCCATGTCCTCATCTATGTACATGCTTGGGGTACTTTTGGCTATAGGTTTACTTATTGTCATTATGTGGGTTTATAGATTTGGCTTGAGTTTTGAATTTGATTAGAGAAGAGACCTTATTTTGTGTATGATTGGCCCCCTAGTTAATGTTTTAATCAGGTAATTAAGATACAATGGATAGGGTAATTATGTCTATATCAACTTCTTATATACAACAGCACTTGGATATCTAAGTAATATTCTGAAATGGAAGCCTTCTTGTACATGATGTACTATTTGGAGATGTGTTCTGTATTTATGTTGTAGCTCCAAGTTTGGTAAACCTTTCAGTTTACTGGATGTGGGTGATTTCAACCCTTTTTTTTTTCTTTTTTTTTTCTTTTTTTTTCTCTTAATTTATCTATCTAATTTGATTTCTCTTGCCAAAAGTGGGCAAAATTTTCGAAAGGAATCCACATCTCACTTTTCCTTTTCCCCGACCTATTTTGGGGACTGATCCTGAATGACTACTGTCTTTTTTAACTAAAAATTGACCCATAGTTTGACTGACTTTTACTCTTTTCACTGACATAAACCCGAGAAACGATTTATTCTTCTACCCTTAATTAGTTAGGAAAAAGCAAGTCCTTTACTTAAAAAATAAAATAAAATAAAAAGTTAACAGCTCTTTTAGCTGTTTCCTAATCCGCCAACATGCTCGAGAACCAAGAGCTGTAGGGAGCTTCTTTATTTAACAAAGATAGGGTGGTCACAGTGTGACAAAAATAAATAAATAAATAAGAGAAGAAAATCTGTTCTTTTGGTCCCTTCTCTGTGCACCTATTTTCCTTTGCAATTTATTTATTTATTTTTAAATGGGAGGCAGCTGTTTAAGATTAATTTAAAGATAGTAAATGTGATTATCTCAAAGAATAATCTAAGTTGGATTATCAATAATAATAAATGCCAATGAAAATAGTATGTACCCTTAAAGATGTATATCACATACATCTTATAAGAATATACGTAATATAATCACAAGAAGTTGTAACTTTTTTTTACCAGAATGATTCATGAATCATTACATTTCTACTTCAACATGATTAGGAGATGATTTGGAACCAGGGAGATGGAGAGCGAAAATTTGGTCACTGGTTCAAGCATGAAACCATGAAACCTGTCTCTCTCTCTTTTTCTCCACTTGTAGATGCCCAACTTTGGGAATTAATTAATTCCGGCTCAGTTGGCGGTGAGCCACAAGTGAAAGATATGGATAAGAAAAAGCATAATTATCCTAATCGTATCCCTTCATTCAAACCTAGGAGTAAGGAGAGGCGTCCTTTCATTGTAGCTGATATGGAGACAATTCTAATAAATGATGTTCATGTTCCTTACGCTGCGGGTTTGTTAGTGGTTAAACTGGGTGATGATGTTGGTGCCAAGCCTGATTATTCAATTGAAACATATTTCAGTGAAGATTACGAAATGGTAATACTAGATTTTGAAGAAAGGAGTAATCAAATATTGTTCAACTTTCTAGAGCGTTTAGCAGTGGTTACCGTTAAAACAAAGATTCGAACTTGGTGAGCAAGTATTAAATAGGTTGCATGGGGTTGAGACCTTTTGGATCCTTTTTCTTTGAAGGGTCAAATCTGGACCTTTGTCACAACCTTTAAGCTTTTTTAATTAATAAAATTGAGCTTTTGGAAGTGTATAAGGTTAAAATATCTGTTAGCAAAAAATCTGGTTTAGGCCAAATCACCAGGGGTGATTCGATAGAGAAGCCAAACTTTTCCAAACAACAACAAATCAAGCAATTGTGGTCTGAACGTTCTATGCCTTGACAGATTCAAAGACTTCTTTGGAGGCTGTAATGTGAAGAAACAAGAAGGAATAAACTGAAAATCAATTGTTGAACAAACAAACTTGGAATTTAATCAGTAAAATTAAACTTCCAGTTCAATGTACATGACAATCGATAGAGAATTCTTAGTTACAGAAACTAAACTACAGATAGACTACTCCTAAGTAAGAACTAACTAAGTTAAGTTACTCCTAATGCTATAAGGGTTGTATCATTTAGCTCACTGTGATGCTTTTGCACTTCCTGTTCCTTTATTGATGTAATTTGTCTTGTACCTTGTACTTGTTTATTTCATCAATAAAGTTTCTTTTTCTGCCGATCAAAAAAAAAAAAAAAAATGCTATAAGGGTTGTAAATTTGTTTAAAGGTCTTTCTAACTTCGAATTCCCAGCTTTTATATTGCTGGTCTTCAAACTCCACTGCTGCTCTGCTGCCATGTGTCCCATTATATAGCCAACTACTTCCACTTCAATGCCTATGATCTCTGCAACTGCCAGTAACTACTTCTCCACTGCAGCTTTTCTCCTCCTAGGAAACATGAGACGTATCCTATATGCCTTGCATGCTAACTTTATGGCTTGACACCTGGGCCATGTTTGGCCACATTCCACTTCATTACTTGACGAATCGACAGGAAAACTGCAACTGCCACGTCTGTCTCTTTGACTACTTCTTTTCTGTCACTTGCTCTGTATTCTGGGTTTCATATTCACTTGTTTTTTACTTGTAAACTTGTAGGAACTCGTGGTCTTTAAACCTAGCATCCGTTGGACCAATTCTTTGCATTTGTCACATACAATCGACATAGAATATACAATTTTTAGTGTCAACAATATCACATTTAGAAACTGTGAGATGCAAGAGACAAAGTGTAGTAATCACATGAATAAATAAACAATAAGAGAGCTAAACAAATTAATGAAGTAATGACAAATTCTCATTCCTGCTAGGAAATTCAGATGATTTATTATAGTAAGTTAAAAACGATGCTAAAGTTGGAAACATAGTACTCTCTTGATGGAAGATGTTACCAAAGCAAAGATTACTCCACTCACATTTGGAGACAAGGGTTTCCCCTTTCTATAATTAAAGAAAAAGGAAAGAAAAACAGTGATTGTTTGTTTTTTATTCTATTTTTTTCTTTATAGAGGTTATTATTATAAATATATATAATAATGCTCAAAATATATGTTCAAAAGTATATACGAATAGAACTCATAAATAAAACAATACAAGATTAGCTTAAAAATAAACTCAAGCCGGCCAACAAAAACATTCTTTCTTACTTGAGAAGAGTCATTTATTTATTTTTTATTAATCTATAGAGAAAAATAAAATAAAAAGTTGTATTGTGTAATTATAGTAAAACAGTGTCTAAACATTTACTTTTAAAACTCAAATGTAAGTAGATAGAATAACTCCTAACCTTTTGATGAGATACAAAAATTCTAAAGAAGTAGACTAAACTTTTCTCATTCGTCCATAGATTGAGAGTTTGTGGTGAAAGATGAGCTTCTAATTAATTTCCATTGTCCATATCTCTACTTTTTGAGCGTATAATTGAAAAGAATGACAACATGAGATAGAAGGAAAGGGAAAATGCATTGGAATAATTTTAAATTAATTGTATTATAAGTAAAATATTTTTTTAGTACATACACAGAAAAAAAAAACTTGCACTAAACACAGAAAACAACTTACATTATACAAAAAAAAAAAAAAAAAAAAGGAAAAGAAAAAAAAGAAGCTTAAATCTCATAAAAATGAAATTATTTTTCTAATGTAAACTAAAATGCAATTTTCTCAATAATGGCTCCAAATGCTCCACCAAAAATGCTCTAGACCACTAATTAGTGGTGGCTCTAATGATGTGGCAGTGGGTCTCACCCACTGCCACATGTGTTTTGTGCCTTGTTTTTTTTTTTTTTTTTTTTTTTTTTCAATTGCCACCTCACTAATGGTGAAATTAATGATGATAAATTAATAGTATGTAGCATTGCTCATGCTCCACCACCAAAAGACAGTAAAGACAGAGATGGGAGCTTGGAAGCTTTAGATATCAGGGGTCCCACTTATGTATTTTCCACCAAATTTCAGTATTCACCTAAATATAATCGAAGGAAAAGATTCTAACAAGTGCTTTTGCCCTTTTCCACGTCCCATTCTTCGTGTTCACATCTCGAACTTGCAGCGCACGACTCTTTAGTCAGTGTTTTAAAAAAA
Source organism: Camellia granthamiana (assembly GCA_036172215.1). Lineage (NCBI taxonomy): Eukaryota > Viridiplantae > Streptophyta > Magnoliopsida > Ericales > Theaceae > Camellia > Camellia granthamiana. The sequence continues at coordinate 132,980,007 of CM069911.1, forward strand.
AAAATGACTTGGACTCCCAAGGGTACACTCCCACAACCCTCTCTCTTTTTGATTGGTTAATTTTTTTTTTTCTTCCTCCTCCTTTAATCACCACCAGTTCTCACGTATGTATGGAATGATAGGGGTAGTAATTAGAGAAGGTCTCAATCACTTCCCATTTTCAAATCTGTGGGGTCTTTTGGGAAGCAAAAGAAAATAAATAAATAAAACAATTTTTAGCTTTTTACTCATTTTGAGTTATATCATTTCTTATATTTTTTATTCATAAAAAGACAATAAATTAAAAAAGTTAAAAAATTAACTTTTTACTAACTTTTTAAAATACCACTACATATAAGATAAAATAATATAAAATATGAGTAATAATTTGTTAATTTCTAACCCCTGGTTGTCGCATAGTTGGCTTGGAAGAGAACCTCAAGTTGTTATTATACATGACATTTGGTGTGTGTTCAATTTCTTTTAATTGTAGTTTGTCTTGAAGGGTCTGTGTAAATTCTCAGACTTTAATCTCTTGTTTGGAATAAATAATAGGACACTTTGATTTTTTAACTAACACTTTCGTGTTTTTTATTTTATTTTATTTTTAATAATTCGTCAATGGTATGAAATGTATATAAATATCTTTAATTCTTTCAATATTTTTCTACTATTAACATTAATTTCAGTAACTTCAGCATACTAAAAGAGCAATTTACCAAAACAATTAATATTAAACTGAACAGAGCATATTTATAGATTTAAAAAATAAAATAAAATAAAATATTCTACAAAAAAAAAAAATTTGCTCATGTCAATTCTTCCAAAAACCAGAGCAGTCCTTGTTTGAAAACATGCTAATTTAGTAACTTTCTAATTATTTGGCTAAAATATGAGTTAAAAAAATTAATATGTTTGGGATGATTTTTTGATTTTTTACGAAAAGATGTGTAAAAAGTAGAGAGAAAAAGGAATATTTGACTTTTTGGTATAAGTTGTTGGCTTTTTGATTTTTTTAGTAATTTTTTGACTTTTAAGCTAAAAGAGCTAGTTCCAAAACGAGGCCTAAGTTTATTTTAAAAAGTTGATTAAGGGTTGGTTTGGCATAAACTAAATAATACAAAAATTCAAAAAGTCACTATCCTATTTAAGTCACGTCATTTTATTTAAATCACATCACCTCTCTAACATATCACATCAAACCCAACCCATATAAGTCAATAAGTCAAAAAATACACTTTTTTAGAATATCCCAAACCAACCCTAAAATTAATTTTTTAAATTTTTTTTTACTTCTTTTAAAATAAGAAATAATAATAATAATAATTAAAAATTTGAAAGCCACTTTTTATTCACTTGTCAAAACAAGCCATAGATAAAAAAAAACGCGGGTCTTTGGTCCTAACGTCCCCAAATCTCAGCAACGTCCTCTCTCTCTCTCTCTGTCTCTGTCTCTGTCTCTGTCTCTCTCTCATTATCACTCTCTCACTCTCTCTGTTTTGGTGTCCATCTTCGTAACATTCCACTGTGACTCTTGTTTGAATTTTCTCTCTTTAATTCTGGAGATGGAAATCTTGCCCTTGAATGCTCTGCCGATAGGGTACCGATTTAGTCCGACGGACCAAGAACTCATCAATCATTTCTTACGCTCCAAGATCAATGGCAATGAAGAGGCTGTCAGGCATATTCGTGTTGTTGATCTCTGTAATTTGGAACCCTGGGATTTGCCTGGTAATCTTCGAAATATTTGGGTTTTCTGTTTTTTTGGATTCTTGATTTTCTTTGATCATAAACAAGTCCGAATTTTGTGTATGCATTTTGGGTATGTGTTTTTGTGTATTGATTTACTTCAATTTTCTATGGTGATCACTCATACTTGTATTGGGGTTTCTTCTTTGATTATTGATATACAGTACTTGATCAGAAAGTCCCAATTTTGTGATATGTAAGCAACGTTACATCTTTTTATGTAAACATTTTGGGTATGTGTTTCATGTGTATTGGAGGTAAATGGAGCTTCAATTTGCTCTTGTGATTACTCTCATACTAGTATTAGGGCTAACTACTTGACTGCGGATCAACTCTTGTAACCTTTTATATTAGCTGTGGAAGCAGTCTAGTTTTGGGTGACCACATAAACCCTTGTGTTTTTTGTGTGTGTATGTGATTTTACAATTCTTGTATATGTATTCTACTCTGTGTCCGTGTGTCACCCATCCTGGTCAGGTCTCTTCTTTTTTCTTTTTTTTTTTGTTATTATTATTTTTTTTTTTGGTAACTGCAGATATGTCTCTGATAGAGACGAATGATAATAAGTGGATCTTCTTCTGTCCCAAAAATTTTGAGCATAGGAGCCGAAAGAGAACGAACAGAGCGACTAGGGTTGGGTACTGGAAAGTGACGGGCAAGAATAGATTGATCAAGTCTGTTGATGGAACGAGTGAGATTGGCGAGAAGAAGACTTTGGTGTTCTATACTGGGCGTTCTGGTAAAGGGCCGAAGAAGACTAACTGGGTGATACATGAGTACTGTGCAACCAGTGATGTGCTCGACGGCACTAATCCGGGGCAGGTTCAACTTTTAATCTCCTTTGTCTTCAATTTCTACCAATTCCATTCGATTTGTAATTCTCTCATGTGTTGATTATGGTGGCTAATTAAGATCCATGAACTTAAGTTTGTGTACCTATGGCAAGTTCTTGATTCTTAGTGAAATGAATGGTGGTCCTTTCATAATTTTTGAAAGGCATTGACAGCGTGGTTGATTGTTTTCAGGTCTCATTGTTTTTTTCTTTATAACATGGATTATATCTTGTGGTTCTTTTCAAGTCTGATTGATTGTAGCTTATGAGTCTTTTCTTGGACATCATAGTTTGAATTTGATGAAAATATTTGATATGCTTTGATTTGGAATTTTGCTATTTAGAAGTAGTAATTATCATGATTAGCTTTCAAAAAAACCTTTCCTTGTTTTTCTGGATTTACACTGATGCTATATTTCAATGTATTGGTTCTTTAGGTTCAAATTATCAGCTCAGTTTGTGTGTGGAGATTCTGAGTAAATTTGTGAATCAGAATTCAAATAATGGCTCGCTTAATTCATTTTACCAAATTTTTTGCCTTCTGCAGGGTTCATATGTCCTGTTTAAGTTAATCAAGAAGAAGCTAGACATAATGCAGAGTGAGAGCACTGAAGGTTCAAACAGAACTACTCTTGATACTTCTTTACCTATTGAGATCCGTGTTGCTGATAATGCAGGACATAAATCAATTGTCCAAGTGAGGAGAAAAGTTTATTTTTAGCTTAATTTGTCGACTGTCTTTATTTGGAGCATGAAATCGCAGTCATATAATTTGCTTATTCTTTCTTTCTTTCAGGATAAGATCGCTGAAGGTTCAAACCGAACAACTCTTGATACTCCTTCACCTATTGAGAACTGTGTTGCTGATAATGCAGGAGATAAATGGATTTTCCAAGTGAGAAGAACAGTTTATTTTTAGCTTGACTTATCAACTATCTTTATGAGAGCATGAAAATCAGTCATATAATTTGCTTATTCTTTCTTGATTGCTTCAGCCGGATCTTGATCCAGATTTGTTTAGACATCTTGTTGACCCAAGTCCGGAACCACTAGATTTCCTCGACAAAATTCAATCCCCATCGCACTCGTTAAATTCGCTCCATGTTGGTCATGACCCCAATGGGGTGTTGACTGAGCACTTGACTTCAGTCGTAGCGAAAGATTCTGGAAGTTACAAGAACTTGGCTGTTGAAAGTGAGCCCCTTAATTATATTAATCTTAATGGGTGGGTCTCCAATTTTGACACAGAAGTGCCTTGGGCACAGGTATGCTGAAGTCTCTGAGGACCTTTCAGGCTTTATGATTTTGCAAATTCACAACTTAACTTTTGACTTTTGTTAGTCTCCAACTCGAACGCCATGAATTGCCTAATTTTAATGATGCTTATCAAATTATTCTGCATTGTGGTGTTCCATGTGATGTATACTTGGGAATTGACTTTTTACTTCCTACACTCCAGTTTGATGCTCAAGGATCAAGCAGTAATAGCAATGTCGTCAGCAATGTTGACACTTTCGAAACTGGAATCAAATTAAGGGCTCGCCAACCTCATGATCAAACTAGTTCCAAAAACTTTGGGTCGCAGGGTAATGCACGAAGAAGAAACCGGCTGCAGAAGAAACTTCAAGATCCATCCTTGTACCACAGCAATTTTACAGATTTGAGCTACAACGAAGAAAACCATGAAGCTAAGGTGAGAAGTTTGTCAGCGAAACTTTTGTACAGATTGTGATAATGCCTTTTCTTTGATTTTAAACCCTCCATCTATATAATTGGCATTTTGTGCAGGCTGAAGGAGCTGAAGAAAAGTATAGTGTCACTGCTGATCCTGATGCTATCATAGATGATACCCAGGATACATCCCTTTCCAAGTCCAATGATTGCACAAAAGTTGCTCAAGAATTGGCTTGGAACATGAAATCAAGAAGTGATTTTCCAAGAAGTGGTGACGAAGTGGTTCCTTCTGCGTCTTTGAAAGCTCCTCCTGCATTGTTCTTCTTTTTCTCATCTGTGCATATGCTTGGGGTACTTTTTGGCCGTGTTGTCCAGTGTTTCTGTGGGTTTATGGAGATGCGTTGAGTTTTGAAGTTGATCACAGAAATTGGCCCATAGTTAATGTTCTAATCACGCAACCAGGGATAAGACGGATAGGACGTTCATTTTGTTTATGTTTATATATATATATATATATATTTTTTTTTTCTTCCTATGCAGTCTTTTAACTTTGTATATACAACAGCAGTTGGGGACTTGTATGTCTATGTAACATTTTGAAATGGAAATGATGTAGAAGTATTTAGGTTATAGCTAGCTTCAAGTCTGGTAAACCTTTCGCGTATGTTTCTTTTATCTATCTAATCTGATTTCTCTTGTTAGAGTGGGTCAATTCAAGATTGTTTTATCTTTCAGTTTCCATGTTGGTTCTCAATTAAATTTTGTTTACCTAAGCATTACACAATGCTTGTGCTGAGACATATCTGAATGACCACCAAGAATCTGTAATTTTTTTTTTTTTTTTTCTTCTTGTGTAAAGATTCCATAAAAGCTGTTAGTATATTATTATATGTTAGCGTTTAGCTTTAATAGTTAGTGTCCCCTTGCTTTAGCCTTGCCTTTCGGTGGCCACTTATAGGTTATTTGATGTAACTACTCTCCTCTATATGAAGGAGGTAAACAGCACAGATATTAATACGACATTCAATACACAATTCTCTCTCTTTATATATACATTAAATTAACATGGTATCAGAGCTATAGGTTAGTCTCTTGGTGTTCTTCGCCTTCCGGCGGGCGGCAACCTTGCCTTGACCGCCCGCCGGACCTCAACCAATTGAAACCTCCATCAACTCCAGCAAGAGGCTCACAGAAAATGAACCAACTACGTTGCCTTCGTCTGTGGCACCTTAACCCCTCGCTTCCTCTCCACTGATCATACATTTCAGATTGCTGCAGTTGTATCAATGATTGCAGCAGTGTACATGAGAATTTGAAACACTACGCTCCAACTGTAGCTACGGGGGACACAGAGAGTTTTGGGTGGGTTGGTCTGGTCATCTTCTTGCAAACCCAGGATTAACAGATTCATGGCCATTTTGCTCCAATACTGCAGCATTTATGTCAACTTCCACATTTGCAGACACAGCAAGGGATGCTTTCTTACCAGAGCATGCAAATGTTGCGGCAGAACCGGGTGTATCCAACGGTGAGAAGGACGTATCGAGGTACATACGGTCCAGCGAAGTCTTTCAGAGTTCAAAAGCCTCATGCCCAGCGTGAGAGGCAGCTATATCAGATCGAACACCCACATCATTCTCTCTCTAAGAAATATTGTTTTTTACCACCCCCTCCTTGAACACCACCACCTGCAGCCTCATCTGCCGCTGATCTTTCTCCTTCTCCTGGTGATGGTTCGAAGGTGCGGATTGCTTATCAGGGCATACCAGGTGCATACAGTGAGGCTGCTGCGCTTAAAGCATACCCGACGTGTGCGACTGTCCCTTGCAACCAGTTTGAGGCTGCATTCAAGGCGTTGAATTGTGGTTGGTGGACAAAGCTGTCCCTCGCCGACACCGTTCATCTCGTTCACGCTGTATCCAGTACTTTTCCAGATCGAGAAAGTTGTGTCTGATCACACAATTCCAAGACCTCTCCGATGGCCCATCACTCTCTCGCTCTACTCAAGGACACCCACCACTATGTCCACTTTCCAACCCATCATCCACCACCTTTTGCACACACCCATACCCCTTTTTATTTTTAAACCAATCTTCACCTTTTGCACCCCACTCACCGACTCCCTCAAATATCAAAACTATATCACACAACCAACGCAATGGTGCTCTTCTGGTTTTAACCGACGCAATGGGGCAGCTGTCCACCCACGTTGCTCCACTTTCTTTATTTTATTTTATCTTTCTTTTTCCATTAAAACAAAAAAATAAAAAAATAAAAAAATACAAGTTTGCACAACTACCCTTGTTTTATTCATCTCAGGGATCAACCCCGATCACCGTTCTACATCCAAAACAAAACCCAAAAAAAAAAAAGAAAAAAAAGAAAACAACACCACCAACCATAACCACCACAAACACCGACCTTACTTTTTCGCCTCTTCCGCTGCTCTCTTCCTCTTGCCTCCGTCTTGGGCGTCCCTTATTGGCTCTGCCTCAGTGCTTCCCAAACCACCAAGCCCGTTGCCTCCCCGCTGCTCCTCCAACGCAGCATATGACGACCCTCCAAATCGGAACATAACGGTGGCCTTTCGTTTCAGCTCCTTGTTTTCCGCCTTCAGCACGCAAATCTCTGTTCGCGCATCCTTGTACATGCGCTACAGCAGAGAGAGTTGGGCATTTAACTGCTGTACCTCACTTGTCCTATTCTGAAGCCGGTGAGACAAGTTCGTGACCGCAGTCATGGTCTCCACACATGACTTCAACATATAATGGTTGGCCTTAATATCAGATTGAGCTGCCATTATTTGCTCAACTGACAGCATTGGAAAGTTCAACGGAGCAAAAGCAGAGGTGCTTGGTCCAGGGGCGTTTGGCTGCGATTCAAGGGCGACAGACCCGGTTATCTTTATTGTGGACTCGTTTAGGTCTAGAAAAAAGGTGAGCAAACTATGGGAAAATGAGGACATATCAAAGGCAGCAAAAGCAGGGGGTTACAGAGTGGACGAAAGGGGTTGCAGAGTTCATCGCTTTGGTTTGCTTTCAATCTCTAACTAGCCTCAGCCTCAGTCTCGGTTTAAATAGACAATGCCGAGACGAAGACGACAAACGGGCATGAGAGTCACGTGCATCGCGCGCCACTTGATGCCACAGTGTCGGGCACGACTTTTGAAAGCGGGGCGCGACTTTTGATGTATTGGGCACGACTTTTGAGGGCACAATATATATATATATATGTATATGTATATCTTTGGGCAGCCTATATGCACTAACATACAATGTATTCTCCAACGGTCCGGCATGACCCCATAAATTGTCTCGACATTGATTTCAGTTAGCTTTTACAACGGTTTGACACGATCACACAGTGTCTGCTACATTGGTCCGGCATGACCTCGTAAACTATCCCGACATTGATTCTGGTTAGCTCCTACAACGGTCTGACACGACCACACAGTGTCTTCTACAGCGGTCCAACACGACCATACAGTGTCTTCACCAACGGTTCGACACGACCATACAGTGTCTTCACCAACGATCTGACACGACCATACAGTGTCCGCTACAACGGTTTGACACGACCATACAGTGTCCTCTACAACGGTCTGACACGACCACACAGTGTCTTCTATAACGGTCCGACACGACCATGCAGTGTCTTCACCAATGGTCCGATACGACCATACAGTGTCTTCACCACCGGTCTGATACGACCATATAGTGTCTTTTATCCTATTTTATTTTATGTATTAGTTTATTTTCTTATTTTTTTACTCTCTCCAAACTCAAGTTGGTTTGTGCCTATCCTCCTTGAGTTTGAGGGGGGCTGTTAGTATATTATTATATGTTAGTGTTTAGCTTTAATAATTAGTGTCCCCTTGCTTTAGCCTTTCGGTGGTCACTTATAGGCTATTTGATGTAACTACTCTCCTCTATATAAAAGAGGTAAACAACACACCTCTATATAAAAGAGGTAAACAACACAGATATTAATACAACATTCAATACAGATTCAATATGTTCAATACACAATTCTCTCTCTTTCTATATACATTAAATTAACAAAAGCAAATTAGATGACCTTGGCAATCACTTGTAACTCCACATTGTTTTTACTAGAAATTTATGTGCATAACATGAATGAAGTATTTTGTGTTTATAAAATTTTTATTTTAATTTCTTTTGTTGAATAATATTGATGCTTGCACAATGTAGTCATGGCATTCTTGAATATTATAATAAAATACTTTCTCTTTTCATTTTGTGCCGGGTGTTTTATAAAGAGAAGTGTCATATAAATAGAAAAATTAATTAGAAAATAAGTAAAAATGATATGGTAATTTATCCTTATTTTAGGGGAAATTAAATTAAAAAAAAAAACTCTGAGGTTTTAATTTCCGCTACCCAATGGAAAAATGATAATTTAACCACTAAACTCAACAAAAAAAAGGAATATTTTAGCCATTAAACTTAACATATGTGTACATAAAATGTCTAAAATACCATTATTATTTATAAGTGTTTTTTTTTTTTTCCTTTTCTAAAAAAACAAAAAATAATTGCATTTGTATTCAATGAACATGGATCCTGAATAGGTCAAGATGCATATATTCCAAAATCCAGAATGAAAGAGATAACTGCTAATCTAATTTGTGGACATTTTTTTTGTGTTTTTTTAGATGCTTAACACTCGCACATGGCTACCATACGTTTGGTGGGACATCTAGGGATGATTTTAATAACACCGTTGTGATGAAATGTCACCCGTTAGGAGGGACAAGATGGGAACCCAATTTGTATGCCCACTCCATACTTGCATTGCATTAGCACCAAAATGTTTTTGACTAAATTTAAATGTGAAAATTTTCACAAAATAAAATATAGATACAAAAAGTAAGTCTTGCATACAGTGGACTTCTTATGTTGGAATGCAATTTTTTGTATCACATTTATGTTTCGTTCTGTAAAAATTTTCTATGTTCAAGACGCAACTAATTATTTTAACTTCAAATGGACAAAATCCATTTTACTGATATTTTTATATTTTTAACAAGCTATGGTATGGTTTCATTTCTTTTTCTTTATAATTTTCTTATGATTCTATGTTTTTGTTAACAGTGTCTTAAAAGTGTTTGTTAACAAAATATTAAATTGTTAAATATTTCTCAATTTTTTAACATAATGGGTTAATGATGGTCTAATAATTTGCCCCCCACTAAAAGGATTAGAAAAAATATTTAAAAAAAAAGAAAAAAAAATAAGAAGACAAAACAGAATGAATACAAAATATTAAAATAGATGTGGCTGTGCTCGACTTTATTATGGCCCTGTTTGGTAGAGCTGTGGGAAAGTGATTATAACTTATAGTGTAACAGCATATAACTTATAACTGTGAACATAAATTGATTTTTGACTTATAAATTAAACTTCTCCTCCCCCACTCAAAGAATAAGTTGATTTTTAACTTACAAAAAGTTATAAGCTGTATTGTTAAGCTGAACCAAACACATCAAAATAGTTTAAATTAAACTAAGGCCTCGCTTGGGAATAGATTTTTTAGTAACTTTTTGATTTTTTTGCTAAAACATGATGTAAAAAAAACTAGTATGTTTGGGATGACTTTTTAACTTTTTACGAAAAGATGTGTAAAAAGTAGAGAGAAAAGGGAATCTTTGACTTTTTTGTATAGGTTGTTGGTTTTTTGATTTTTTTAGTGACTTTTTGACTTTTTAACTAAAAAAATCACTTGCCAAACGAAGCCTAAAAGTTAAAATAAGTTAGAAATAAGCCCTATCAAAGAGTACCTATGTTCATTGTGCCTTCAAATGTTAGGAATAAACAGAATTCAAAGTTCTTTTATCAGTGTGATGCTTAATGTCCACTATGTTCACTAACTAACTACCTACCTATTATTACTATTTCTCTTGGACACATGGTATCCAATTAATTTAAGATCTTATTATTGAGTGTTTTAAGAATATTTATTAATAAAATTAGAAATAATTATAGAGTATATTTATATATTACAAAAGTACGTTTGAAAAATATATATAATTATTTTAAAATTTATTAATTAATATACTTATGTTTGTTTGGGAAAACTAGATTAGGTGATATTAGCAACTCTAAGATGGTTAATCCTGAAATTATCAATTTTTTTACATTGTGTATCATATTTTATATTTAGATTAATTCGGATAAATTAATATGAATTTCTTCTTAATCTTTTATTTTATATCTCACTATATTATTTGAATTCAAATCACAATTTTGCTCTGTTTTTATGCTAAGCCATGCATGGTTCTAAGCGAGACAGCTGTGACAATGGTGTCCATTAGCCTCCGTTTGGGAAGTGGGTTGACTTTTTGGCTTTTTTGGCTATTTTAACCTGGACTTAAAAGTTTGATTTGGGAAGGGCTTTTTGACTTTTTGGCTTTTTTGACTTTTTTTGTGAGAGAGGAGTGTAATGATTATGGGTTGGATGTGATGTTTTGTTTTTTGTGGCTAAAAAAGCCTATTTTGTCTTTTGTGACTAAAATAGCCAAAAAAGTCCAAAAAAATTCTTGCCAAACACCACCTAGTTACGGATCTCTCTTTATTTATATTTATTTTTATTTTGATGTTGCTTTTTGAATTCAGCAAAGTAGTGGAATTGGTACGCATTGTTAACCTTTTCATTTCAGACATGTTAGGTCATAACCTTACAGCTATCAATAATAATCTCCATAACCAATAAGTACTAGCCATTTGTCACAAGTCCTAACAACAATCTTCTTGCATAGGCAAGTGGCCATTCATGACTAATCACTTTCTTTTAATAACCAATAAAAAGGAAATAAAGAACGTGGAATTACACTCGTAGTGATAAAACTTAAAATTAGACATATAAAAGAGTGTCTTATTTATCAGATCTTAATCTTCATATATAGTCAAGTAATTATTAACAATGAATTTATGTAATTTGAAAACTTGAAAAAGAAAAAAGTTGAGTTAATGGGTGGTTGAGTATGAATTAATATTGCTCAACTAACTAAACAAAGCAAGCAAGTGTCCAAGTGGGGCTAACCTCCTATAATGCAAATGATAATTGGGTCCCCTTCTTCCTCTGATTAGAATCCTTAAATCAATCCCTACCTATTAGGAACAAACTACTATTTTCACCACCAAAAAAAAAAAAAACTATTACCAAAAGATTATTATTATTAAAAGAGGTCAACCTAAAATATAAAATCTTCTTTTGGGAAGCCCTCTTTTTGACTGGATGTCATGTTGACATCTCAGATCAAACATTTTTGAGTTGTGGATTCTATTAGTCTCCATGGTGAGTCATTGCCACGTGTAACCACTTAAGTAAGTTGAGCTATTATTCTTTTCAAAAAAGTAATGTTACACAATATATTACTTATTACTTTTCCTAGTAATATGCGAGTGAGTGAGTATTTTTACACAATAGGTAATGTTACATAATATGTAACTTCATTTTTGTAAAGAGCATTTGTATGATGTTTGTATAGTATTTTTGCGAATTTTTGTCCAAAGATTTTCTATCATAGAATAAAATACAAATTTATATAGGAAGAATGAGTTGAGTTTCCTATCAAAGTGTTTGTTTGGTTTTTGCTGTGGAGGATATGGTAGAAGGAAATATGTAACCAATTCCAAATCCATGTATGTGCACAATTTGGTAAGGCTAGTGCTAAAATGACATGAGCAGGAAGCCATGTCACACCACTTTGGTGTTGAGAACTAGGGGTGTAAATTTGATCTGGCCCAGTTCATGTTCGGCCTTGTGGGCTCCTGTCAAAATTCGGGCTGGGCTGGTTCATGGGCTAAAAAATTAAGCCCAGGCCCAGGGATATTCGAACCTTAGGCGGGCCGACCCGGTGGGCCTGGGGCTGGCCTCGCGCTTGAGCGGGCTTGACTATTTTTTCCTTTTTTGTTTTTTTAATTTTTTCTACTAAAAAAGACATTAGGCCTTGGGCGGGTTGGGGGCCTTGAGTGGGTCTTAAGCGGGCTGATGGGCTAGGTCGCAGGCCGGGCTTCAAAATGATAGCTTGGGCCTAGGCCAAGGGGGTTGGGCTTGGGCTTGGGCTTGGGCTGGGCTCAGGCACGGGTCCATCCCAGGCCGCAGATCATTTTTACACTCCTATTGAAAACTAAACAAGATGTGAGATTGAAAGAGAAAACACAATTTTAGGTAATAAGAAAAAGTGATTAAAAATTTAGGTCAGACTTGAATCTAAACCACATATTTTTTAAAATAAAATTTTGAATTTTGTTTAGATACCTAGACAAGCTAGCATTCATGACTATAAACATTTCAAGGTACAGTGTTTGTGGCCATCTCGGATGGAGAAGAAGGATAACTAGTATGAAAGGTTACACAAACATTTTAGATTTTTTTTGTTTGTTGGTCTTTTACATTTTTTTGTGTGTGTCAATTTCTGACCACACTGCCAACTTAGTATTCAGCTGGAGAGCACCGGCATAATAGCTGACACCTGTCTGACCTGTAACAGAAAGAGAAGATTCCGACGGTGGTTCGTCCACCCGGGGGGTACTCCGACGATCAAGTCAGTACTCAATATCTCTCAAAGATAATCAATAATGCTTAACTCACTAGATAGAATATCAAAAGCATACCTTAGACCCATGGGGGTGCCTCCCTTTTATAGCCAACACAATCATAGTCCCAAATAGAAGCCTAGCTCTAATGGACTTACGATTACTGCTAACTTGAACTCCCAGTAGGATTAGGATAAACTCTCTAAGAGTCTTATCTTTACCCAAACTGAAGTCTTCTCCCATTTAGGACTCTTGTCCCTTATCCGCTTATCTCGGATTCCGGTATTCTCGCAGATAACCTCGGCCTAGCCGAGATCATCTCGGCATCATGATTAGGACACGTGACACCTCGGCTGACACTTCGGTGTCACCTCGGCCACGTGTTGTCATTCAAAAATTATGTCCCCACATTTTTTATTATGTCCGTTCACTTTTGTAATTGAGAAATACTAATGAGTGTCTATAAAACATTATTTAATATTAAAAATTATATATAAAGTATTTTTAAAATAGTGAAAAAGGCTTTAAAGAAAGGTGTTTATATCAATGAACAATGCGTGAAAATTGATAAAAAAAAAAAAAAAAAAAAAAAGTGTCTTAAATTCAACATTGTGTAACGCTATATAATTGGACTTCATATATAAAAATTACATACACGATGACATGGCCTTCTACAATATTTTCATTTTTAGTTAAAACACTTACCATTGTGACTCATAATTACAAGTATGTTGCTGACATATCATTCTCCATACACTTTACATATACAAATTCTATTTCTAAATCACTTTCATATTTTTATATTTTTTTTAATCTTTTCCTTATGTCTTAGGAACACGTGGTAGTAGGCCTTTTATAATTTTGTATTCAATGGACGTTTATTAGCACAAAATAAAAGTATATTATGGGTTTTTGGACCTAACCATATAAAAGTATAGTATAGTTTAGACAAAAAAATTATACATTTTTACTCAAAAACATAACATTGATAGGAAAAATTAGAATAAAAGAAGGGTTTTGTTAACAAGCATCGGGCATTTGTTAAGATTGCATTAAATATGACTAACAACTTTCACTGTCCTAAAAATTGAAAAGATAATAAATGTAGAGTGTTGCTATTAGCACCTACCTTTCTTCTTTGGACTTCCCATCTCTTTTATTTTTTTTAATTTCAATTTTGTCTAAATATGAAGTTACATTTTTATCCTCATCCCTACCATTCTAACCCTAATTTTCTAAACCCTAACCCTAACCTCTCTCAACTCCGGTTACCACTTCCACCTGTCGTCGGCCTGCACCTCATTGCCATCTGCAGCCACCCAGCCTCTTGCCGCCAGTCGGAGCCACCCAACCCCTCACTGCCAGTCTAATCTTACCAGCCACCTTCTTCTGTTGGCTCCTCTTTCTCATTACCATGATTGGTGGGTTCTTTGTACCACTTCCTCAGTTTCTTCTTCCTCACCTTCTTCACTTCCCAATTCACCGATGTCCGAATCACTGCTGGCATCGATACTCTCTGGGCTCCATACACTACAACATTTTCTTAGTTTAGTGACATTTGAAAGTGCCACAAAACTATTGGTTTAATGACATTTTTTAGTCTTGTGACATTTTGAACAAGTGTCATTTGTATCCGTGCCACGGTAGATACTTGCAAGTGCCACTATATCATCATGGCTAAAAACTTTCAATGACATTTTGATGTGAAGGTAGATATTATTTGTGGCACTATCAAGCACCATTAAAAAAAGAGTTAGTGACACTTATAAATGACATTACACCATCAAGACTAAAACCTTTCAGTGACACTTTAATGTCATGGTAGGCACTATTCGTGACGTTATCAAGTGCCATTCGTGACGATAATTCGTTGTAGAACAATTTGATCCGCTTTTGCAGAGACTCGAACCGCCAACCTCCCGCACCATAAACCTTATACACCACACTCTTCCCACTACACCTCTATACCACCACATGATTATATATGCAACATATATTATTTATATAGTACATACATCCATATTAATATAAAAGTATATGTATAAACATAATTATTTTATTGAACATAATTTGTATAAAATAAACTATTTACTAGCAAAATAAAAAAAAGACCACTTTTGGCGACTAAAAATATTTTTTAGTCGCCAATTCTATACTTTTGGTTGCTAATTATTTTTTAGTTGCTAAAAAACTTAACTTTCGCCGACCAAAATTGGATTTGGTTGCCGAAGATGCACTTTCAGCTACCAAAATTTTGGTCACCAAAAAATTTAATTCCTGCTTTAGGATTTTAGTTCTCCCGCGCTAAAAATGACGACTTTTGGCGACTAAACTTATTTTTTAGTCACCAATTGTAGGCTTTTGGCTACTAAAATTTTTTTAGTCACCAAAAAACTTTACTTTTGGCTTAGTCGGTAAAACCCATATAATCAGCGACCAAACTTATTTTTAGTCGTCAATTGTAGACTTTTGGCTACTAAATTTTTTTGGTCGCCAAAAAGTTTTACTTTGGGCTACTAAAAATTTTTTAGTCACTAAAAACCATATAATCAGCGACCAAACTTAGTTTTAGTCGCTAATTGTAGACTTTTGGCTACTAAAATTGTTTAGTCGCCAAAAAGTTTTACTTTTGGCTACTACTGCTGTTTTGGTCGCTGAAAGCTATACTTTCAGCGACCAAATTTTTTTTGATCAGGAAATTTAGTCGCCGAATATACTTTTTCCTGTAGTGTATATTGAGTTCAATTTATTTATTTTTAATCATTTACTGCATTTTAAAAATTTAGAAAATATATTGACATTTTTTGTTTTTTCAAAAATGCCATATAAGCTTGGAAATTTTTTGGCTTAGTGACATTTCTCAAAATGCTATAAAATATTTGTTTATGACACTTTTCACCTAAGTGCCATAAAACGTAATTTGCACCTACCTAATGTCTTGACATTTTTTTTAAAAAATGCCATTGCTACTAAAGTTTAGTGGCATCTGTTGGTAAATGTCACGAACATAATTTTTTATATCATTATTTTATAAAATGCCATAAAATTGATGTGACATTTCTTTATTGAAATGCTACTAGAGTCTTATATGTTTGTGGTTCTGTGGCATTTTTCTAAAACATTTAATGCCAATTTTTATTTTTGTGGCATTTTCTAAAAACATGCCACTAGTGTAGTGTCACTAAAGTATAAATTTGTTGTAGTGACATTTTTGTTGTAGTGAAGTGACACTTTTTTTAATTGAAATGTCACTAGAGCCTTGTATGTTTGTGGCTCTATGACATTTTTCTAAAAAATGCCACCAAGTATTCTTTTTGTGACATTTTTTAAGAACATGTCACTAGTATGGTGTCACTAAAATGTGTTTTTGTTGTAGTGATATGATCTCTTGAAACCTCAATTTTCGTTTGATTCTTGAATAACACAAAAAGATGGGATGTGAAATGAGTATTTTTTTATTCGAGGTTTGTCGAAGAATGTGAGGACTAAAGATGAAATAAAGTGTATAGACATTGTGGATGATGATGATGAAGAAGCCATGGATGAGTGATCTGAAAATACAAGTGAATCATCAAATTTGTGACTTATAAGTTGCACACTGTTGATTTATGAGGAAGATAACAAGAGTAGAGATTTTTATTTTTTATTTTTATTATTTTTTTGGTTAAATCTATAAATTAAAATTGATATCTTTTTTTTTTTTTTTTGGGTGAAATTAAGATGGATATCATCAAACCTGTCTATCAGTATCTTTAGTTTTCTTTCTGGGTCTTCTGAATTGATTGTGTTCTGCAATTGTTGAGTTGGTTTGGGTTGGGTTTGGGGGATTAGGGTTTGGAAATGGAGAGGGTAGAGGTCCCCGGAAAGAAGGTCATCGACGGTGAAGAGTTGCCGACAGTGGAAAGGGTTGCCAGAAGAAGAAGAGTTGGGGTCCAAAGAAAAGAGGTATAGTTGGTATTAAAGTGGGGTTTCAAAGAAAAGATGAGAGAGTTTCAATCATGTGAGTGGAGGTTCAAAGAAGTAGGAGCTCCAAAGGAAATAGGTAGGGACATTTAGCAGCCCTCTAACCTCTAAATGTATTGTATTGGGTGATTCTACTTACAGCATTGCTTTATCTTTTTACACCCTCCATATGAGTTTTTTTTTTCCTCCAATTTTATCCATGTATGAAATTACCTTTAAGGACAAAATACTAAAATTAAATATATTTTGTTATCTCCTTACATCCCTTGCTCTTCAATCCATACTCTTCTTCAAGGTTTTAAAAAGCGGCCGCAACCATTACGTAACGCCGTTACGTAACGGTTGTGGTGGTTACTACCACCCGTTACAGCCGCTTTTGCAGTATGATTGAGATTCACAGGTGTGTTGGCTATAGCGGCTGCCGTAATGGTTGTAACGGTGCCGTAACGGCCGTAATGACCTGTTACGCACCGTTACGTAACAGTTCCAAACTGCTTCTTTCGAAAAAAATACAAAAAAAAAAAGGCTGAAAATAGGGGAAGAGAGATAGAGAGAGAAGAAGAGGGAAGATAGAGGAGCAAGAGATAGAGAGAGAGAAGAGGGAAGATGAAGAATATATTATTGATTTGTTGAAGCTGAAAGACCTAAGCTATTCTATTCAGCTGCTGTCATTCAACTATTTTGTTTATGTGTGTCTATCTATATATTGTTTGAAAATAATAATAATAATAAGTGTGGTCATTATCTATTTGGCTTGATTAAAAAATATATATATATATAGGCTCTTATTTATTCTCTTCCTTTTGTCATTGTTTATCTTATATATAATAGTTAGTGATTGATTTTTTTGTAAAATATCTAAAAAACATAACACCTATAATTATATATTAATACATATTTTATACATGTCAATTTTTTTTGATTAGTTTCTTTTATTTTTATTTACAGGTTGTCCAAAAAGAGAATAAATGTTCAAGTGATCCAAAAAAAAAAAAAAAAATTATAATTTATTTTTTATTTTTTATTTTTTATATGATTACATTAGCATGTATAATTTATTTTTTTAAAACTATTCAAGTGATTTATGACATATAAAGTCATCAATTATTAAAATAAAATATAAAAAACTTAATTTATAGCGATTTAAAAATATGAAATATATTAGATTATACTTAAAAATTTACAAAAATTGATTAATATTTATTTTAAAACCCAATAAATATGATTATGGAGAAAAAAAAATATGCGTGTTGGTAAGTTTTTTTCAAATTGTGCGAAAAATAAAAAAATTCATGGTTCCGATTACCGCAACCATTATGCTACGGCCTTTATACCCCGCAACCGCAACTGCGCCATCGCCACCGCCACTGCCACCATTACGGCGACCGCAACCGCTTTTTAGAACCTTGCTCTTCTTTTTCCTTTCTTAATTTTTCTTTTCTCTTACACATCTCTTTTCAAAAAGTGAAAATCATAATATTTTAAACATTAAAGAAAGCAATAGATGAAGAAACGTGGTGAAGAACCATCAAAAAAGTGAAATGGTGAGTTTTTTTTATTTATTTGGTAGGTTTTTGTTTCATTTTTCTGAACTGGTGTTTGACTTTTGTTCGGTGGTTCGAAATTGAAGAAAATAAAATAGTCCATTACATTGCCGAACAAAAAATATAAATCTGGTAACCAACTACCGAATAAAAGATACATTTTCGGTAACCCCAAACCAAATTTTTTAAATTTGTTCGGCTTCTCATTACAATGTATTTTCAGTTTCATTTTTTTATATTTTTTATATTTTTTTCCTGAAATGATTATATTTATACTCATTGCAACAATGCAAGTATTGCAATATTAGTGAACTCTAGTCATGAATTTATTACAGACGAAGTTTGTTAAGCTTTTTTTATGAATACGATTTTTTCTTATTTTTAATTTGTATTGAGTTTTATTAATAATTTGACGTATAAATATATTTATTATCTTTAGATTTTTCGTAGTCATGAAGTATTAATTAAATGGGTTTCTGACGTTGAAAAAAAGACTGAATTTGTCATTGTTATAAAGACATCAGATACGGGAGGCAATAGCAAAAAACTAAAACTTACACTTATTTGTAAAAGAATTGGTTACTATAGAGACAACAAGAAGATCATGGGAGAACGATTGACTAAGACGAATTGTGATAACATGTTTGATTGATGGATACAAAAAATGATAGATTTTATAGATATTTTATGGATATTCGTACACTTGATATTTTTATGAATAATTTTATAGATACTTTTTATGTATAATTTTATGGATGTGTGTCTGATTTATGAATTTTTTATGGATGCTTTAAGAAAAAAATAAATCTTTCAATGTATAGTGACAGGGGTCTAGACAACTTTATTGTAGTTTGACAACATGACACTAGAGTAATCCTATTTGTATAATAATGTATCACTGAACATGCACTTCACAAGTGGCCCATATTAATTTCTTGTTATCATTTAATTGGACGGCAACATAATGCTGGGGAAAAAAAATATTGTCCGGTAACATGGCACTGGATTAATTCAAATTAATTAGCGTTGTATTACCAAACAGACCACCATAAATTAAAAAATTATTGTTTGGAAGAAAGTGTCTTCGTAAATGTATAGCAACAAAATGCTGGAAAGATCTATTTTTTTTGGCAGTATAACACCGGAATAATATAAATTGTTTAGTACCGTGTTACCAAAATTAGTGGTGTAAAGAGATGAAATAGTTAATTTAGGGTTCGTTTTGATAATATATTGGGGGGTGTAATGAGAATTACATTTTTTTACTGGTGTAATGAGATGAAGGGTGTAAAGAGATTAAATATTGGTATAAGTAGAATCACCCTATTATATTAAAAAAAAATTATTTTTCTGATGGAGACCAAACTACCCTTCTTTTTTCGCAATTCCCTCAATTTTACCTTTTTTATACTATACGAACAAAAAATTAATATTTAGATAAATTATTTAAAAATTATAAATAATATTTAAAGAAAAATATATTATAGCAGAATTTTTTACAATAATGGCACTTTTGTAAATAAAATGCATCTTGATGAATTTTGAATTTTAAAATTATAGGTTCATAACCAACTGTGTAAATAAAATGCCTCTTAATGCCACTTTTTTATACCAGGGGAGATTTGAACTCATGACCTGGAGGCTTAATCCCCATGTTTTTACCACAAGGCTACCCACTCTTGGGTTATTTTGTGTTTTTTAATACAATACATTTATTGTCTTGTTGGTTACTATGATAGTAGAGGTTGTTAATCACATTTAATGCCTTCTTAACAAGGGTCTTAAAGACCCTTGTTAACAAAACTCATAAAAGAAACGGAAAAGGAAGAGGTTTTTGTGATAAGAAGGGAAATAATAATAGATATGGCTCTCTTTTATACTTTTATCCTCCATATTTTTACTTACTCTATTTTTTGAATTCCATTGTAGACCCACATTGATAATTTAAACCATTCATCTCGTAATTCTAACAATTTAGATGAGTTATGTAAAAAATTTGTTTTATCGGATAATACTAGACATATGAATAAATTAAATATTATTTTTTAAAATGAATAATAATTGTGAATTTAAATTTAAATATTTCATAATGATTTGTTTATGTATTGGTCGATATTCGATGAAATTGATTTTTTACATAAACGACATTTATTATAAGATTTAAAAAAAAAAATTAAATTATAAAAGAGTGTAAACCTCGAATAAAATTCAAAAATCAAAATAAAAGAATATAGAGGATAAAAGTGCGGAGGATCGTCATTTTCAATAATAAAGCAACAAAACAAGCCATGTGAGATCCTTTACACGCAAAACTTGATACCTTTCGCATCCCCACGTTTTTTCAGTGGTATATCCATCCAAAAACACAAGTTACGGAGAAAAAAAAAAAAAAAGAACAAAGAAAAGAAAGTAAAAGATAAAAATTGCTTTTGTTGCCGACTGATCTCCACAGAAAGTTAGTCTAATGTCAAAAGGTACTTTAGAAAATGATAAATTATAAACATACTTCTTAAGATTTAATTAAAATACAAATTATTTTTTATAATTTTAAAATTTATATTCTATCTTTTGAGATTTTTAATTTCATAACAAATTATCTTTTTTATTAATAAATTATTAAGTCAATTAATAATTTTTAATAATGTTATAAATATATTTTAATTAATAATTTAAATAATTTTAATATTGTATAAGAAAGTAATTATGAATTTTATTTTTCTAATTAATTATGTTAAATAAAAAATTCTGACAAATAAATATTTATAATTTTTAAAAATTATATGAGACAATCTATATTTTAAACAAATCTATAAGGCGCATTTATCATTTACTGTTTAGAAAATGATGAACAAATAGTTGTGATTCCTTTTTTGTGCTAAAATCACTGCTTTGTGAAGAATAATCTGGATCAGTGATGATGAACAAATAGTTGTGATTGCTTTTTTTTTTTTTGTTGCTAAAATCACTACTTTGTGAAGAATAATCTAGATGAGTGTTGCTAGGTAGAAAATATTATGGTCCACATTCTTTAAACGGTGTGCATCATATATATTTTATAATTAAAATAAAATAAAATAATTTTAATTTTTGATTTATAATTATAAAAAAATATTATAATTAAACATAATATGAAATATAATTAAAAAAATTCATAAGTTATAACTAAAATAATATTATAGTTAAATAAACAAATTAGTCATAAAAGAATCAAATTAGTCATAACTAAAGAAAAAAAATGACATAATTAGAAGTACGAATAAAGATTGAGAGCTCTAATTTTAGAAGTCTAAAGAGAGTTTTAGTGATGTGACAAGGAGTAGGGTCTACATGCGGTGGTGTTACATGCACCAAATAGTGTACATACTAGTGTACCAATTAGTGTTATGATATTATTATTGACCACATTTATTATACAAGTTACAATATTCAAAACCATACAAATAATGCTATATCATCTGTTAGTACACTAATATATACATTAATTAGTACATATAGTTTAGTGTTATGATATTATTATTGACCACATTTATTATACAAGTTACAATATTTAAAATCATACAAATAATACTATATCATCTGTTAGTACACTAATATATATGCTGATCAAAAAAAAAAGTACACTAATATATACATTAATTAGTACATATAGTATTATTCTTTTAAAATATGATTCAATCAATAAATACGAACAATTTATGACATAGAGACGAAATTTTTTTTGAATAGGGGATCTTGTGCCTTTTGCTCTAGGACTAACAAATTGCATATTTCAAAAAGTACAAATAAAAAAATTAAAAAGATTGAGTATTAAAATATAACAAATTGCATACTTTAGCAATCAATTAATACAATTAACATATTTGATTATGAAAATGTTTAAGACTCTTAAATCATAACTCTTAAATTTATCTCCAATAACATAATTTTTTTTTATTAGTTTTTGATTTTGGTGGTGTTACATGAATCAATTAGTATACTAACTAGTATTTATGATATTATTATTGACCCCACTCATTAATGACATTACAAATATAAAAAACTTTTAAAATTATGTCACATGATCAATTAATACATTAATTGATACATATAGTATTATCCTTTTTGATTTAGTTTTAAATCAATCAATAAGGATTATCAAATCAATCATTATAAATAAATATAAAAATAATATTTTAAAATTTTCTAAATTATTGTTATTATTATTTTTGGAATTCCTAGCTACTCTCTTCCTCCCCTCTTCTGACTATAAATATGGCTACCCAGGTCCTTGGTTTTCCCCCTCCTCTCTCTTCACTTTATAGGATATAATTATATATTGCACCGTCCACTTCCTCTTTCACCATCCTCTCTGAGCTCTTCCTCCCATTTTCAGAAACTTCTGTGAATAACAGAGCCAATGGGTGAGGAAGCTAAGCAGGTAACTAACTACAAAGGTTCAAATCTTTTCAATCCCATTTGGGTTTTTGGGTGCTTTGTTTTGATTCATGTTATTTATTTATTGAAATTGAATGGAACAGGAACAAGCTAAGGCAGAAGCAAAGCCAGAGGAGAAGAAAGAAGAGAAAACAGAGGAAAAGAAAGAAGAGCCAAAGCCACCTGAGCCTTATGTACTATTTGTGGACTTGCATTGTGTGGGATGTGCAAAGAAGATTGAGAAGTCCATCTTGAGGATTAGAGGTCTTTCTCGAACTTTTGATCTCTTAGTGAGGTTTAAAAGTTTTCGATCAACTGAACTAGCTCAATTGATTAGTTTTTTCCATTTTTCCTATATGTGATTTGATTAATGAACAGGTGTTGAGGGGGTGGTGATTGACATGTCAAAAAACCAAGTGACAATAAGAGGCGTAGTGGAGCTTCAAGCTGTATGCAGAGAGATAATGAAGAAAACCAAGAGAAGAACTCAAGTCTTGTCTCCATTACCTGCTGCTGAGGGTGAACCTATACCAGAAGTCGTTAATTCACAGGTCTCATGCACCACCTTTCCAACAAATTTATGAAAAAAGAAAAAAAAAAAAAGAAAAAAGGCTCAATCTAAGCCAACAATTTTATTCCCAAAATGAAATTTATGAACAAGATTTAAGCCTTGTTTGGCATAACCTATTTTAGTCCATCTTTTTATCTTTTGGGGGTGACGTCAATCAATATATTCTCTCTACTTTTTTACACATCTTTTTATAAAAAGTCAAAAAGTATACTTATTTAGGACATCTCAAGCCAGCCCTTACTTTGAGTACGACTTACATCACCATATAATTCATTTTCAGAGTACTTTTTAAAACAACAATGCTAATACTAAAAAATTATTCAAATTTAAATCTTATGTTGTGGGAGTTGTACTTAAAATGAATATGAATTACAAATGATGGTTTTATGTGTGTAACTTCTTGGCGCCTAGCATTACTATTCTCCAATTTTAAATAGTTTTCATCTTGCTGATTTGTGGTGTTCTTTTGTTGGTTCAGGTTATTGGATTAACAACCGTGGAACTTAATGTGAACATGCATTGTGAGGCTTGCGCTGAGCAACTTAAGACCAAGATACTCAAAATGAGAGGTACTAATTAATTTGTGTTGATTTTATACTTAAGCTGATTAGGTGGAGGTCCCAATTTATACTTTTTCAAAAACTCAAGCAGTTAATTACCAATCACAATACCGATTGCTACACATCACATTAAATTTCAATTAACACTCTACACTCCATTATCTCATCATATTTTGGACTGATGTTTCTTAGAATATAATTTTTTTTTCTTTGAGTAGTTAGGGGATGCCTAAAAAGTCACTTGATGCTTTAGAAAAAGTTTGTTTAAAGGGTATTTCCTAATGTAAGCTAAAGCATTCGAGGTTTTTAATTGTGGTGGTGTTACATGCACCAATTGGTATATTAATTAATGTATATTACTATTTCAAAACTATGACCCCACCGATTATGCAAATTACAAAAATTCAAAACTTTTAAAATTATAACACATCATAGTGCATATAACATTATTTTTTTAAATGTAGCCAAAAAGAAAAAGCGGTCTTGAGGAATTATCATCAGCCAATGAATAAAGATTATAAAGTTGTCTACATGGATTCATTACTTTGTTTGCTATATCCATGACTTTTCGTTTATTACACTCGTAAATTTGTGACAATATATTGATACGAGTCAATTGATCTCACTGAATTTGAATATTTCATTCAAAATATTTTTATATATGTGTTTAATTAAAATTGACCCTAATAACTAACTAAAAAAAAAAAACTCTACTCAAATTATCTTAGAAAAATTGGATCGCTTAAAAAAATTTCAAGCCATCTTTTAAAAACTAAATTTATCCATGAATTTTGATATTAGTCAAGGTGCTCATAAACAGAGTAAGACACTAGTCATAAAAAATAAAAACCAAGCCCAAAAACCAATTTGGGCGAGCCTACTCCACCAACCACTGAATGTACTTCAGATGTTCAAAAATAACCCTAGCAGTATATGTATTTGCCTTTATATATATAATTATTAGTATGAACGGAAAAAGATTAAAGTTTTGTTTATTTGGGATTTAAGAAATTTAATTTGTTATGTGCTGATCAAAAAATAATAATAATAATTTGTTATGTAAAATTGTTGAAAATACGTTTATTTACATTGATTGGATAGGAGTAAAAAAAAAAAAAAAAATTTAAATCTGGAGTTGCCACTAAAAATAGGTATGCCAGGCATACCAAGAGGACTTAAGTTGCAGTGGTGTTTGTTTGCATTTGCAGGGGTGAAAACAGTAACAACGGAGCTAAGCTCAGGGAAAGTCACGGTGACCGGTACAATGGACCCGAACCGGCTTGTCGATTATGTTTACAGACGTACCAAAAAACAAGCCAAAATTGTCCCCCAACCGCAACCCGAACCCGAACCCGAACCCGAACCAGAGAAGCCAGAAGCAAAGCCGGAAGAGAAAAAAGAAGCAGAAAAGCAGGCTGAAGAACTAAAACCGGAAGAAGAGAAGAAGGAAGGAGAAACTGCCAAGAAAAAGCCACCCGAAGAAGAGAAAAAAGAAGAGGCCAAGAAAGAAGAAGAAGAACAGAGCATGGTTATTACTAGTGATGAGCAGAGCATGCAGAGAATGATGGGTTATTATCAGCCTCTTTACTTCATTGAGAGAATCCCACCACCCCAGCTCTTCTCTGATGAAAATCCTAATGCTTGTTGCATTACTTAGATTGAAACTTTAAAACTATTTCATCACAAGCTTTTGATTATGTGATAATATATAGCTTCCAAGTTCCAATACTACCTCATTATATGATCATCAATACATTGCATAACATAAAGATGGTTGATTGTTTGGGTGAATGGAATGATATTAATTATGTAATTATTGTGTTTTGTGTAACATGTATTTATATATATATAATATATGTCTCAGCAAGCACACAATGTTGTCATCTTAATTGTTCTTGTTGTATTATAGTGCCCATCCTTGCTTTTAATCATAGGATCATGTGGATAACTTATGTTTACATAATCTCATTAGTTGAGCCATCACCTGGCTACTGTGACAAGGAGTAAATCAGCTTTGCAATTACCAATATGGGCTGAAATCCAAAACAGAGTGTCATACTGAAATAGGGAAGCGTATTGAAAATAAGAGCCGATAACAAAATTAAGTAATGAACAAATTTAAATTAGAGATTGTTAGGTCTCTTAGTCTTGTCAAATCCACGAACAAAACTTAAGTCATTGAGTTGTAATTTCCTTGTTGTTTTGTCTTGCTCGCTCAAGCGAATGAGTCCTCACTCGAGCGAAGACTACGTCTGGGAAAAACCTGAGAGAGGTGAATGTGTGCTCGAGCGCAGGTTGCGTGGCTCGAGCAAAGCCACTTATGAAAATCACGCGAGATAAGTTCCTCGCTCGAGCAACAGAAGTTTCGCTCGAGCGAGTTTCACAGTCCAGGATTTCTACAAGTATTTGTTTTACTCCAAAACTAGGATTAGGTTTTTCAGATCTACTTTGAGGTTTTCTAAGATTTTCTTCTAGAGTATTTTTTGTGAGTTTTCCTTGATAATTTGAATGAGTATTAAACTCATGAATTGACAAGCTCTGATTAAGGAGGTTGATTGATTACATACAAGAGTGGTCTTCTTCGGTGGATTCCGAAGATTCAAACGTGGAGTTTCAAAGGAGTTTGATTCTGTACATAGTCGTTGATTCGACAAGTGAAATTGTGGATTCAATTTCAAATTAATCAGTTCCGAAACGAAGGCTTGGTGGAAGAGTTACAGAAGGTTTGAAGACAAATTGGATGAGTTGGGTAATTTGTTTGTTATCTTTGTAATCTTTTTTTCTTCAGTAGTGGATTGATTAGTGGCGTTTCACCCGTGATTTTTTATTACAATTGAAAGTTCTTCAATTGTGATTTTCCCACATAAAAATCGTTTGTGTTGATTTATTATTTATTTCGAAAACAACAATCTAAATCACTTTCGTAAGTGCTTGATGATTTAGATTCTGTGTCTTGAATGATTGGGAATTGAAATATTTAGTTCTTAATCTAATCACGAATCACTTAGGATTTTCAGGGATGCTCTCTCTAAGAATGAATATTGAGGAAACTCTCTATTTTTATTAATCTAATATCAACCCTATTGCTCTAAAACTTACATCTTTACTTATACTAAAATAATTCTTGCTAATTAAGAAATCTAAAAAAGGAAAAGATATATTCTTGCTAGTCAAGAATATTTATAATATTAAGAAATAAAAAAGAAAAATCTTGTAATCAAACAATTCTATTCTTGTAAAATAAGAAAATAAACGAAATAGGAAACTTAAATAAATAAAAAATTAAAAGATCCTAGCCTTAAATAATAATCCTAATCAAATATTAAAATAATAAAATAAAGGGATATTTACCAATAAATCCCATCCCACAAACAGTTACACCATTTGATCCCATCATTGTGTCTGTTGCTCTGATTGATCCTATCAGTGAGAGAATATAGTCTTCTTGATCCTTTTTTCCTTTTTTGCTAATATGTATTGGTCAATTATACCCTTTTTCACGTGGCTTTCCTTTAAACAATACATCAGAAAATTTTTCTTTTCTTTTTTATTTTATTTTTAAAACTCTCTTCTCTCCCCACAACGATCGCCAATAGAAACCCTAGAACACAGACCAATCTGTGTCGGCGGCGAAGGCACCAATGGCGCTGTGTGTGTATGGGTCACTGTGTGTGTGTGCATGTATCAGTGTGTGTGTTATGCGCTGAGTGTGTCTTAGAGAGAGAAGAGAAATATGGGTTTGGTCTGTGCTGTGCTTTGTGTGTGTGTGTTGTGTGTATGGTGTGGCCATCTGTGTGTGTATGTTGTGTGTATGATGTGCGAGAGAGAGAATGCTAAGAGTGAGAGAATGGCGATGGCATCTGTGTGGTCGTGAGTGAGAGAGAGGTGCTGGGTGTGTGAGTTGTGTGGTCGGGTGTCTCCGAGAGAGACCCAGTTAGAGAGAGGTGAGAGAGCCGTGTGTTGGGTTATGTAAATGGGTGTATGATGTGTTGTGTATGGGATGGCAGTGGTGGTGTGGTGAGGGTGTGTGTTGTGCATGTGTTTGGTGAAGCTTGGTCTTTCCACAGAAAAGTGAAGAAGTGCTCATCATTCTCCGAGCCCCCCCCAACCCCGAGAGAGGGAGAGAGAGGTGTCGAGAGGGAGAGGTTGAGAGTCTGTGTGTAGGTGTGCATGGGTGGCTCTTAATGGTATCTTCTCCCTCTCCCTAAGCTCGTGTGTGCATCTGTGTGTATGAGTGATCAGTCCCCCCTGTGCATCGTGTGGGTGTGTGTGTCATGCATGGGTCTCGTGTGTGCCTGTATGCCGTGTATTGATGGTGAGAATGGTAGGGAAAGAGTGTGTGAATGTTGTGCTGTGTGTTTGTGTTTGTTGAGTGTGTGTTCTTAGAGAGAGAGAGAAGCCTAGGAATCTAGAGAGAGAAGAGAGCTGCTTTTGGTCTGTGTGTGTATGGTCTCCCTCTCCAAGCCGAGAGAGAGAGAGAGATCACAATTGGCTGTGTGTATGCATGTCTATCTGGGTGTCTGCTGGGTCTCTCTTCCAAATGTGTGGCACGTGCTTCAGCCTCCCAAACGTAAGAAAGTAATAAAGGCATTGGTGTACTTTTCAGTTTTGTGGCACCTATCAAACACAATTAACGTGCCACGTGTAAATTTAATTGGAAATTCTTCACACATTAAACATTAAATATTAAATGGTATTTATGTCATTTGACAATACAAAGGACTAAATAGATCATAAGAATATATATTAGGATCAAATGGAGTACAATCTCAACATTTAGGATTTATTGGTAACTTTCCCTAAAATAAAATATGTAATTTTTAAATTTCAATCCACATCAGGTACCAAGTAATTTGAATATGGTCACTAAGTTACCCAACTACGGTTTCACTATAACATATAAGGATTTTAGAGACCAAATATTTTGATCTCTAAAAGTAAAAAATTTGTTACAAAAGACATTTAGGGACCAATTTCTATCGTTATGAGGATAATCGCTAAAAAGTTGTCCCGAAAAGTAAAAAACAAGGTATTTAGCGACAAAATTTTGAAAATGTCATTAATAAATAGACTCTTAGGGACAAAATAATTTGCTCTTAAAATGATTTATTTTTTAAGACAAAAAATTTGATCTCAAAAAGATAATAATTCATCACTAATGTTCAATTTTTGTTGATAAAAATATAATAACGATACTTTTCGTAACAAAATTATTTGGTTCTTGAAAAATAATTTTATTCCTAAGTTTTGATCTTTAAAAGCTTAATTTTTTGTTGTGTTTACACAAACTTAAGGAGCGATGTACCTGCTAATATGAGTAAAGAGAGCCCCTGAAGTGAATAAATATAAATAAAAAGAGAACCTCTAAAGAAATGATGTATATGTAAACTTGGTCTAAAACATGTTTGAGACGCTTAATAAAATCCTCACAATTTCATCCACATTGATGTGAAAGTGGAATAATAATTGTCAATTTTTAATTTGTCACATACTCAGTTATATAGAATTCTACTTTCTTACTACATCATTAGAGATATATTTAAGAATATCAAATGTGGGACTCTATATTCTCTTAGTTCTATATTTCTCCCAAAAATGCCATCTGTTATCTTGTAAATCTAGCACAATGTACTTCATCTTTCTATAGATTTCTCCATTAACCTATGAATGAGAATACCTCTTAGCACTATGTATTGGTTAGAGGATTTGGAAATAGATTTAGAAAATGAAAAGGAAAAGGTAGGTAAAATGTGAATAAAATATACCTACATTTCACATAATTTCACACATTTTTTCCATTTCCTTTTCTAAATTCCTTTTCAAATTCCTCAACCAAACACCACATTAGTTTGGATGTCTCACAGGACAGACCAACGATGAGCTAGATTTCTCTTAGTTCTATATTTTCCCCACGGACAAACAAATGAGAATACCTCTTAACCTCATTATGTTGTCATTTATATTTTTGTTTCTTTTATGCAGTTTAATCGCCTGACGTAACATTCTCTATATCTACATTTTTATATCTTTTTATTTTGAAACACTTATACTTATTAAATTATATCTTAACATTTTCACTTTGATTGTTTTGGAATAATAAATCATCATTAGAAACTGATTAGGATATTATTTTTTTTTTAATAAAAAAATGAATGTGACTAATTTGAACAAATAAATAAATAAGAATATATAGGTTTTAATTACAAAATTATGGCTGCCGCATCACTCTTGCCTCCATTGAAAGAAAGACATTGTCCACGCAATTGCTTTATACTGTGTTTGATTGGGAGATTTGAGAAGGGATTTGGAAAGGGAAAGGAAAAAAGTGTGTGAAACTAGGTGAAATTTAGGTATGTTTTATTCACATTTCACTTACTTTTTTCATTTTTCTTTCCAAATCTCTTCTCAAATTCTCCAACCAAACACATTTGATTATCAACTGTCATGCATGCATGTATCTGGAGAGTTTTGGTAGTTTGTCTAAATAGTTGATGTAAATAGATAGATAAAAAAATAATAATTAAATAAAATAAAGAGTAATGGTTTTTTTTTGTATTTTTTTTTATCAACAGTAGGAAAGCAATTATAAATATAAGAAATTTTATATCAAACAAACTATTAATTCAATAATAATAAGAAAATTAACCATCACCTTCAAGCTCAACAAACTAATTATATACCTCTCATAATAGGAAGAAAATAAACAATTTTAGAATTCAAACTCTTCGATAATAATTGAATCCGTAACCTTAGACTAAAAAAAAATGCTATACAATTATATATATATATATATTTAAATTTAACTGATAAAAAATGAAGAGTATTGTGCAACTAGCACTTAATTCATGTAACGGTTTTGATATAATTCTTTGGTTATTGTGAGATCCATTTGATCCAGGGTTTTGTGGACAACACATGGGCCGCAGAGGCAGTGCTGATGCAATGCATGTAGCGAGATTCCCCTTGAAGTCAGGTGGGAAGAGGGCTTCCACATGGGTGGGTCCAACTCCTACTCATTTACGTTATGTTTGGTTGGAGATTTGAGGGGAGAATTAAAAAGAAAAAAAAAAATTAGGTGAAATGTGAATAAAATATACTTACATTTCATATAGTTTCACACACCTTTTTCGTTTTCTTTTCCAAATTCCTCCCCAAATCTCCCAACCAAACACAGCATTAGAAAATTGCAACAGTGACAAAAAAAAAACATTTTTATAACAATATGATAATTCTTCTGTGTACATAATGTAAATAATCTTCTTTATAATACAATTATTTTATTATTGTCTCATCAATTTGTAATTTCCCCACTTCTCATCACCAAAATATGAGAGAGATTCCGAGTCATCATCCGAATGTAAAGCCGAACGGCAGGGTGGATAAAGGGGTAAAGAACTCTGAGTGGGACCCATTTAATGTCCTCCTAACGTGGCGGCAGTGGTGACTCAGCAGCTAGTTAGACCACTCTCTATTTTTGTTGCATGTGCAAACACCCAAAACAATCAGAGACCATTTTTTTTTCCCTTCTTTTTTTTCCCTTCTTTTTTTTAATGAATAAATTAATAGAAAAAGTCTTGTTGGATAAGTAAGCAAAGATGAAGAATACAAGAACCCAGCCGAATTCAATCTTCCTTCAAAAGAGTGAAAGTGAACAAGAATAGAGCCATCTTTTGTTTTTTTGGTCAAATATAAAAGAACTACCTTTCATTTGATTAGCCTTATCATCTTCTTGTCATACAGTAATACCATAAATCTAAAAATTTTACTATGATTTTAACTAAAAATATCATTTGATTAGCCTTTCACCACACAATTCAATTTTCACCACACAAACACATTATGCGTAAAAATGTGAGATAATTTTTCTGGATTAATAGAATTTCTGACCCAAAAAAATAATTTCCTCTGATAAAAAAAATGCTTTTTAACTTATATAAATAGGGGGAGGTTTTTTTGTACAGTACAATTTGAGTTCGTAGACTCATCACAAGTTTTATTTCGATGATTCAATTCACTTATTTTTTATGATAGATTATTCTAAAAAAATTAAATTGATTTGATAATTGTGACCACATGATTTTGTTAAATTTATCTTTAAAATAAATAAACAACCTATTGCTATTACAATTATCAAATCAATTTGGATTTTTTAATAAATGCTCAATACACAGGGACTCATAAGATGAACTTGTTGGATCAATAAATAGGAATGAGCCCGCCCAGTAGCAAGAGTCTATGTAATTACATGGTCCCAAAATATAAAAGTAATATGAAAAATTACAAAATATTATTAGTTAGGCACACTGGCTATTCTTCAAAAAAAAAAAAAAAAAAAAAGATAATTTCTATCAAACTAAGGCCTCGTTTGGGAACTGGCTAATTCAGTAACTTTTTAGCTATTTGGCTAAAATATAAGCTAAAAAAAACTAATATGTTTTGGATGACTTTTTGGCTTTTTATGAAAGGAGTTTTCTTAAGTGTGCAATTGCACACCATGTGCCACTTATACAAAAAGTGTAAGTGTAAGGTGTAAGTATAAGTATAAGGTGTAAGTGTAAGGTGTAAGGTGTAAGTGGGTTGCATATGGTGTGCAACCTCAAAAAAGGTGTAAGTGTAAGGTTTAATTTTTCACAAAAGGTGTAAGTGTAAGGTGTAAGGTGTAAGTTGCACACCATAACCAAACCCTTTATGAAAAGATGTGCAAAAAGTAGAGAGAAAAGAGAATCTTTGACTTTTTGGTATGGATTGTTAGCTTTTTGACTTTTTTAGTAACTTTTTGACTTTTTAACTAAACTGACTGCTTCCAAACGAGGCCTAAATCGGAAAACTTCACACTCTGGACTTACTGGATAAGCCCAACTTTTATAAATATGGTACTCGATTCATTTTTGTTCCCAACTTCTCAAAAGTTACTACTTCTTTGCTAAGCAAAAACACAACCCACGTGGGAGCCAAACTAGAAGAGACTGCCCAATTTCCTTGAAAAAGAAATACAAAAAACACTTTTCAATTGACCAACAGAGATGATCCAATGACACATCTTCACACTTGTCTGAGTCATGATCCATATATCCCTTCTTAAAAACAACAAGTTCTCAACTCATAAAGTACATTTACAGCAGAACTTCTAGATAGCTTTAGCCACCCATTAACAGTAATGTATTGTTTGGTTTGTTAGAATGATTTTAATCAGAAAAAATGGAATATGTCCATTCTTTGACCTTTCAATGGAATGATTTAGTTTTTTCTAAATTGGTGAATGATAATATTTGATTTTTTATGTACATGCTTTTTATTTTACCGAATGCAAAACAAAGACAATTCTATTTCAATCTCATTTTAATGAACCAAATATAAGAAGGCAAAACAGCCGCATTAAGAAATTTTGGGAATTGGAAGAGAGAGACTTAAAGTGGTCATGCATATCCCTTCTTTTCCAGGGAATCTAGTACTTGTGTGTGTCTTCTGCTTTTTCCATGAGGATTAGCAAAACATGTCATGGCTGCTTTTTTAGAGTCGTATATATATAGCAAACCACCTTCAAGTTTTCAAAGGCAATAACAATATCAACTGCCAAAACAACAAGAACAGAATCAAGAGAGAGTTGGGTAATGATATAGTATTTTTGAGATTGGCATGGCAAACTTGCAAATTGTTCTTTCAACCAAGAATGTAGAGGCACAATATGTGGA
The DNA here is from genome assembly GCA_036172215.1 of Camellia granthamiana. Classification (NCBI taxonomy): domain Eukaryota; kingdom Viridiplantae; phylum Streptophyta; class Magnoliopsida; order Ericales; family Theaceae; genus Camellia; species Camellia granthamiana. Next base: position 133,013,545 of record CM069911.1, read on the forward strand.
AATGAGGGTGCCTCTCTATTCTTATGGGTGTGAGAAGAAAGTCAAGAGGGCTTTATCACATCTCAGAGGTAAAAAAAAATTAATCAAAATCTGGTTGAATTTATCAACAATGTTAAGTCAAAGTAAAGAATTGGGGATCGAAATGTGTTGAAACATGTAGTTTCTATTCATTTGGAGACCTTCATTATTCTATGAATCAATTATGAACCTATTTTTATGAATAGTTTGTAGCCATTTGTCATATCATCATGACTTATTATAGCAAATTGGAAATGTTATATTCTCATTTGACTATGCATTAGTGAAATCGTCATAATTTATGGACATGATATTTGAAGTGAGAAGTTTGATATCGTCATCTGATTTTGGTTCTATTACCCTACAAATAGTTCAACAAGGCTTTGTTTGGATATTTGATTATTTCATTTTCAAATGAACTGTATGTGTTGTATTAATCATGCAGGTATATACTCTGTAAATGTGGATTTCAATCAACAGAAAGTGACAGTGTGGGGAATATGCAACAAGCACGATGTGCTAACAACCATGAGGAAGAAGAGAAAAGGAGCTTGTTTTTGGAACCCAGAAGACAATAATGTTGTAGACATAGAAATGGAAGAATCACAACCACCAAAGCCACCATCACCACCCTCTCTTGCTCTTCGACGCTCCCTGCAGCGTTCTTTTACTCTAGAAAAGGCTCGGTCTCTCACCTTGAAAGCATGGAAGAAGGTCTTCATCAGATCCAATTCATTCTAAAGTTAATCTAATGAACCAAACAAAGAGCTAAAAATGAATGTAAATTTGATCCTTCAATGTGTGTGTTGTGGTGTGTAAATTGGGTCTTTACTTTAAGCCGCAATTTTTGACAGTTTGGCAAGCTTTTTGTCATCCCCTTCAAATTTGAAGCAATGGTCAGCATAAGTGTGCGCGAACTGTTACTTGCTAGTGATGATATATTAGACGTTAAACATATCCATCCCATCACTTGATCCATTTGTCTATAAAAGACCATGTTAGAGCATCTCCAACGCTTACTCAAATTTTTCACCAAATCTGAGTCAAAAAGTATCCATTTCATCAAATTTGATAACAGATGCTCCAACGATTCACCAAATTCTCAAATTTGTCCCGGGACAACCGGGTGGTCGACCGGCCGGTTGACCGGTTTGCACAAAATTTTTTTTTTTTTTTTTTTTTGAATTTTTTGAACCTTTTTTTTTGAACTTTTTGAACTTTTTTCGGGACGCCGGTTAGGCAAAAAAATATTTTTTTTTTTTTTTTGAATTTTTCGAATTTTTTGCTGAACTGTTTGAACCTTTTATGGGTTGACCGGTTGGTCAATCGGCCGGGCAACCGGTTGGTCGACCGGGTCCTCCTCTCCAACGGTCCGGAACAGTGTTTTGATGAATTCATTATTTCGTCCTCAATCTGATTAAACATTTGCTGAAAACTCAATCTGATATCACGTTTGGTGAACCGTTGGAGCTGTGAACAGTAGCCTTTTCATCAAAATTTAAATTTGATATCAGTTTTGATTAACCATTGGAGATGGTCTTAGGTGTAAATTTCAAAAATATGTTTCTATTATTATTTTTATTTTTATTTTTTTTTGGGGGGGGGGGGGGGGGGGGACTTTTTCAAAAAAATTTAATAAAAAAAACTTAGAAAAGTTAATTTGTTTAGTAAATGTTAAAAAATATATTTTATTAGTATTTTTTTTTTTTTGGATTATTTTCAAATATTTATTTGTATGATCATTGGGGAAGGCAACATGGTGGAGCAGAGTATTAATGGTTGATAACAGTTCAAAAAATATAAGATGACAAATAAATATTAAATGTGATATTTTAGAATTTTAATCTTGTTATATTCAAGATAAGAAACTTAAATATACTAAGGGCTGGATCCACATATAGCAAGACTCGAACATTGACCATTGTCCCTTCTTTTGTTGAACTTAGGTTATTTATGAATATATTATTCTCCTTACAAAGGGAAAAAAAAAAAAAAACATTTAGAAAAAAGAACACAAAAAAAAAAAATAATAATACTGGTTCTTTAATATGATATAACAATTTGAATTATCCTACCAACCCGAAAAGTTATTTAAAAAATGACTTAAAAATACTGTTGTTATTACATGTTATGGTGAATCTATTTTTACCAACTTACATCCGCTCCTTCAGCAAGTCAAGTGGCATGTAATGATAGTGTTTTTTGAGTCATTTTGTATGTAATTTTCTAGACTTTTTAAATTTTTTTTTTTTTTTTCCTGGAATCACTAATTCCATAACAATCGTAGTAATCTAAAAAAAAAAAAAAAACAGAGAAGAAAAAAGACAAAAGACAAAAGAAAAGTCAGATTGTTAGGATAGACGCAGAAAATAGTGAGAGGGGGTCAGAAATGGTAGTTGGGTTGGATGAGGTCGGCCCACGGAAACTTTGGAGGCTTACCGTTTAGCTTCATCCATGTTAAAAGGTGAACAATTACAACAAGGTGATTGCAAATTCACATCTATATATCATTTTTTTCTGTCTTTTTTTACTTTTTTATATCACTGGATTCCTTTTATTAATTACTTAATAATTAACTCTAAACAAGAAAATCAATTATAAGTATTCATGCAAGAGTAATATAAAGTAATGATATATAATATTTCTCTAAAATTATTAGGTGATTCCAAAATAATATGTAATACTATTTACGTGATACTTTTAATAAATAAAAGTTCACAAAATATATTGAATGGATGATCTTATCTTTCAATTACATAACAAGAATGAGTAAGTATTATCTCATTGATTATAAATATCAAGTAAACAATGTTATAGTAGACTATTGAATAGTAATTCTCAATAAATTTAGTTACTTAGAAAATAAATTCATAATTTTTTTTGTTGAAAATGTGATTGTATCATTAAGATTGAATCAATGTATTGTAGAACACATTTATCTAATAAATTTGGATTATTTGTGAGTAATAATATTAGAGTAATTATCGTGATTCACACGTTAGGAGTTAAAAGTAAGTTTAAAAAAAAAAGATAAAAAAAAAAAAAGAAGAAGCTAAAAGTAGAAAAGTAAAAAAGTTAAACGTGCTCCATTCAAATTACGCGCAAGCTCCCATGGGACTACTTACAACGCACAATGTGCAAACCACAATTTCGTTATATTATATTATTATTATAATCAAATCAAAGTTCAGAAATTTCAAAGTACCAGCCAATAAAATTAGGCACCTCAATCCCCACTATTATTTTCAACACACACACAACACACATATATAGCATTATATATCTTGCTTCATGTATAGAGTCCACCCTACAAATTCACTTCTCTCTACTCAAGAAGACACATTCAAGTTCTCTGGACCAACCTCATCCCCTTAAAGAGTTTTCGAGAGAGAGAGAGAGAGGAGAGAGAAGAAGATGATAAAGGTGGGGATGGTGGTGGAGCTGTTGGAGGAGTACAGGGTGGTGATAGCAAGGTTGAGAGAGCAAGTTTTGCTATCAAGACGTATGAGAATGAATGTTCAGTTTCTGAGGAGGAGTAACACTATTACTGCCCAACAAGACTCTTCTTCTTTCCTTGTTTTCTTCTGATCAAATTCATCTTCTCTCTCTTCAATCTTGTCTTGTTGTTTGTTACTATTATTCATTTTTCATTAATGGGTTCCAATTCTTGAACCCATGATTACTCTGCAAAAATTCTTTCATTGTACTAGACAAACAATAAAATTGAAGATACTCCAGAGCATTGGGCTTCCAATGATTTTTTATTTTATTTTTATTTTTTATGGTGAAGAACACTTCCAAGTGTTTGGTCATGTATTTATCGCTTCTGTAATAAATGTGGCTAGGCGAAGAACATTTATGTTAGGTAGTACACAATTTTCCATGTGGCTACTTTTGGATATGCCTACTTGGTATAAATATTTGACTTTTTAATTCAATTCATCAGCAATTGCAAAGTCGAATTCCAAATTGGTAGCAGTTGACTAGTGGCTGTTAGGTAAGTGTCATTTTTATTCTTTTTAATTTTGTATTATTATTTTCAAAAAAAAATTAGAGAAAAAAGGAGAAGTTATGTGATAGTTTACCTTGTTAAAAAGAATTCAAATTATTAATCTCTATAGGTATCCTCTAAGTCTTATTGATTTATAAAATCACTTGCTAATATGAATAATTTCGTAAATCAAAAAAATATAAAGGACATAAATGAGACTACTCTTCTTTTCTAGTAATTCAATATATTTATGCTTTTTGTTATACATTAATTTATTTTGAAAGCATATATAATAAGCATGCTTCTACTTTGTAAATTAAAAAAAATAGATTACTAGCAAAAATGTACTCAACAGATTTGATTTTGATAAAAATAGTTACTTTTTGACTTCTTTCAATCAAAAATAATTTATGCCTTTAACATTGACCTATTTAGCTAACCCAAGATGGGTAGCAACTTTCTCACACAACTTCTCAACTAATAAAAAGAAGTAAATTGTTTTTGACATTTGTCAAAACATAAATAATAATAAAAACCTAAATTTGTTGACATTTGTCAAAACATGAATAACTTTTAACTATTTTTCCCTAAAATCTAAAAAACTAAGCACTATCAAACCCTACTTAAGCAATCTATAATAAACAATAACAGTAAAAGTTAATTTTATTCTGAGTGCAATCTACATAATAAATTTAAATTTACACTACATATTTATTTTTAGAATAATTTTATTAGGTGCATAACATTATTTTCCCATAATAAAATTCGTTGGGATGGGTCCAAAAACCGAATAATTCCAAGAACCCGAATGTGGACTTAAATAATAGCATGTATCTGCTGAGCTAATGATGAGAAGTTGGATTTTACTGGATTGATAATCTTCCTGGGGACTCATTTTTGTTCTCATCATCAGCAAGACAACATGTTGTTATGGCCTTAGATTGATTTAAAACCTACGAATCGAGTGGACCTGTGCCACCGACAAAAAAAAAAAATTTATTCATTTTATATGAAAATATTTTTTATTATTATAAAAGTGTGAAAAATTTATCATATTTTTTACTTTTTTTTAAATTTTAATTTTATCCTCTTTAATTTATTATATTTTTTAAAAGTCATAAATAGTACTATATAAACCAACTATCTCTTTACTTTTGGAGTTGAACACTCAAAAATGATATATCTGTTTTCAAGAGTACTATATAAATATAAACAAATCGTCTCCTTTCTTATCAACAAAAACAAAAACAAAAAAAAATTGTCTTCTTATTTTTTACATTGATGATAATTAAAGAATAAAAAATAATTACTCTTTCTTATTTTTTATGTCTACTTCTATACTAATATATATAATATTTATAATTCTTTATCGTGAATCAAATCACTATAAATAATTTTGATTGAATTTTAAAATTATACATATTTATTTGAATGTAGATGACTGACTCCAAAAAAAAGTCGAATTTCAGACCTAAAACTTGACGCCCCAAATCTTTAGCATAGTGATTTGTGGTTTCATTTTTGTTAGTGTTGACTCTACATTTATTTCATTAAAAAGACAAATAAAATATGGTCACATGATGTATTGGGGTGGACATTATGTTCGTGAATTTTAGAACCTTGAGATTACAAGTAAGTTTAGAAATTTGAAAGCTGGAGGAATAATATACAATCTGTGTATAGAATTTCAAAAATGATTCATTTATTGAATTTGAGTTTGTCTAAATCATTTAAATTTGTGCATGTCAGACGACCTGTGCAACTATTGTCAACTATAATTATCACCCTTATTAACCGCAGTTATCACTCTTGTTGTCGGATGACCAGTCGGACAATCGGCATGCACAAATTCGGATGACTCAGACAAGCTAAAATTTGATAGATGTAACATTGCTCATAGAATTTTTATGGGATTTTTTTCTTCTAGATCTCTAGAAACCTTTGTTTAGAAAAATAAGGACAACAAGATTTACTTTAATAGTCCAAGTCTTTTAAATAATTGGTAAAATATTTTGGACTAAACTAGTACCTCATTCTAACCGTGACGTGTTTCACTTCTTTGAGTTGTTTGAAAATTTTAAAATTTAATAACTTTTGCTTTTGATTTATGCTTTTTTATAAAATTTATTTTTAAGATCATCTCATCAAAATCTATAAAACAAAATCTATGTTGACTATGAAATTCCTTAAAAAAATATTGATGAAATTTCACTAAGTTCATTGTTACCAAACAGGAAAATTTCACTGAGTTCATTATTACTAAACAGTAAAATTTTTACTGCATAAATACAGAGAAATTACTATTTATAAGAACACAAACAAAATGTTTTATAGTTTCAATTCTTTACTACTCCCTTAGTACCAATTGATAGTCCCTTTTGAAAATTCAAAATTTTTAAAGAGACATAATCATTACACTTTGAATTCAAATTTTGAAGAAAAAAAAAATTCTAAAAATTCCATTATATTTTTATTTTTAAATATATTTATAATTACTTTACAAGGGATAAATTTAGAAAATTTTAAATTTAAGGTTTTAACTTTTCAAAGTGGACATATATTTTGAGACAATAAAAAATAGAATAATGGACCAATAAAATGGGACAAAGAGAGTATTTACGAGGCCAAATTCAAATTAGATATCCATTTCACAAAATTTGTATTTTTTGAATCATTTCATCAACATCTATTGTGGAGGGATAAAAACGTTGGTCCAAAAAAACAGATGCGTTAGCCCAAGGTCCAAGGGAATATCCAACCTAGTAACCCAGATTAGGGAGGACCCAAGTCCGTGATAGGCTCGATGGGAGAGGGACAATGTCACATGATTTGACCCTGAGTAAAATTGCATTTTAGAAGGAGATCTGCAAAATGCAAGTATGCCGTTGGATTCATTCACAATCAACGGTAAAGATCACAATCGTCAGAAATAAGAGCATAGGCCTGGCCCATACAACGGAATGACCACTCAATGAACCTGATCAGACAGATGAGGCATTTGACAAGCTGTCCCTAAGAAGCCTGACATAATCTAAGCCACATACAACAAAGTAATCCAACGGCAAAGGATCAAAGCAACCTGGTAACTTGTTCGACCAAAGTCTAAAAGCAACCAGAACCTTTAGATGAAAATGTCAATCCAACGATCAAGGCCAGAGCAAATAACATTATAAAATGAAGGGTAAGGAAAAGTAAATAGGGGCAACAAAAGAAGTATAAAACCTATCTCCATAAATAAATATTAGGGTAAATTACAAATACACTCCCTGAGATTTGCTTAAAATACAGATTATCCCCTGTGGTTTGAAAAATTACAAATACCCCCTTATTAGAATTTTTTATTTAACAGAATTAACTAAAAAAATGAAATTCATAATTGCTTTCCCATATAATAATAAAATTAGCTAAATTTAATTGAAACATATTTTTAACATCATTAAAAACAGTTAATTGACTTGATGATTAATAAAAGGGGCAATTTGTTATGAAATTAGAAACCTCAGGGGGTGGAATGTAATTTTTAAAATCACAGGGGGCGATTTGTATTTTAATCAAATCTCAGGGGGTGTATTTGTAATTTACTTTTAAATATTATATGGTCGATCTTATGTTTAAATTGATCGTCGGAGGGTCCTCCCGACCATATCTGATCGGGAGAGATCACTGACCAATTGGTTTCTCTTTGTAAAGTGTAGGAAGGACTATCTCGTTTCACATTCCCTATCGAGAATCATCTTCCTTCTACATCTATCAAATAAGATTTATGTGAATATTAAGTTCTTTAAAATAAAATTATGAGAGTCCATTGAGCTTACCATTTTTTGACTTAGTGAAATTTCATTGACTAATTGAATAAATTTTACTATTAGTTAGTGCCACTGTTATTGACTACAAATCAGTGAATTTCTCTATTTATAAAATAATAAAATTCTTAAATGAAAATTAACCATTGAAAAATTTTAAAATTGCAAAATTTTTGTACCTAATTTAATTTGAGGTACCATTAGAATAAATGCACTATATATATATATATTTAAATTCTTAAATTTTTTAAAATTTTACTAATTCTACTTCTTAAATTCTAGTCAAATTGCAAGAAATCAACGAAAACTAAAGTCTAAATCAGTGAAATTTCACTGACTGAAGCCAAGACATTTGAGAAGTTAGTAAAATTTCTCTAAATTTAGAGAATTTTTTTTTTCTTTTCAAAATTTCATCTTTATTATAGATCTTGTCTGATAGATATCAACGAGACAATTTCAAAAATACAAAATTTAAAAAATATGGCGTTTCAGATCAAAAAGTCATTAAATTTTGAAATACATTCCAAAATACAACTTGTCTACATTAAAAAAAGAGAGAGAAGGCGTTAGACAAAAATTTAGGGCTAAATAGACATTTTTGACATTTATGTTAAAGTTTGTCCTTATCTTAATGGAATTTTAAATCTTAGAGATTTTAACTTACAAACAAATTGTTATTATTCTTAAATTCTTATACTGATATATAGAGGGATGGTATTTGATGATCCTTTTATTTTTAATTAAAAACTCATTATTATTCTTATAATTTCATAAATATTATTGACACAATATTTTAAATATATTTTTATTTATATAAATTTTATATTTGTAAATCAATTACCCAAATGTAAGTTTGATTTTAAGGCGGATTGAATCAAACTCAAGTAATTTCACCTGTTCTTGTTTCTAACCTAAGTACGTTTGTGTTTTTACACTATTATTGTCAATTTTATGGTTTTGACTTTTGAAAATTATTTCCATTTTATGATCTTGTAAACATTTTTTTTTGTTGTGGTGGACTTATTTACTAGCAATTGACCCGTTCGATAAACGAGTTATTTTTTATAAAAAAAATATTTCATGTTATAATATATGTGTTATAAATATATATATATATATGTTGCAATGTATGTGTTATAAAATAATAATTTTAATTTTAATTTTAATTTAAAGTATGATTTTAATTATTTCTTTTGATGCTATTAGCTCTATTGTTCTATAAAAGTGTTATTTGAATTACTTATATATAATAATTTTAGATAAATTATGGAAGATTGACCAATAAGTCCCATTTGTGATCCATATAGTTGCATAGTTTTTTGTGTGATCCATTATTTAGTCATTTCAGATGGGTAATGACTCATTTGCCTGCTACAATAGAGTGTCACATTTAAAAAAGTATACTAAGGCCTCGTTTGGCAAGTCACTAAAAGTTAAAAAGTCACTAAAAAAATCAAAAAGCCAATAACTCATACCAAAAAGTCAAAGATTCTATTTTCTCTCTATTTTTTGCACATCTTTTCGTAAAAAGTCAAAAAGTCAACCCAAACATACTAGTTTTTTTTAGCTTATATTTTAGCCAAATAGCTAAAAAGTTACTAAATTAGTCTGTTCCCAAACGAAGCCTAAGAAACTTTTTAGTGTCACATTTGAAAAAAGAATACTAATGAGTTTTTAATTTTTTTGGAGTGTTACATTCTACTCGCCACGTTTTCACATTTGAAAAAAGTACACTAAAGAGTTTTTAGTTTTGTTGGAGTATCACATGTAGTTTTTTTAGAGTGTTACATCATACCCGCTATGTTGGAGTGTCACATGTTACATTTGAAAAAAGTACATTAAAGAGTTTTTAATTTTTTTTTTTTTTGGAATATCACACCATACCCGTCATATTGTCACATTTGAACACTAAGAAATTTTTAGTTGTAACATCATACCCGTCATATCGTCACATTTAGGAAAAGTACACTAAAGAGTTTTTAAGTTTTTTTTTTGGAATGTCACACCATACCCGTCATATCGTCACATTTCAAAAAAGGTACACTAAGGAGTTTTTAGTTGTTAAATTATACCTGACACATCGTCACATTTAGGAAAGCACACTAAGAAATTTTTAATTTTTTTGGAATGTTACATCATACCCACCATATTAGAATGTCACGTGTTACATTTGAGAAATTTACACGAAAGAGTTTTTAGTTTTTTTTTTGAGTGTCACATATCACATTTAGAAAAAGTACACTAAAGAGTTTTTAATTTTGTTATTGTGTCACATCATACCTGTCACGTTGGAATGTCACATCATACTTGTCACATTAATAAAAGAGTATAGTCATCCACCAAACGCTATCAAAATCGAAAATAGGACCACATGGAACGAAACTTTTCACTAATAGAACTTAACAGATTAAAAAAAAAAAAATTGGGATTAATTGAAATACTTATTTGTGAGATGAGATTTATTGGTAAATATCCCATAAATTATTTGTATATTTTGATAATTTTAGTCCTATGATGCTATAAAATTTTAATTATCATATAATGATTTTATATGATATATATTAAATTAGAAGTTAGTAAAATAAATGCTCATTTTGATCTTAAAAATAATAGTTCAATTGGAAAGAGAATCAGTAATATAAAATTAAAAGTGATTCTAATAATTAAATTGGAAGAAGAATTAGTGACATAAAATTAAAAATAATTCTAATTATTTAATTTTTCTTTATATTCATTTGAAAAATAAAATATGTAGAAATAGAAACTATAGAAAATTTATTTGAAAAAATTAAATATAAATGGGTTTTAGTTGGATTAAAAAAATACATAGATTAATTATGTAGAGTATTATTTTTTTCTTTAATATTGTTTTTGAATTATTTATATGTATTGTATATTGATATATGAAATTTAAATTAAATATAATTTTTTTGTAATAAAAAATTTCATGTTGCATAGAAAATTCAATATAAATTAATATTAAGATATTAATAAGGTAGATAAAAAAATTTAAAAAAATAATGTTTTTAATATTTAATAAAAGAAAATTAATTCATAAAGTATTAAATCTATTCAGATTAAGTAGAATTATTTTATATATTATATTTTAGCACTAATTAGGTATAAGAGTATATTATTGTGGCATTTTTAAAAAGTAGAAGAGAAGAGTGATGTGTCACATAGGAAAAAAAAGAAAAAAAGAAGAGATATGTCATATTAGGGGTGATCATGGACCCGTCTAACCCGCTCAACCCGACTAAACCGATCCAACCTAAATGATTTTGGCCGGATACTTTTCTTTCAACGGATTGATACAGATGAAATATTTTAAAATTCACAGATACAGTTTGGATGACAGATTAACTATCCCTTATTCGCATTAACTCAATTCACCCATAGAAGAAGTTTAAAAAAAAAAAAAAAAAAGTAATTGCTAACAAATAACAACATAGAGTAAAAATAATAAAATATATATTTTGTAAAAATAGAAAACAATACCTTAAAAATATGCAAGCGTGGTGCCATGCCTATTATTGATAAATAATACATATTTTTTAGATTACCAGTTATTGGAAATTATAAAAGTTATGAATTATAATTCAAAAAAAATGCCTAAAATTTATAAAGTTCAAACTGGCAAATCAATCACATCCATTCGCCAACCCATATGGCTCACTCAATCCACATTCACTAAACCGGTGGACGGATCTGGATTGACTTTTTTCAATCCGCCCAATTTTGGACTGATGGCAGATAGAATGCCACTCATTTTAACCCGATCCGAGATCACCCCCATGTTACATAGGAAAGAAAAAAAAAATTGAAGTAAGTACTATTTTAAATTATATATATATATGTGTGTGTGTATGTGTGAATATTATTTCTCTGTGTGAATATTGTTTACTTGAACACAAGTTAGGATGCCAATTTTTCTTTGTTCCATTTGGCTCTTGCATATCCCATCTCGTTGTTCATGGTTCTTTCTAGCCATTCCATCCCGATTATATTTATTAAATATATTTATACAAAATATATAATTCTTTTTTTCAAATATCATTGATTAAAACACTAAAATATTACCTTTAACATTTATTTTAATATTATTATTTCTCCTTTTATATTTTTAACTATAATCATTTATAAATCATTATTCATTATAAAACATTATTCATAATTTACCATTTTATCTCTCATTTTTATAAATATTTTTTAAAAAAAAATGCTAAAAACAATCATTAAGTTATTGTTAGTGTCAAAAAATATGTACAAAAAAATATTTTAAAAAATATGTACAAAATATATCTATATAACAATGGAAGGCATCATTTGAAAATGTCTTTCAAATTAAAGGTCCAGATCTGTCTAATTTAAAAGCAATGGCTCAGATTTATTTTCAAAAATATCTCTATCACAAACTATCTTCAATGATCTAGATTTGTCTAATTTAAAAATAATGGCTAGATTCAAAAGAGATTCAATGGTTTAGATTTATCTAAGAAATAATTCAATGGCCCAGATTTGTTTAACTATCAACTCTTACCAACCACTACACTTCACATCATATGTATGTATGAACAAAGCTTTGAAGAGGAAGCTTTGAAAAAGGAACAAGCTCTGAGGAAGGAAGAACAAAGCTCTAAAGAAAGCTCTCTCAATAAGGAAGAACAAAGCACTCTTATATCCTCACATTCTTTTTGTTTTTCCATTCATTTTTTTACCTCTGTTTTTTTTTTTTTTTTTTTCATTCCATCATCCCGTCCATCCAACTTTTTAGTTTTTATATCACGATTATACATTTAGTTTGAGAGAGCTTTGCCCTGGTTTCACTCATTGTTTTGCTCTTCCCTGGCTTCAGTTTGAGGTAAGGCACTCAGATTTATTTTGCTCTTCCTTCGCTTCACCCATTGTTTTTTTTCTGAAGCAAATTTTTTTCTGAAGCGAAAAAAAAACTGAAGCAGAAAGAATAAATTATGTGTTGTGGTTCTTTTTTTTAGTTCTTTTTTGGTTCTATTTTTTCAATTAAATGAGTTAATATTAACATTAATTGGATTGAGGTTTTCTTTAATAATCAATAGGGTTTCAACACCCACTTCTTTCTCTTTCTATCAAATGGGTTGAGCTTTCTACACCCATTTCATGTAAACAATCATTTTTATTTCATCTTAATGGATTGAGCTTCTCTTTAATGTTAACAACTACTTCTTTCTCTCTCTCTCTCTCTCTCTCTCTCTCTCTCTCATACACACACACACACACTCAAATAGGGGTTAAGGAAAAATGGATTCCATGATAAGAATCATTTTTATTTTATCTTAGTCAAATTGATTGAGACTCTCTTTAATTATAAATGGTCATATTTTTATTCACCAAACATGAAAATATATTTGTATACATTTTTAGTGTTGAGGGATACTCTTAATTAATGTTAACATTAATTGGGTTGACAAAATGACAATTCGTCATAATTTTTTTATTTTTGTGATTTTTATTTTGTTCTTTTTTAATTTTTTGTTTGATTTCTGATTGTGTTTTGTTCTTACTTGCAGATTGTTGTTTCTCGGCTGATTAGAACTTTGATCTCTGTTTTTTTGGATTTTCTCTCTTCTTTTTTTTTTAGTTTGGCTGTTGATTGTTGAGAGAGAGAGAAAAAGGAAGTTTGAATCTTATGCGTTGTTGTTTGGTATCTGAGAAAAAGGAAGGAAAAAGAAATTGAAAGTTTTGAACTTTCTTCACCATTTCACTGCTTATAAAACATATAATTATAAATTATAAATAAATAAATAAATATATAGAACTTTTGAATGGAAAGTATGGAAAAATGGGTTTCGGAAAAATGGGTTTCATGTTTCAAATGAGGGTTAACGGAAAATGGGTTTCATGTTAACAATCATTTTAATTTCATCTTAATGGGTTGAGGTTCCAAAAAAACTCTAAGTTAATGCTAACATTAATTGGATTGAGGTTCTCTTTAATAATCAATGGGGTTGAGGTTCTCATTAATCATCAATGGTCATATTCTTACTCATCAAACATGAAAATAGATTTGTATACATTTTTAGGGTTGAGGTTTAATTTTGCTTCTTAATCCATAAGAATTAACTGTTGTCAATGCATAATTACTATATAGAATCAACCACAAAATCATGTATTGCAATAGTTCTACATTTTGGCCAATAGAGAATAATGATGAAGATTTCTATGAGAGTATTTAATTTTTCTTCGATCCTTTTTAATGTATATTGAAAACATAAAAAAAATGTAATTTTTCTTCTATCCTGTAGTAGTTCAATTTCCCCATCTGTGATATTCATGCACAGGCGAACTTCTTAAAGTAGGTTGTTAACTAAAATATGTTATGAGGTTGTTAATTATGTAACGATTAATTTTCTTTATGGCAATTATTAAACCTCATTCTACCTTCTTATAGTTATATTTCATGTCAACAATCATTTTTATTTCATCTTAATCAAATGGGTTGAGGTTCTCATTAATCATCAATGGTCATATTCTTACTCATCAAACATGAAAATAGATTCGTATATAATGTTGAAATAAAAATTCGCATATAGTTATGTATATAGCGTTGAGGAGTGCTCTTAGTAACTGTGTTTTTCTTTTTATCCTTCTGTCTCAGATTTCTTTAATTTTGCTTCTCAAGCAGATACTCCAGGTTAGGAAGTCTCTCCCTTGCAATTCTTTATTAGTTCCTCACTTTCTTTCTTGAATTGCAGTGGGTTAATGAATGTTCTGGGTTAATGAACGAACTCTCTTAGATTTCTTTAATGCTTTGGAATTTGGTGTTTGATCTTGGAATTTTCAATAATTAGATTAAACATTAAGCTTTTAATGTTTGGTTTAGAAAAAAGTCTAATATAGTGTGTATAGTTATGTATCTTGGTATATAGCTGTTAAATTTTTAGAGATTATGTGGCATGTTTGTTACGAATAATTGGAATGTATGATGAATTATGTGAATACTTTTTTTTTTGTTTTTTAAATAATGATGTGTCAAGAATATGATTGGTTGATAATTAGATAATATTTAATTATCAACCAATCTTGTTCTTGACATATCATTGGACCTATAAAGTAGCTATTCTTTTCTTTTTGTATTTTGCAAAGATTTTTTTGCAGTTTAATTTTGTAATATGATAGGTCTTTTTATTTTTTTTAAATTTTTTTCCCTCTTAGGCTGCATTTGGATTTAGGATTTGAAGGGAATTTGCTGACTGAAAGGAAAAGGGAACATTAAAAAGTTAACCCTTTTTATTTGATGACCTTTTTTTTTAAAAACTTTTTTTTTTTTTTGCTTTTAGTGAACTGTTTTTAATTTGGTTTTTTATTAAACTACTATTTTAAAAAGTTTAGGCTTCTCTTTTTCTTAAAAAAGTCCAGTTTATTTAGCTTTTTAAATTTTGTTTTTCGACCTTTTCAAAAAAACAAATTACTTTTTAGATGTTTATCAATACTTTTGAAAAAACTTAAACTTATTTTAAAATTTTGTTTTAATATTTTTTTTATGATTTTTATGAGAGTATTACTCCTTAGAGTAAATAAGCTATTGTGTAGTATAATTTTTATGATGTGTATTGAAAAAGGCATTTGTAATTATATAGATAAGGTAAAAGATATTTGTAATTATTCAGTTACTTTGCGATGAGACCTTTTATAAATTTTTATTGTAGTTTTCTACTTATTTTTTTTCACATTTTAAAACACAAAATTAGTAATTAAATTTCTATATTGAAGTTTTGCTAAAATTTTATTCATAAGTAGTATAATTTATATTTTTTTATAATTTACTCTTTTTTTTTTCTTTTTTTTTTTTTTTGTGGTATACATTAGTTGTTAGTAGGAAAAGTGGGCAATACAATCCATAAGAATTAACTATTTTCAATGCATAATTACTATATAGAATTAACCACAAAATCATGTATTGCAATAGTTCTACATTTTGGCCAATAAAGAAAAATGATGAAGATTTCTATGAGAGTATTTAATTTTTCTTCTATCATTTTTAATGTATATTGAAGACATAAAAAATTATAATTTTTCTTCTATCCTGTAGTACTTCAATTTTCCCATCTGTGATATTCATGCACAGGCGAACTTTTTAAAGTAGATTGTTAACTAAAATATGTTATAAGGTTGTTAAACCTCATTCTGCCTTCTTACAGTTAGTTATATTTCATGTCAATAATCATTTTTATTTCATCTTAATCAAATGGATTGAGGTTCTCATTAATCATCAATGGTCATATTTTTACTCATCAAACATAAAAATAGATTCGTATATAGTGTTCAGGAGTGCTCTTACTAACTGCGCTTTTCTTTTTATCCTTCTGTCTCGGATTTCTGTAATTTTGCTTCTCAAGTAGATACTCAAGTTAGGAACTCTCTCCCTTGCAATTCTTTATTAGTTCCTCACTCTCTTTCTTGAATTGCAGTGGGTTAATGAATGTTCTGGGTTAATGAATGAACTCTCTCAAATTTCTTTAATGCTTTGGAATTTGATGTTTGGTCTTGGAATTTTCAATAATTAGATTAAACATTAAGCTTTTAACGTTTGGTTTAAAAACAAGCCTAATATAGTGTGTATAGTTATGTATCTTGGTATATAGTTGTTAAATTTTTAGAGATTATGTGGCATGTTTGTTACAAATAATAGGAATGTATGATGAATTATGTGAATACTTTTTTTTTTTTTTTTGAATAATGATATACAAGTCCATTTTTTATACCCACTTTATAGACTCAGTGGTGTGTCAAGAAGATAATTGGTTGATAATTTGTAGTTTAATTTTGTAATATGATAGGTCTTTCTTTCTTTCTTTCTTTCTTTCTTCTTCTTCTTTTTTTTTTCTCTCTTAAGCTATATTTGGATTTAGGATTTCAAGGGAATTTGTTGACTGAAAGGGAAAAGGGAACATTAAAATGTTAATCCTTTTTATTTGATGACCTTTTTTTTTTTAATAACTTTTTTTTTTGCTTTTAGTGAACTATTTTTAATTTGGTTTTTTTATTGAACTACTATTTTAAAATGTTTAGGCTTCTCTCTCTAAAAAAAAGTCCAATTTATTTAGGGTTTTAAATTTATTTTTGGAATTTTTCAAAAACAAAATTTACTTTTTAGATATTTATCAAGACTTTTGAAAAAACTGAAACTTATTTTAAAAATTTGTTTTAATATTTGTTTTATGATTTTTATGAGAGTATTACTCCTTGGCTTTTTTTTTTATGATTTTTATGAGAATATTACTCCTTGGTTTTTTTTTTATATGATTTTTATGAGAGTATTACTCCTTGGCTTTTTTTTTTTATGATTTTTATGAGAATATTACTCCTTGGTTTTTTTTTTTATATGATTTTTATGAGAGTATTACTCCTTGGTGTAAATAAGCTACTGTGTAGTATAATTTTTTATGATATTGTTGGCTACATATTTTGTACAAGCCAGTTACAATTCAACACGTGGCAGAATAAGGGTAATATAGGAAGACTATTCAAGTCTTCGATCTTGATCGTACACGTGGCAGTTAGTATTGGTTCTCACGTGATCTGAGTAGCATTGGATCAACAAAGAGGTGCAAGGTGACGTGACTTCAACGGTTACTCAGATTCAAATTCAAATATAGAAGGGAAGCCTAACTGCAAGTGATGGCGTAGTGGAACTACTTATAAGGCAGCATGATCAGCGATCATGGAGGAGCAGTTCGACGGTTTGAAGTGCAGTTCGATGGTCATCCTTGAGAAGTATAAATAGCGGGGAAGACCCCAGAAAAAAGCCCCAAACTCAGATCATACAAACCAGTCTTACTTTACATATTTTCTTTTCCAGTTTTACATTTCCAGTCTTTATATTTCTTGTTCTTTAAATTCCTATTCTTTACATTCCTGTACTTTAAATTCCTGCACTGCACTTCATTCATAGGAGTAGTTTCAAGTAGATCGTTGCTGTAAACCTCTACGAGGCTGAGTTTGGATCATTGTAAGTTTTCATTCTAATGAAATACTTCAATTGCTCTTCATTTAACTGTTATTTTGCTTAATTTCTCCTAAGTCAAGCCACCAGTAAAAGTCCTCTTCATTGAGGCTGAAAGAACTAAAACACAATCGTCTGATAATTGGTTGGCAATTAACATTTCTGTAAGGACTGATTGATCCTTGCTGGTACGCTCGCATTTACAAAAATACCCTTCGAAAGCCCGAAAGCCAACATATATTTTGGGCACGCCCAGTGGGACTCATTGAAATGGCTAGATGAAGAAGACTAGGAGAAAATGAACGCTTGGAAGAAGGCATAGAAGGAGAGGTAGAAATACCTAATCTAGAGGATAATGTGGTAACACATCCTGTGGAAACTCCCATATTATCAGAACCTATGGTCGAACAGACTAGTACTTCAGGACAAGAACCACATGTTCATAGTATTGGACGAAACCAAGGAATTAGACCATCCACTGTTCCATCTACTCATTCAATAAATCCATGGGATGGCCTAGTAGATGCCATAGGACAGCAATTAATGAACACAATGGAAAGGTGGGCAACATCCTTTTTGGATAGAATGAATAATCACCAACTAACAAATACAAGACATATGGAGGAAGTAAATGTCCCTCAGCAAAGATTGGCTAGAGATAAACAGCCTATGCAAGTTAATGGACATTCTAATGGTCAAACTAGTAATCAGAATTATGAAAGACCACCACCTCAGTCTTGGTACGAACCCATTTCGAGGCCTATAGCAGGCCAAAATGCCTCAATATTTAACAGTGAAGCCATGCAAGTTGGTGGATCTGGCCCAGTACAAGAAAATGGCATAAGAATGGTTCCAAATCCCACGTTCGAAGCCATACCTGGCACTAGGGGGTACAATAATCCCTTATTCGAATTTATACCGGCGGGGTTGGAAGGTTTGCCTGCAAATGGAAGAGACACAACACCTGTTCCAGCACCTTTCGCAGGACAGGCTCAAAGGGGTTACCCACACCCCCAACAGCAACCTGCACCATAGGGACAACTAGTCCCAAATGTACCACCTTATGGACCAAGAGGACCACAAGCACAAGTTTGTCCACCAAATCCTGTGTTTGTCCCTCCAGTAGTGGTTCAGCAGGCACAAAATATGGTCCCTAGGGACCAAATTGCTGATATTGTTAGGGAGATGTGTGGACCGATAGCTCGGGGGGTCCAGACTCCTGTATACAGAAAATCATACCCAAAATGGGTAGATAGGGTACATGAATACCCAAGGGGGTTCAGGATACCAGATTTTACCCTTTTCTATGTGAGTGGAAATCAATCAACAATAGAGCATATTGCTAGGTTTGTTGCTAAATGTGGTGAATTTACTAATCATGACTATATGAAACTAAGATTATTCCCAAATTCTCTAACTGGGGGAGCATTTGTATGGTACATCAACCTTACACCTGGCTCCATTCAAACTTAGCAACAAATAGAAGAGGCATTTCATGCCCAATTCTTCCAATCGGAGCCAGAGGTTTCCATGGCAGACTTGGCAAGATTGGGTCAAAGGCCTGAAGAAAAGGCTACTCAGTTTATTGCTAGATTTAAAAGGGCTCGAAATAAATGTAGAGTCATCCTGCCAGAACCAGAATTCGTAAGATTGGCTCAAAATGACTTAGAGTTCAGGCTTCGAAAGAAGTTTGACTCAACTGAATTCAAAGATTTGGTGGAACTAACCTATAAAGTGTCTAGGTATGAAGCATTACTAGAGGAGGAACAAGATCGAAATAATGTATCGTACAAGACATATTATAGGGATCCTAATTATGAGATCGATGCAGCAGAGATTGTGGGCAAAGAACCTGTGATCTATGAGGCATTAATTCATAAGGATACAACAATTGACCAGCAGTTTAAAAAGAAAGACCTTCACAGAAAGTACTCTTTCGATTTAACAAAGACAGATGACATTTTTGATCATCTACTTGCGGCCAACTTCCTTAAGTTACCTAAAGGAGGAAAACTGCCATCTCCAGATGAACTTAAGGGAAAAGTATATTGTAAATGACATAACTCTTGGTCTCATTCAACTAAAAACTGCATTGTTTTTCGAGACAGTATCTAAGAACAAATTCGGAAAGGAAGTTTGAAATTCGCAGCCAAAACAGAAAAGGCCATAGGGATCGACAGTAATCCATTTCCAGAAGTTGGAGAGGTGGCAACCAACGTCATTATGTCAGACTTCCAGAACTTGTCCTTGACAGAATTGGAAGAAGTCAATGTGTAGATGCATGTTGCTAACCAGACAACCATCAAAAAGGACACCAGAAATCTGCCAGTTATTGGACAAGGTTTCTCACACCAGAGGGGCCACTCTGGTGAAGAATCACTGGATGATGATTCCTTAGAGGCAGCAGTAATGCAAAGGATGTGTCCCAGGTGTAGATTGAGTTATGAATGGTTGAAGGGGCTTCCAATTGATGGGAAGCAATACTACAGGGATGTGCAGAGACGCCCTAAACCAGCCAATGCTTATAACAAAAGGCCGTATCCGGCTAGTGTTAGGCAGCAGCCATTGGTAGTTGAACCAGCAGTCGATAGAATGCATGCTAAATGCAAGAGGCCCTTGTATGAGTCCAGGCCACCTAATTATTACAGAATAGAGAGCAGTCATTCTGAAAGAAGACTGGAGAAGAGTTCAGGTTATGGGATCAAAGCCAGAGATTGGCCCCCTAGACCAACCTCACGCAGGACAGAAAGTGGCCATCTTCATCGAAGGCTTGAATCAGGCTTGAAACATGAGGTCAGGACCAAGCAAGTGCCCTCACAGCCAGCTTCGAAGATGGCTTCGAAAGTAGAAAGAAGTAGTTCAACATCTGAGTCAGTCAGTTCGTGGGTACCTGGAGTGCTGGATTGGTTTGTGATGCAGAACAAATCTAGGGAAGTGCCCACTCAGAGAGATGTTGGAAACCAAGGAAGGATGGTTAAACCTCCTTTGGTGGCTCCGAACAATTGGGCATTGCTCAAATACTCAAAGACGAAAGAACTAGATATGGTCCCAGTCATTTCGAGATCACAAAGGAGAAAGATTCAGCGCAGGTACACTCAGTACCAGAAAGATATAAAAGAAAATGGAGAGAGCTTTTCATTGGTCCAGACAGAAGGAAAGGAGACTCCAAAGTCAGACCATACTCCAAAGACAACTCTACAAAGCAAGGTGGGTCGCAGCAGAGAACAGTTGGCCAAGGTTCATTCTGAACTAAAAGCCAGAGAGAAATCTAGCTTAGCAGGATTGGAGAAAGCTCTGATGGAGAGTGATAGCGAGACAGAAGAAGAAATTGGCGTATGCCAAAAGAAAGAAATGGTGGAGGAAGAAATGTTCGCAGCCTTCATGGCTGAGCAAACATTTTTGGTTGAAAAACCAGTTGAGAAAGATCCTTTGAAAGAGTCAGTTAGCAACGAAGTGCTGGAGTGCAGCATGGAGGATGCTTCTGAAGTAACTGAACAAGGTTGCCAAGAGGGGAAACAGGTGCAGCCAGCTATCCAATTTGGCTCATTTCCTCCAGTATCAGTCAATATGGTACACATACTGCCTCATGAGTTCCAGGCTAGAGATGAGGACCAAGATGGTCAAGAAATCGATCATATTCCTATCTCTAGTGAAGACTCACAAGTGAGTATGGTACAAGATGATTCTGGAATGGTTACCCCGATGGAAACTGAATATGAGAGTGAAGAAGAGGTGAGCATTAACCTCTCATATCCCTTTGAGTATCCTTCGAATTCTATGACACAACATGTCAAGCCTTTGTACATCAAGGCTTTCTTCGACGGGATACAATTGAACCGAGTCCTGATAGATAATGGGGCAGCAGTGAATTTACTACCGAAATCTTCTTTGAAGAAACTAGGGAAAAAGAATCCTAGGTTAATCCCAACTAGCACAACCATCGCTGGCTTTGCTGGAGACAAACAGATAGCTCAGGGAATTCTACCCATCAACCTGAGTGTGGGAACCAGAGACTGCATGACAGCATTCTTCATAATCGACATTAATGCTAAATACAATGCTTTACTTGGGAGAGATTGGATTCACACTAACAAATGTATGCCTTCCTCTTTGCATCAGAAAATTATGATGGCCTTAGACAATGGGGAGACAGAGGAAATTGATGCAGATCCTCAACCTTTCATAGCCTGTGCAGACTTCGTAGAGGCCAAACTGTATATTGAGGGAGTGACACCACTCAGTATACTGAGGAAACCTGATGGCTCAACCGAAGTGACGGCTGATGAGGAAGTGACACACCTGAAGCACTTAGTCCAGGAGAGTGCTGATGAGGAGGTTGTCGTTAAGGATGACAATGATGCCTGGTTGTAGGCAAAGAAATGAAACACAAGAAGCCAAGTCTTTGGCTCTAATTAAATTCTCAACATTGGATGTAAAATCAATAGTCCAGAAAGTACAGGATCAAGAGAGAAAAGCCATGATAATTGGCTGCAAGCAGAAGCAGCAACAGGTCAAAGTTTTGACCCTTGATAAATACTGTGCATTAGACATTGAAACTGTCACGCCCCAAACCCGCCCCTAAAAGTTTGGGCATGACCTATTCGAAAATAGACACTAAACCTGTTTTATATATATCATACGAGGCCTGAACGGAAGCAGTTAAGAAGATAAAATACATATAATAACATCCATTGAGCTAATACTAACAAGCCAGGATCACATACACGTACTCAGCCCCTTTACTGAGCATATAATTAAACATCATATACATACATTTTCACTTAAATAGACAGTTAACTAAAAATTTAATAAGACTTTACAGAAATGCATGGGCTTGGTCTGGGTGCCTGGACACACTGAGGTTGACAAATGAAAGGCGAGCATCAAGGGTTAAGACTGACCTCCAAGGTGGTCACCTACAGAACAGACACAACACCAAGTAAGCCAGGCTCAGTGAGTGATAGTACATAAACAAAACAATACTTCATTGGAAACATAATACATCAATGCATGTGAAATTGCAAAGTTAACATAGTTAGTCTGATTCTGTACTAATTTCATAACGACCTTAGGCCCGGTCTTGAAATATAATAACATGAAACATAATATCTTAAAGTATAATGGCTTTAAGCCCTTAAATATCACAGCATTAAACTTTCAAACATGTTGGCATAAAGCCCTTGAAACATAGTGGCATAAAAGCCCTTGAAACTTGTGGCACGAGACCCTTGAAAGTGGCATGAAGCCCTTGTAACATATTGGCACTAAGGCCCTTAGATGAATTCAAGAGGTAACTCGCACGGATCCTAGAGGTGTCTCACAATGTAGCACTTAGTTCCGTGCCTTACTTCGCACGGATTCTAGAGGTAGCTCACACTGTAGCACTTAGTTCCGTACAGCACTTTGTTTCACATCATATGATCGTGGTGTTGTTCTTTCTCATCATTTCGTACATTTACATTAGCCATAACATTTACATAGCATATGTAAACTTGTACCATACTTAAGCTTGTAACATGCTTGAACTTGTAATAGACATGAACTTGTAACATGTGTATACTTGAAGACTTGTAGACTTGTAACATGCATGAACTTGTATATACTTAGAACCATACTTGAAATAGAACCTACTTGTCAAGATAGAATACTTCACATCCTTATGAGGATCCCATAATAATGTTAAACATTTACATGCATGTCATAGGTTCTTAACGACCTCGGGTCCATAAATAACACCATAGAATAATCTAAATTTTAGACATATACTTGGCTTAAAGATGAACATGATTCCATAACATGATTCCATTTATGCACTAGAACGACGTAGTTTACTTATAGACCATACAGGACAGAGTCATACCAATGTAGGCCAATCTTCCAATGTTCACATTGACTTTCAATCATCATAAATGTTCATGTAACATGTTCGTGTAGCACTTACAAGAAATAAAGTGTTAGTGATAATAATTATCAATGATAAATAAACTATACATCTTCGTACTATTACTCACAGTGCGTTAGTGAAGCATTTAGTTCTTCCGAAGCGTGTCCTACACACATATGAAGTCACACATTAATCCTTTAAATCATTTCCCCTAATTTCCTTTCTCATTTTAACATGATTACAATGCCCATAACAAGGTTCATTCGTAAAGTTTTAACATTATTGCAAAACATCTTAGAAATCCAATTAAACTTGTTTACATATAATTCAACCCACCAATTCCATGATTCTAATTTCAATTTGAGCAAAGTCATTATTTAACATCACAAATTAACCTAGGGTTTTCAAGAACATAAAGGTTTCCATAAAAATTCATACTTCTCATACCAAGATCTTACATCCCAATTTCCTCCTTGATTATACATCTAAGGATCATACTCTATCACTTTAACCCATCAATCAACTCCCAACATCTTCAAACCATAAAACCCCCAATGTTCAAACCCCAACTTCCCAAAATCTCATAATTTCTTCTATATACATAACATAAATGAAAACTTGCACTATTATACATGAAGACACCTCCAACCTATTTATGAATGTAAATATTAAAGAGTCTTAAAACCCTTACCTCCATAATCAAGCAAAGGGGTGAGCTTGAGAAGAAACTTTCACCAATCCAAATTCTAATCGGGTAAAAACGTTGATCCTCCTTAGTTCTCCATCCTACATGCCAAAACCATAGTGGATTGTCGATAAAAATGGGTGAAATCAAAGGTTTGAGAGTTAGGGTTTCGAACTAAGACAAAGAGGAAAGAAGAGGGTTGAAGAAAATCTATGAAATGATCCAAAAATCCCGTTCTTAAAGCTGCTGTCCCGTAATTCCCGCTCGAGCGGACTGTTTTCCGCTCGAGCGGACCTGCTTCAGCACAGATTCCAAAACTTCAAATAGGTGTAACTCTCTCATCCGGACTCCGTTTTAGGTCGTTCTTGTGTTCAAATTGAAGCCCCGGAAACAAGCTTTCCGATGGTTCTAACCTCACATTCATATTCAAAGTGGGGAAAAAGAAAAGGGCAAATGAGTGACGGTTGGTCGTAAACGACTTATTCCAATTAAGGTTTTTAGTCCAATCTTACTTCCCATCATCTTATCATCTCAATCGATATCCCAAAATAAGGTAAGAACATTTCAAATACGCTAAGAAGAACATCAAAAATGAGCCCACATGCTTCAGAATTAAACTTAACCAGGCGACCCGCTCGAGCGCCCAACCTTGCGCTCGAGCGCGCAGACCAACAAAGTCGTCCGCTCGAGCGTAAACTCCCCCGCTCGAGCGGAGAATCACAACTCCCAGAATCTCAAGCCATCTGAAAAATTGCTGAAAACCCCAAAAGTCCGCTCGAGCGGCCACTCCTCCGCTCGAGCGGAGGAAAGAATTTCTGGGTCGTTACAGAAACAAAAGTCCAGGAGATACAGGAAGAGGAAGCCTTGTGGACAGACTTTGTCTATGAGGAAGAGGGCAAAGATGTTGAATTAAAGAACCTGGGAGCAGAACAAAGCAGGGAAATTGCTTCGAAGATAAAAGAAATCAAAGAAGAAGCTTCAGTAAGTTCTCAGACACAAGACCCCTTAGAAGAAGTAAATTTAGGGGAAGGTTCTATACAACAGCCCACCTACATAAGTGCTTGTCTGAATGTTCTAGACAGGGACCAGTTGTTGGTTGTTTTAAAGAGATATAAAGATTGCTTTGCATGGTCTTATAATGAACTACCAGGATTGGATAGGTCATTAGTGGAACATAGGCTCCCTATGAAACTTAACTTCAAGCCATACAAGCAAAAACCAAGAAGAATGAGTCCAGAAGTAATTCAGAAAGTCAAGGAGGAGATTCTTAGACTACTCAAAGCAGGCTTTATTAGGACAGCCAGGTATGTGGAATGGCTATCTAATATTGTGCCTGTGGTTAAGAAGAATGGTAAAATGAGGGTATGCATTGATTTCAGAAACTTGAATTTAGCAACTCCAAAAGATGAGTACCCTATGCCTATAGTGGATCTGTTGGTAGACAGTTCAACAAGGCATCAAGTTTCATCAATGATGGATGGGCACTCTGGTTATAACCAGATCTGTATTGCAGAGGAGGATGTCCACAAAACAGCATTTAGATGTCCTGGAAATATTGGTATTTTCGAATGGGTTAAAATGTCATTTGGCCTGAAGAATGCTGGAGCTACATATCAGAGGACTATGAACACTATCTTTCATGACCTCATTGGAGGGTATTTAGAATGTTATATTGATGACATTGTAGTGAAATCCCAGTCCATGGAGGAGCATCTGTTTCATTTAGAAGCAGCTTTTGAAAGAATGAGGAGGTTCAAGTTAAAACTCAATCCCCTTAAGTGTGCTTTTAGTGTGTCATCTGGAAACTTCTTGGGTTATGTAGTGCACAAGAAAGGAATACAGATTGATCAGAATAAAGCTAAAGCCATTATTGAAGCCAGGCCTCCATCAAGTAAGAAAGAATTACAAAGGTTCCTTGGACAGGTTAACTTTCTTCGAAGGTTTATTTCTAACACTACAGGGAAAACTAAAGTATTTTCTTCCTTGTTAAGGCTGAAAGATGAAGAGGAATTTGAGTGGACAACAGAGCATCAAATTGCTTTCGAAGGTATCAAAGCCTACTTGGCCAACCCTCCAGTGCTGATGCCACCAAAGGGTGATAAGCCCTTGAAGTTGTACATAGCTGCAGTAGAAGATTCATTGGGAGCTTTCTTGGCCCAAGATAATGAAGAACGCAAGGAGCAAGCTATTTATTACCGTAGTAGGTTTTTAAATTCTTATGAATGTAAATATTCAGCTGTTGAAAAGCTGTGTCTTGCTTTGTACTTTGCTGCAATGAAATTAAGATACTATCTTTTACCTAACTGTCTTGGTAATTGCAACCACAGATTTGGTTAAGTACATGTTATCTAGACCTACGTTGAGGGGAAGAATTGGCAAGTGGATATTGGCCTTATCCGAATTTCATCTAGAATATGTCCCTCAAAGGGCAGTAAAAGGGCAAGTTTTAGCCAATTTTCTGACAGACCATCCATCTCAAACAGAGAGCCAAGAGATAATGGAACTTGGTATGGCTAGTGTTGAGCCATGGCAGATGTGGTTTGATGGGTCGAAAACCAATGGCTTAACTGGAATTGGTATTGTAATTAGGTCTCCACAAGGGGTAGAAACCACACATGGTTTCAGAGTGGATGAAGCTACCTGTTCTAATAACCAAGCTGAATATGAAGCCCTAATAGTGGGACTAGAAATTCTTATTGGATTACAAGTTCATGCAGTTGACATATTTGGAGATTCTCAATTGGTGGTTAACCAAGTGAAAGGGATTTTCAAGTGTCAAAGCATAAGCATTTTGCCATACTATGTTATTGCATTACATTTGCTTTCTCAATTTCAAATAGCAAATGTAACTCATGTTCTAAGATTCTTGAATAATAGAGCTAATGATGTGGCTCAGAAAGCTTCGAACTTCAAGAGAAGAGATAATGCCCAAAGGAACATAAGCCAAACAACATATCAGAAATTGATACCACCTTTGAATAAAAGGAATGTGGTCTTGGAAGTCAATCATAATGACTTACAAGAACAAGATTGGAGGCATCCAATAATGCAGTACTTGGCTGGTCCATCTTCGAAGGCCAGCAGGAAAATTAAATTGCAGTCTATACAATATATGATATATGGTAATGCTCTCTACAAAAGGGGGGGAGATGGCTTATTGCTGGAATATTTAGGCCCAAAAGAAGTATTAACAGCTATGGCTGAGGTTCATGAAGGCATCTATGGTGCTCATTAGCCTGGTGTGAAGATGAAATGGTTGCTTCGAAGGCATTCCTACTATTGGCCAACTATCCTTAAAGACTGCATATAATATGCAAAGGGTTGCCAGGCATGCCAAAAGCATGGCACAATAAGGCATGTGCCCATAACTGACTTACATGCAGTAGTAAAGCCTTGGTCATTCAGAGGATGGGCCATGGATATGATGGGGAAAATACACCCACCTTCTTCGAAGCATCATTGTTTCATTCTGGTGGCCACTGATTACTTTACTAAGTGAGTCGAAGCTAAGCCATACAAGGCTGTAGACCAGACTGAAGTTATTTGATTTATAAGGATCTAATCCATAGATTTGGCATCCCACAAACTATAACTGTGGACAATGGGACTGTGTTCGATGGAAAGATGGTGAAGTCCTTTGTGGCAGAATTTGGAATTAGTCTCATTAATTCCACCCTATATTATGCACAAGCCAATGGTCAAGCTGAATCATCCAATAAGTCCTTGAAAAAAGGAATACAAAAGGTTGTGGAGGACAATCCTAGGGATTGGCATAACTTATTGTTGGATGTGTTGTGGGCTTACAGAACCTCTCCAAGGTCAAGCACAGGAGTCACTCCTTATGCCTTAGTGTATGGGCATGATGCAGTGTTACCTGTGGAGATCAATGTTAAGTCCTTGAGGGTAAGATGCCAAGACCAGTTGGATCCTGAGCAGTACCATCAGAGTATGTGTTTGGAGTTAGAAGGCATAGATGAAGCTAGAATTCTGGCATTAAATAGCATTCTCTTTCAGAAGAAGAAAGCAGCCAAAAATTATAATAAGAAAGTCAAACACATTGGCTTTGATGAAGGTGATTTGGTATGGAAGACAATACTCCCGATAGGAATTAAAACCCATAAGTTTGGAAAATGGTCACCTAACTGGGAAGGACCATATCAAATTCATAGAGTTCTACCTTTTGGAGCATTCCATTTGAGAAATTTGAATGGTTATGTGCATCCCAAAAAGATTAATGGCAGATATTTGAAGCCTTATTTTCCAACTATTTGGGAAACACAAGGAATAAAATAACACACTAAGTACAAGAACACAAGATTACTCAGATGATAGACAAGAATTTGTTTTTTCATAAAGAGTCAAGTACATCGTGCCACAAATTGGCCCAAAAATCATTATAATGTTTTAATTATTTTTGTACAACGAATTTCCTATTGGTAAATGATGAAAATAGTTGAATAACTGCAGCCATCTCTCCCTTTCGATCGGCCAGTCCTTGGTTGGTGATTTGCAGTTTGGTGTCAGTTCGGACTAAGGCCTGATTCACTGCAGAAAGCTCCTCTTCAAGTTGAGCTTTCCTCTCCAGCAGTTGAATTCGAAAATGAGAGGCAGAGGAGTGTTGTTCCTTAAGCTTTGACACTTCAGTATGCACCTGGAAAACAAAACTCTGGTCTCTAGCCAATTTCTCATCCGCAGCCTTGGAAGCATCACAAATGCTGATGTAGAAGTCAATAGTAGCTGCTGTCTGGGATAGATGACTTTAGGCATTCATGCCGGGCTGCTCAGCAATTTTGCAGCACTGAAGAAACCCATTTCTGATTATAAGCCTTTGTAGAGCCTCGAAGGGAATCCTCGAAAAGGAGATTAGCAATTCCAGACAGGTGTCTAAGTCTATCAAAGGTACAGAAGGCTTGCTGCTGGAGGAAGAAGAGCTCTCAAAAATTTCCAGCAAAGAGTCAGCCAAAACTAATGGCTCAGCTTCCTCATTGAATGTTGGAGAGGTAGAGGGTATGTCAAAGAGACTAGCTAGTCTTGCTTCGAAGACATCAACCTCATCTCTAGACATAAGGGGCGCAGAAAGAGTTGTGGTGGAAGACACAGAATACTGCATAGGGATAGGAGAAATGGGTGAAGCATCTTTAGCAGTCTCCATGATCCTAGCCACCAATGAATCAAGTGAAGAAGGGCTGGAGCTAGGTAAAGGTGATAAACCACGAGTTGGAGAGCTACCAGCACCCTCAATAGGGGAATCAACTGCCATCAGAGATGGAGTAGCAGTTAGAATTTCCTTGGAAGAAGGAGGAGGAGCAAGGCTCGAAAGAGAAGTAAATTGAGGAAAGTCAAGAGACAAGAAAGGGAGGTATGGCTTTAAGCCAAGAGAAGGAGATGCAGGAATGTTTGGCCTCAGGAGAGGTACAGAAAGTGTAGGCCTTGGAAGTGAGAGTAATATCTGGATAGCCTCCACATGCTGCATTTCATCAACTTCAACTAAAACTGAGGGAGTCCTCATTGGAAGGATAGGCTCAGTAGTTGCTGCTGCAAAAAGGAAGAAACGTAATGTCAAGCTTCAATGTCAAAATTTGATAAGGAAAAACAGTAGAAGCATGAAAGAAATTACTTGTTTCAGAAATGTTGGCAGCGATGGGAGAGCTACGAAGGGAGTAGTGTTTGGCAGTTTGTTGCCTTCTTGCAGCCTCCCTTTGTAGTGCATCAACCGCAGCAGCTTCATCCTTCAGAAATTGTTGCTGCCGTCTCTTCTCAACTCTCTCAAAGACAATTATAGCCTTGGAATGTTCCTGCTCTACTGCCTTGGCTGCTGCCTCATGAATGGAGTCTTCAATCAAGTCAATAGCAGAAACAATCACTTTCTTTTTCTTCCTTCTTGGCAATGATACTACCGGCTCCTTTTCGCCCTCCCTCTCTTCAACTTGGGGTTCAGATTCTTCAGAGGTAAGTTCTTCCTCTACTATTGTGGTAGTTGCCTCGTGAGTAGGATTTTCGATTATATCAGAAGGGGAGACAACCACCTTTTGTCTCTTTGTTCTTTGCAAAGGTACTTCTTGCTCTTGCTTAGATTCAGATTCCTCAAGAGAGAGGATTAGCTTCCTTTTCTTTTTCTGTTGTTGTCTCTCTTTGAGAGTGGCCAAAATTTCAGCTTTCTTAGGGGATTCCTCTTGTGGGAACTCTGCACCAAAAAATATGAGTGTAAAGAAAACAAACAAACGATTCAAAAAGAAAAAGGGGCATGAAAATACCAACCCTTTTTTGAGGCAGCTCTAGTGACTCTAGATGGAAGGGGTGAAGCTGCAAGAGCAGTTTTGGCAGTTTCAGAAAGAGGGGAAATGTTCTCAACTGTTGCTGGCTTAGCCTTTGAAGGCACTCCTAACCCTATTAGCAAGTCATGAGGGTGTACAGATAGGCACACTTCCATATTGACTGTCCACCAGCTTTGGAATCTTTTCAAAACTAAGCCAGATGGAAGAAAGGGGACAAATTGAAATTCATTCAATTCCTTCAGCAGTTTGAATATTGCCGCCTCTAGCTTTGATTTGGATATCCTCAAATCTCTAGCCGTAAGGTGGACATTTGAAAGACTGCAAAGTGGAACAGGTATCCCTTGAGTGAGCCCAAATTGTCTAGCAAACTGCGAAGGACAATACGCCTCAGATATGCATTTATAAGCTCGAGGGTTTAGAGTGCCAATGAACAACTCCCTTGGTAGCAGTATAGAAGCCCACATATCTTTATGAGGTGAGGTGGAACACTCTTTATCAGCCAGAAAAGTATGCAGCCAGGCAGGTCCTTTATTGGCATCGAAAGGACAAAAAAATGAGGCAGATGGAGAAATAGGGAGTTGGTGAAAGAAAGTAAGATAATAAGTAAAGGAAGCAGGATAAAGAACAATCCTGGCATACTTCTCCCCATAGGTGCTAGGATCCTGAACCAGAAATTTTACACATTTAGAATGCAGATCAGTGAAATAGGCGAAGAGCCAGAGCTGGAGCACCCAGAGGGGACCTCTTTGGTTAACATAAAGAGGTTTTTCACAAAATTGAGAGCAAGCTCTGTAAACATGACCTAAAAGATAAGGAGCAAGAGCTATACGTTTTTTCAAGACAAGTGCCTTCGCGAGTCGAGCGAACTCAGGCATAATCCTCTGAGATGATGTACAAAAGAGAAATTTGCATAACTAGTATAAAATGAAGGAAAAGAGTTCTCTGTCTTTCACTGGGCCTTCCCTTTTATTTTCAGCCTTTACGAAATCACTGTAAGAGGAGTTTAAGACTGGAAAGGAAAATTTGACAGGAAGGTCTGGGTAGTTGGGAGTGAAAGGAGAGCCAAGGGGTGAAAGCCCTAAGAGATGGCAAATATCAAGAACGGTGGGGGCCATCATGCCGCACCGAAATTGGAAGAAATTAAAAGCCATATTCTAAAAACATAAAGCAGCAGGAATTAAAAAGGGGTCCTCAGGAATGATGAACCTGGAAAGACAAAGGGCGTCGAGGATACAGAGCTCCTGCAGGTCATCTTCTCTCACAGGTACAACTCTGTCATACCATTCCTCCCATTCGGTTCTCAATGTCGGCCAGCAACGATAAGGCCGGGTCATTCTCCAATTGCTCCAGTCAAGCCCTCCTTCGTAGAGAAGAAAGTGGTCCTCCAAACGGGGGTATAAAGCTGGAAGTTGGTCAGGGGCTTCCCGAAAGATGGGACCTAGGACGTACTCTTGTTGGTTGTTGTGGCGAGGAACAAAGAGACGTCCATCTATGGCGCTTGGCCCACCAGTTGTTAGCTTGGCAATTTCTTCATCAATACATTGTTTCAAAGCCATGGTAGGGCTGATACGGTCGCCAGCAAGCATTTTCAGCGAGGAAAGATCCATTGGTAGCAAGCAGCAAGGAAGAGAGGGTTAACAAAAGATCAGTAGAAAGAAGGGTTTGTGCGTTAAAAGAGCAAGTGATTTCAGAGCACGAAACAAAGGGGTTTTTAAAGCTTTTGTGTCTAGAAAATACATTACGTAAGTTGTTAAGTACTAGAAGTACGAATACAAAGAGTTTTCTTCAATATTGATACTTTTGGAGGGAAAGACACAGCCCAGACGCTGAGGCTAGCTTCGAAGTAAAGTATTTGGCTTCGAAACCAAATTTTGGCGCTGAAAGTCAAATAACATCGGCTTCGAAAAAGAGAAGCCGGCTTTGAAGCACATTCCATACTTAAGGATGCAAGAATGCTCAAGTATTTGTTTACTTCAGAAAGTGAAGTCCTTCGAAGCAAAACTTATGGCCCCTTAAGGATGTGAATTGTTGTTCGAAACATCAAAACCAATAGTTGGTTGGTGTATATACGGAAAGACTTTGTCTTTTGGATTAAAAAAGATTGAACTATTGTTCGAAGCGAAAATGGTCAATTTAGGATTGATTGATCATACTAGCCATGACCATATATTGGTTATGACTAAAATAAGCTTTAAGGATAAGACTGTTGAATTCGAAGCACTGTTTCTAGATGAAAATCAGCAAAAATGTCAACTGTATTCCATAAATTGGAAAAGTTCATGTTGATTCTTAGTATTTCATTTTTAAACAATCGAGTCCATATTCGAAGGATAAGACTATTGAATTCGAAGCACTAGTTCTAGATGAAAATCAGCAAAAAATGTCAACGGTATTCCATGAATTGGAAAGGTTCATGTTGATTCTTAGTGTTTCGTTTTTAACAATTGAGTCCATATTCAAAGAATAAGATTGTTCAGTTTGAAGCTCTGAATCGGCTTTTAAAGACAAATGGAAATAGAGTCGAACAATGCCAAATAAAGAAGAATTTTGTTTATATTAAAGCCAGAGCAATTACATCGAATGACCCTATCTGGGTATAAACTCAAGCTCATAAAAATAAGGAATGGAATAAATAACAAGATCATGAAATTTAGTCCAACAATGATCAATGAATTTTTGTTCTTTCTTTATTATATCTTCTATTTCTTCTAACATTGGCTACATGAGCTGATGTGCTCTCACTTTGTAGTAGAGCTCTTCAGCCTTTATTTCGAAAGCTGCCTCTCTTGATCTTTGTTCCAATTCGTCTATGACCAAGTCATCCCAATACGCAGAATCTTTATTCTTGAAATCATCGAATTCTTCGATGAAGTTCTCTGCTTTGTACTGGGCCTGAATTCGAAGAGACGAAAGTTGGTCTAAAGATTGTGTAGTGGCCATAGAATTTCGATGCCAGTAGAGGAGCAATGGAAGTTGGTCCAGGAACATATGAAGTTCTGCTTGCGCAAGGGGATTAAGGACATGACTCCTAGTCAGAATATCACAAGCCCATCGAAGGTTCTTGAGAGGGACTTCGTCCTCAAGAGCATTGAAGGGCAAGTGAGAGAAAGCTGCAAGCAGGAGTTGAGCTTGTTTCCGCTCAGCTAGAGTAGGGGAAGGTGGAGGTTTGTAAGGTGGAAAGACTTTATCCATGGGAAGGGCAAGCCTCAGTCTCTCTGTCCAGCAAAGAGTTGGCGGAGGAGAAGGTGTGGATGCTTCTGTTTCAGGAGATGGAGAAGAAGGTGTAGATGCTTCAATTTCAGGAGATGGAAAAGAAGGTGTGGATGCTTCTATTGTGGGAGATGGCACGGGAGCAGAAGGAACAAAGGCATTAATATAATCGAGCCAGTCAGAAGAACAAATCTTCGCCTTTTAGGCCAAGAATGATAGGTTGTACCCTTGTGTTTCTTCCAAGCGCCGGGCAGTGTGCACTATCTTTGTAGGCATGGAGGATGTGTACCATGCTACAAGCAGATTCTCCTCCAAACTACGTTGATGGTCAATGGGCACGTAGGGATAGACCACTGAACTTCGAGCGTAGGAAAGAAACTCTAAAGGGTCAGTGAACTCAACAAAATGATGGTTGATTCGTTCCCTCAGATCATAGGTCTCAGGTGTTGACCAGCTTGTCCAGTCAGAAACCCCAGAAGAGGAAGAAGTTGTAGCTTTATCCCATGCAAAGGTTTGTGAAGAAGAGTTTCCCAAGTCCATATTTGTAACTTTCCGAATCAAAGGTTTGAGAGCAGTTTGTTCGAAGTACAAGGGGGAGTTAGAGGAAGAACTTCTTGTATCTATATCTGTAACTTTTTGAATCGAAGGATTAAAGGCAATGTGTTCGTAATCCAAAGGTTGGTAATTTGCAAAGGCTTCCATGACCTGAATATAGAAAGGTGGGTAAAGATGGCTAATTAATGCGTGAAAGTTCTTTCGAGGAAGGGCAACATCATCATAGGACTCTTCGTGTGCTCGATCAATGGAGGGAAAAATTGATTCGGCCATAGAAAATATATTAGTCTGTTCGAATACTAAGGTGGTGGGGGTGTTCAAAACATTGAAGAAGAGTTTTAATGCAGATGATGAATGACAGTTGCATTCCTAGGGGAATGCAAACCTCATACACGTTCTAAAAAATGCGGGAGAAAGGCTTTGATCCACTAATATCACCAAGTATTGGGTATATTAGTGCGGGGGGTAATGTTGGCTACATATTTTGTACAAGCCAGTTACAATTCAACATGTGGCAGAATAAGGGTAATATAGGAAGACTATTCAAGTCTTCGATCCTGATCGTACGCGTGGCAGTTAGTATTGGTTCTCACGTGATCTAAGTAGCATTGGATCAATAAAGAGGTGCAAGGTAACGTGGCTTCAACGGTTACTCAGATTCAAATTCAAATATAGGAGGGAAGCCTAACTGCAAGTGATGGCGTAATGGAACTACTTATAAGGCAGCATGATCAGCAATCATGGAGGAGCAGTTCAACGGTTTGAAGTGCAGTTTGATGGTCATCCTTGAGAAGTATAAATAGCGGGGAAGACCCCAGAAAAAAGCTCCAGACTCATATCATACAAACCAATCTTACTTTACATATTTTCTTTTTCAGTTTTACATTTCCAGTCTTTACATTTCCTGTTCTTTAAATTCCTGCTCTTTATATTCCTGTACTTTAAATTCCTGCATTGCACTTCATTCATAGGAGTAGTTTCAAGTAGATCATTGCTGTAAACCTCTACGAGGCTGAGTTTGGATCATTGTAAGTTTTCATTCTAATGAAATACTTCAATTGCTCTTCATTTAACTGTTATTTTGCTTAATTTCTCCTAAGTCAAGTCACCAGTAAAAGTCCTCTTCATTAAGGCTGAAAGAACTAAAACACAATCGTCTGATAATTGGTTGGCAATTAACATTTCTGTAAGGACTTATTGATCCTTGCTGGCACGCTCGCATTTACAAAAATACCCTTCGAAAGCCAAAAAGCCAACAGATATGTATTGAAAAATGCATTTTTAATTATATAGATAAGGCAAAAGATATTTGTAATTATCCAGTTACAGTGTGGTGAGACCTTTTATAAATTTTTATTGTAGTTTTTTACTTATTTTTTTTCACATTTTAAAATGCAAAATTAGTAATTAAATTTCTATATTGAAGTTTTGCTAAAATTTTATTCATAATTAGTATATTTTATATTTTTTTTATAATTTATTTATTTATTGTTTTGTGGTATACATTAGTTGTTAGTAGGAAAAGTGGGCCATACAATCCAGAAGAATTAACTATTGTCAATGCAAAATTACTATATAGAATCAACCACAAAATCATGTATTGCAATAGTTCTATATTTTGGTCAATAGAGAAACATGATGAAGATTTCTATGAGAGTAATTAATTTTTCTTCTATCCTTTTTAATGTATATTGAAGACATAAAAAATTTATAATTTTTCTTCTATCTTGTAGTAGTTCAATTTCTCCATCTGTGATATTCATGCACAGGTGAACTTCTTAAAGCAGGTTGTTAACTAAAATATGTTAAGAGATTGTTAATTCTGTGTCAATTAATTTTTCTTTATGGCAGTTATTAAACCTCATTCTGCCTTCTTACAGTTATCTTTGTCAAATTTACATAACCAGACACTTTCAGGTTGAGACACCATTGACCTTCAACCTCTAATTATGGACAACATTACTATTTTTGGTCACGTAAGTTGTTTTCTTTTTTATTTATTTGAAAAAAAAAATACATTTTTCTTGTAAGCCGAAGTCAATTTTCTTTTCTTTTCATTATTTTTTATCTAATTTCCTTATAACAAAATGCTCTTTTCTTATGATTTACAGATGGATGGAGACCTACGTCGAACTATAATATCGACTCCTTTTACTCATTTTTCTTACATGTATAAATTTTTTATTTTTTTTACCTCTAATTCTTTTGTATTTTTAGGTTCAATTTCTTCAAGAAAGAAATGCTAATGTTGTTATCCGTGATGAGCGTGACCTTAATGTCATTTTTGTTCGAGAGGTAGGCCCAATTTAATTATATAGATTTTTTTTTGTTCAAAACACCGTATATTCTTATTTACATTTTTTTAAAAACTTTCTACTGTTGCTAATGTTGTATTTTTATTTTTTGTAGGCAAAGGAAAAGGAAATTGCCAGGGCACTGTCGAAGAAAAACAAAAAGACCACCATTTCGGGCAAGGGGAAGGAAAACGCATGTTCAGAAGTATAGCTCATCAACATTTTCATTTTAAGTTCCTTTTTTTTTTTTTTGAAATATTTATTTTGGAGCATAAACCTCGATCATTTTTTTTAATTATTTTTTAATGTAAAATTGACATACTAATTGTATAGTGCCATATATTGTTTTTATAGTAAACAGTTTCATGCAAATTTGTGAAATGTTTTTTTAAGCATGCTAAAATAGCCTTTGTACAAAAACATTATATGTTTTTAAATTATTATTGTTCTTCTTTGGCTTTCTGCTATTGGCATGAAGATCTACAAGAGAAGAAAAAAGGAAGAGAACAAAATAAAAATGAGGGGAGAAGGGATACAGAATGAAAAGGTTTTCATTTTTTTTACAAAATATCAGAAGGAAAGGGAATTAAGATATCGTAAATTAATACAAATAAAAAATGAATAGAAAAGTATAAAACAGTAGATGATAATATTCATATTTTAGGTATCTTATGAAATTAATTTTCATGTTTTAGGCACATAACAATAATGTTATATCGAAAGCTGCGTTGGCTTTGTTAGAAATGGTTTTGAAAAATATGATTTTTCTTTAACTTTGGTCTATTTTTTAGGTGGGACCCATACGCCAAAGTTGGCGGGTCTAAGTGGTAACACGTTTTATGTCGCGTTGTGATTCACGTGATATATTTGGTTGCTCAAAACCATTATTAGGTGAATGGGAAATTGAAGCCAAAGTGAGCTCCATGGAAATTGAGTTTTTGGTGGAAATTCCTTAAGGTTTGAATAAAGGCTTGTCCTACATTGCTTTGGTGGGAAGAATTTTGTGAGTTTATAAGGCATGGGTTTGTAAGTTGGGGTAGACCCCAAGGGGTACTCAAGTTTTATAGAGAGGGAAGTTATGGGCAAATTGGGCTAGACCCAAAAATAAACACGCGCGCGCGCGCCGTCGTCCGGGCAGGTAGGGCTGGGCTTGGGCACAGGTACGTGGTGTGAGGTTGGGTTGGGCTTGTCCGACCCAATATTTATCTTTTTGGGCTAAAAATATTTGAATTTAATTTTATTTTTTGGTAAAATAAAATATGTCCAGTTTAAATTTCAATTTTTTGAATTCAAATTTGTTACACCTCTTTAGAATTTTTTGTACAGGTTCATATCTGTCCAAACAGATCCGAATCTGTCCAGATTCAAACCCAAAACAGTTTTTATCTGTTTGAAATTCAA
Organism: Camellia granthamiana; assembly: GCA_036172215.1. Taxonomy (NCBI): domain Eukaryota; kingdom Viridiplantae; phylum Streptophyta; class Magnoliopsida; order Ericales; family Theaceae; genus Camellia; species Camellia granthamiana. The sequence continues at coordinate 133,051,643 of CM069911.1, forward strand.
ACCAAATCTGTTAATCTGTTCGAACAAGTACCATACCTGTTGGATTCAAACCTAACAGCCACCATTTTCATCTATAAATAGACTAGTCCTCACTTGGTTTTTTCACTCAATTTTCATCCAAAAAATTCTGTAATTATTCTACATTTTGCTGTATTATTTTCTTGTGAGAAAGTGTATAAACACAAAGTGTGTTCGTTGTGCAAACAGTTTGTAGTACTGCTACTGTTTGTTGTTGATTATTTTATCCTGGGAGATAGATGTCCACAATCTGAAAGCACCATGGAGATGACGAAACTGTCTTAAGGACACAATGTTAAATACTGGAATTGATCAGAAAATTTGTTCAAGAAATTAACTTGGTAAGTTATTAATTTACTTTTTGTTTTATTATTTTTCTGCTTTAGATTTTGATTTTGATTTTGATTTTGTTTTTGTAACAAAATATTTGTTTTATTTATTTTATTTTATTTTTTGGTTTGATTTTTGTAATCAAACAATCTCTCTCATTTCCTTATTTCTTCTGTATTCCGTTTGTTGTTAAGTACACAAACAGAATTTATTATTTAAATATAGTGAAGATTGTTCTACAATCTTAAGACATATTCTTTTTTGGTGTCTTCATCGTATTTAATTTTCTGTGCTTTCACAAAGTAATATTCTGGTTAGAAAATACAAATAGTAGTAATATACTGTTTATTTTCTTTGACAACTAGTCGTAATATACTAGTGTCATTAACAATTGCAGAATATTAATTTGTATTATAGAAAAATTATAGTATTTTATTTTTCTAGTTTTAGTAATAAGAAAAATAACATTATTTTGTGTTATAATTTATTTTTTGGTTTTAGTAACTAGAAAATTAATTTATGTTTTGATTTTTTTTCTAATTTTTGTAATCAGATATTATGGCTGCTGAAAGTAGTATTCCAAATCCGATCGTTACAACGACTCTGGTCCCTATCCAGAACCATGTTCTAGTTCCGATAAATCATGGAGAAAAATCGAAAAAATTTAATGGCACTGAATTTAAGAGATGCAGCAGAAAATGTTGTTCTATCTTACAACTCTAAATTTGGCCCGGTTTCTCCGTGAAAAGGCTCCAGTACTTAGAGAGAATGAAAGTGATCAGAAGTTGTTGCGCTGTAGATGCTTGGAAACATTCTGATTTCCTGTGCAGAAACTACATCCTCAATGGCCTTGACAACATGCTGTATAATGTTTATAGCCCTCTGAAAACAGCAAAAGAATTATGGGATTCTTTGAAGAAAAAATACAAGACAGAGGATGTCGACACAAAAAATTTGTTGTCAGTAAATTTTTGGACTTTATTATGGAAGACTCCCAAACGGTAATTTCTCAAGTTCAAAATTTTCAATTAATTTTGCATAATATTCATTCTGAAGGTACGTCTCTTAGCAAGTCTTTCCAAGTCACTGCTTTAGTGGAAAAGTTACCACTGGCTTGGAAAGATTTCAAAAATTATTTAAAACATAAACTCAAGGAGATGACCATGGATGAATTGATTGTAAGACTAAGAATTGAGGAAGATAACTGAAAGGCTGAAAAAAGGAATGGTAAAAATCCTATTGAGTCCAAGGCTAATGTGGTTGAACAAGTGCACAAACCACATAACAAAAAGAGGAAGTTTAGTGGAGATGGTCCTAAACAAGGCGACAACAATAGCAATAAGAAGTTCAAAGGAAAATGCTATAATTGTGGCAAGACCGAACATCGAGCTTTTGACTGCCGCCGCGCTAAGAAGGATCGCGGAAGTACAAGTAAGAAGACCACCAATCAGGCCAATGTGACAGAATTAGATTATATCTTTGACAGGGTAGATGACATCAATCTCTCTACTGTGGTGTCTAAGGCTAATTTGGTTGGAAATCCCAAGGAATAGTGGGTTGACACTGGAGCAACTCGTCACATTTGTGCGGACAAGAAGATGTTCACTACCTACAATGAGGCTGCAAATGGTGAACAACTTTTCATGGAAAATTCTTCTACTTCTACTGTGGTTAGACAAGGAAAAGTGATCTTGAAGATGACATCAGGGAAGGAATTTACCCTTAACAACGTACTGCATGTACCAGACATTCGAAAAAATTTAGTTTCTGGTTCTTTGTTAAGTAAAAATGGTTTTAGGCTTGTATTTGAGTCTGATAAATTTGTATTAACAAAGAGTGGTATGTATGTTGGTAAGGGATACATAAGTGATGGTCTCTTCAAGTTGAATGTAATGACGGTTGTACCAAAACTTGCTATTAATAAGAATAACACATCTTTTGCTTATATTCTTGAGTCGAATTTATGGCATGGTAGATTAGGACATGTAAATTTTAATGTTTTGCGTAGATTAATTGGTTTGGATTATATACCAAAGTTTGAAATTGATCCTAATCACAAATATGAGATTTGTGTAGAAGCGAAACTAACTAAGGCTCCATTTAAATCGGTTGAAAGAAAAATTTAACCTCTATAATTAATTCATACAGATGTATGTGATCTTTAATTTGTTCAAACTAGAGGAAGCAAAAAGTATTTCATAACATTTATCAATGATTGCACAAGATATTGTTATGTATACTTACTTAGAAGTAAAGATGAAGCCTTAGAAATATTTAAATTCTACAAAACTGAAGTTTAAAATCAACTTGGAAAAACTATTAAAATGGTTAGAAGTGATAGTGGTGGTGAATATGATGCACCTTTAAATAAATTTTGTGCACAACATGGCATTATTCACCAAACTACAATACCCTATTCTCCACAACAAAATGGAATTGCCAAAAGAAAGAATAGAACCCTTAAAAAATGATGAATGTCATGTTACTAAGTTCAGGCTTACCGCAGAACTTGTGGGGAGAACCAATATTATCTGCTAATTATGTTCTTAACAAAATACCTCACAAGAAAACTAACAGCACTCCTTATGAATTGTGGAAAGGTCGACCACCTTCCTACAAACTTAAAAGTGTAGAGGTGTTTGGCAAAGGTAGAAGTTCTTGTTCCTAAAAAGACTAAGATAGGACCAAAAACAGTGGATTGTGTGTTTATTGGTTATGCTCAAAATAGTAGTGCATATCGGTTTCTGACTTGTAAATCAGATATACCTGATAAAAATGTGAATACTATTGTAGAGTCAAGGAATGCTATGTTTTTTGAACATGTCTTTCCTTACAAGAAATAACAGCAATTAAGTTCGCAGAAAAGAACTTATGATTGTACACAAAGTCAAGAGACTAATAACAATCAAACATAAGAGACTAGTAATGGTCTTGACCAACAGGATTTAACTGATGATGAACCAAGATGAAGTAAGAGAGCAAGAATATCAAAATCCTTTGGTCAAGATTTTTTGACATACTTGTTAGAAAATGAACCTCAAAGCTTTAAGGAAGCAATGACAGGTCCTAAAGCACCTTTGTGGAAAGAGGCTGTTAATAAAGAAATTGAATCCATTATGCAAAATCATACTTGGGAATTGGTGGATCTTCCACCTAGTTCTAAACCTCTTAGATATAAGTAAATATTCAAGAGAAAAATGAAAGCAGATAGTTCAATAGACAAGTATAAAGCAAAACTTGTAGTAAAAGGTTACAGAAAAAAGGAAGGTCTGGATTATTTTGACACATATTCTCCTGTGACAAGAATAACATCCATCCGCATACTTATTGCCATAGCAGTGTTGTATAATTTAGAGATACATCAAATGGATGTTAAGACAGCTTTCTTAAATGGTGATCTAAATGAAGAGATCTATATGGAGTAACCTGAAGGGGTTGTAGTGCCATGGCAAGAAAAGAAAATTTGTCGGCTTGTAAAATCTCTTTATGGATTAAAACAAGCACCTAAGCAATGGCATGAAAAATTTGATCATGCTATACTTACTAATGGGTTTAAGATAAACGAATGTGACAAGTGCGTCTATGTTAAAAATACTGACCAAGGATATGTCATAGTTTGTCTTTATGTGGATGACATACTTATTATTGAAAGTAGTTAAAACATGATCAAATCAACTAAGAAAATACTGAACAAAAGATTTGATATAAAAGATATGGCGGTCACAGATGTAATATTAGGAATAAAAATTACTAAAACATCTGATGGATATGCATTATCTCAATCACATTATATTAAGAAAATTCTTGGTAAGTTTATCAAGGATGATATGAATATAGCTAGAACACCTGTAGACATCAGTCTTTATTTATCGAAAAACAAAGGTAATGTGGTGTCTTAGTTAAAATACTCCCAAATCATTAGAAGCCTAATGTACCTAATGAATTGTGCTCATCTTGATATAGCTTATGTTGTTAGTAAATTGAGTAGGTACACTAGTAACTCCGGAGAAGACCATTGGAAAGCGATCATTCGGGTTCTTAAATATCTAAGATTTACCTGTGATCATGGTTTGAACTTTAGTCGATATCCAGCAGTACTCGAAGATTACTATGATGCCAATTGGATATCAAATACTAAAGATTTAAAATCCACTAGTGAATATGTCTTTACTCTGGGAGGCGCTGCTGTTTCTTGGAAATCCACGAAACAAACATGCATTGCACGATCCACGATGAAATCTGAGTTCATTGCTTTAGATAAAGCAAGAGAAGAAGCAGAATGGCTTCGTCACTTATTAGAAGACATTCCAATGTGGCCAAAACCTGTGTCAGCTATCTGCATTCATTGTAATAGTCAATTTCCAATAGGCATGGCACAAAATCATATATATAATGGTAAGTCACAACATATTCGTCGTCGACATAATACCGTAAGGCAATTGCTCTCAAATGGAATATTCTCAATAGATTATATAAAATTTAAAGAGAATATTGCCAATCCGTTAACAAAAGGTTTGACAAAAGAGCAAGTGTATAGTTCATCGAAGGGGATGGGATTAAAGCCTATTACATAAGAGTCATCATAATGGTAACCCTACTTATAGGACTGGAGATCTCAAGAACTAAGTTCAAAGGGACAACTAAGTTATGTGTGGCTCACCAGAAATCATCAAGGGATTAAAATTCCCTACCCATTCTTATGGTGAGAGTGATATCTGCAATATGTGTTGTATGTAGGGTTTTTAGGATAAGTTTTGCTTTTAATGATTACTTATATCTTAATTTAGGCATTAAAATCAAAACGAGTATAAGAGATATTCACAATAAGAATCACCTGTATGATTGTCGAACTGGGGCTGGTTCTATGAGAATGAAGATGCTAAATTTTCTAGAAGCACTTATGAAAATTTGAAGTTTTCAAGGCCAAAATGAACATAACCGTGAGAAGCACGATGCGCCAAAAGATATTTTGTGTGAAATCTATTGTCTTGGCTTACACAAATGGCTGAACAATTCAAGGCATAGCGTCCATTGGTTAGCTAGTAAGTCCGATAGGTTATCACTAGGAAAGGTTCAAGGCCAAAAGCTACCTATCCTGATGCAAAATATTTTCGATTTATACTCTTTCGACAAATTCTGCATATTATTGCATTTTCGTTGTCATCAAATTCCATTCATGTGGGGGATTGTTAGAAATAGTTTTGGAAAATATGATTTTTCCTTAACTTTGATCTATTTTTTAGGTGGGACCCATATGCCAAAGTTGGCGGGTCTAAGTGGTAACACGTTCTATGTCGTGTTGTGATTCACGTGGTATATTTGGTTGCTCAAAACCATTATCGAGTGAATGGAAAATTAAAGTCAAAGTGAGCTCCATGGAAATAGAGTTTTTGGTGGAAATTCCTTAAGGTTTGAATAAATGCTTGTCCCGTGTTGGTTTGATGGGAAGAATTTTGTGGATTTATAAGGCATGGATTTGTAACTTGGGATAGGCCCAAAAATAAACACACGCGCACGTACCGCCATCCTGGTGAGCAGGGCTAGGCCTACGCTTGGGTTGGGTTGGGCTTGTCCAACGCAATACTTATCCTTTTGGGCCAAAAATATTTGAATTCAATTTTATTTTTTGGTAAAATAAAATCTGTCCGGTTTGAATTTCAATTTTTTGAATTCAAATTTATTGTACCTCTTCAGAATTTTCTATACAGGTTCATATCTGTCCAAACAGATCTGAATTTGTCTAGATTCAAACCTAAAACAGTTTTTATCTGTTTGAAATTCAAACCAGATCTATTGATCTGTTCGAATAAGTTCCATACCTGTTGGATTCAAACCTAACACCCACCATTTTCATCTATAAATAGACTAGTCCTCACTTGGTTTTTTCACTCAATTTTTGTCCAAAAAATTCTGCAATTATTCTCTACATTTTGCTGCATTATTTTCTTGTGAGAAAATGTATAAACACAAAGTGTGTTCGTTGTGCAAATAGTTTGTAGTGCTGCTACTATTTGTTGTTGATTATTTTATCCTGGGAGATAGACGTCCACAATCTGAAAGCACTGTGGAGAGGACGAATATGTCTTAAGGATACAGTATTAAACACTGGCCTTGATCAGAAAATTTGTTTAAGAAATTAATTTGGTAAGTTATTAATTTACTTTTTGTTTTATTATTTTTCTGCTTCAAATTTTGATTTTGTTTTTGTAACAAAATATTTGTTTAATTTATTTTATTTTATTTTCTGGTTTGATTTTTGTAATCAAACAATCTCTCTCATTTCCTTTATTTCTTCTGTATTCTGTTTGTTGTTAAGTACACAAACAGAATTTATTATTTAAATATAGTAAAGATTGTCCTACGGGCTCAGTGTGCACGGCGAGAACGTGAAAGAAATGAAAAGGCAAGCTTTGCATATCAATTGGGACAACGTTTGCGACGTGAACGAGAGAGATCAAGAAAATTGATTCCACCAAGCATAACTAAGACTCTACCGAGTACAATTAATACTCCACCGACTCAAAAAGGAGTAGTTTTTACACATCTTACTTCGCCAAGCCCATCTTTTATTTCACAAAGGAATTGGTAAAACACTGTATTTAATTCTATAAACACATATTTTTATAGTTAAGATTTTATTTTATAAATTTTATTTTGTACACAACAAATATTTGTAGGCCTACTTATGCAAGCCCATTCCTTCATAAGACTAGGAATATCGGTGTTATTATTCGCGATGAGTGCAATCTTAATATTATCTGCATTTCTAAGGTAAGTACAAAAATCAAGTTGAACATTGTATTCTGAATAAATTTTCATATTCTTAATAAATTCCATAAATACATATTCTTTTTTCGTATTTTGAATAAATTTTATTTATTTTTGGTAGGCAAATAAAAAGGAAAAAGGAAAAGGCCAATGCAATGTCTAAAGGAAAAAGAAAAGGCAACTTCCTTTGACAAAGGAAAGGAAAACGCATGTCCAATGGTATATTCTTCAACATTTTTTTTAAAAATATTTATCAAGTAAAACAAAGCCAATCATATTGTTAAAGTGAACATCAATCATGTATATTTTTTAAAATATAAAATTTGTGTTGTCAATTTTTCTTTGTGTGGATTTTTTTATATTTTACTAAAAAATTAAGAGAACGAAAAAAGGTATGGTTGAAATTTATTTTTCAATGCTCTTTGTTTTCTGTACACTCCAACAAAGTATTTTTAGCTCTCTTTAACATTTCCTAAAAAATAATTGTAACCTTGATCAACTTCAAGGAAAACTTTATAACATCTAAGCAAAGGAACAAAGGAACATAGGCATAAAAAATATTTCTAATTTTCTTAAAATTATCATGAGGCAAGGAAGCAGAATAAAGAAAATGTTTCCAATATTATTAAAATTATCACAAGGTAGGAAAAACAAGTAAAATATAACTAAAATTAAAAAAAAAATTATTGAATCAAGAAATGAAATAGTAGACAATAATATTTGTATTTTAGGTACCAATGATATAATGTTCACATTTTAGGCACACAATAATAATGTTATATCAAAAGCTACATTAGCCCAACGTGCACGGCGAGAACGGGAGAAATCAAGAGAATGTATTCAACCGAGACAAACTTCTTTAATACCATGTCGTCGTAGTCGTGCTTGCTTGGAACTAGGAACAAAGGCAATTGAGGATACTCAATCGACGCAAAAACGAACAATGGTTGCACATACTTCCACATGTTCGTTCTCAATGCCAAGCACATCTTTAGCTCCAGAAAGGAATTGATAAAAGACCGTGTTTAATTCTTCAAATACATACTCCTACTATTACCATTCTATTTTAATTTACACAGAACCAATATTTGTAGGCCTACTTTTACAACTCCTTCACTTCAAGAGGATCTATGTACTGATGAGGAATTAGAGGATATGCATATGAGTCCAACGGTTGATACGCGAGCACATATAAATTCATGTCGTCATTCTCTTGACAAGATAGATGTATTTTGTCTTTTCTATTTAGCATTACATTGGATGGATGAAAAATTAGTAAAATCATCTCTAAACCATCCTCTATTCGGACACATGTTGTTCAAAAGGAAAGGTTAAGCTTCCTCTGCTTATTATACCCCATTCACTTCTTCAGCATTATATGATGGGAATGATGATAAATCAAAATCGTTTCGATGTTATACTGGAGTGTATAATGCAACCAATGCTTTTACAAGTCTTGGTGCTACATTAGATCCAAGAGTACTTACTGGAAGAGGCCCTACATCAGTCACTATTCATGGGGAATTGCAACATCAAACAGGATCACTACTACCACAATCAGGACAAGATGCCGCTTATGCACAATTGTACATTTATGACTCTGATTCAGCTTTAGAAGTTCGCAATCGTAGAAATCCTCAATTAAGAAGAGATGTTCTAAAAACTATTCAAGATAGTTTATTACAGGTTAATGCATTTGTTGCTAAATTTCGCCGAGCTCATGCAATTTTAAAACAATTAGCCTTGACAGGACGAAATTTACCTGCTCATCTATACTACAGTTTAACAATAGATTGACAACGGTATAACCTACCAACTACAGATGAGATTGCAGTTGTAATACCAGATGATGGAACTAAGGTTAGTGGAATGAGAGATGTTATCTTATATTTATAAGGAAATAATGAGCTAATGCAAATCAATGAATGTCACCCAGCATATTTGCCATTACATTATGTTTTATTATTTCCATATGGTGAGCTTGGATGGGAACCGGAGATGAAACTGTGGGATGTTCAACGTAATCAGCCTTCAACTGATCGGCTTACTCAAATGGATTTTTATAGTTATCGTTTGTTTGAACGACCCACAGAGTATTCAATAATTTTGAGAGCTGACAAATTGTTTCAAGAGTTTTTGGTAGATGCTTGGGCCGCAACTGAACAAAATGGTTGACTTACTACACGCTTAATCAAGGGAAAATCCGTGCTGAACTTTACCAAGTTTGACAGATATTGATCCAAATGACCTACGACCCAATCAAATTAGTCAAAGGTTTGTTTTTGCATCTTCATTTCCTGGAGGTCCTAGACACATGTTTGAAATCTTTCAAGATTCAATGGTTATCACACAATACAACCAACATCCAGACATTTTCTCACCATGACTGCAAATCCTAATTGGCCAGAAATTACTTTGGCATTATTACTGCACCAAAAACCTATTGACCGTCCTGATTTAATTGCTCGTGTTTTTGAATTGAAGAGAAAGTGTTTGAGGAAGGAGATAGAAATAAACTAAGTGCTTGGTAATAAAGTTGCGCATATTTTTACAATTGAATTCAAAAAACGAGGCCTTCCTCATATGCATGCACTTCTATTTCTTAAGGGTCCAGACAAAATTCGGACAAGTGCTCAAGTAGACAAATCAGTTTGTGCAGAATTTCTAGATCCAAAAGATGAACCTATGCTTTTTGAAACTATCAAGTGTTGTATGGTACACGGACCATATGGTGCTCGATATCCACAAGCACCATGTATGGAAAATGGTAAATGCACTAAGAGATACCCTCAAGCGTTTGCAGAAACAACTATTATGGATCAAAATGGATATCCCATCTATCGTTATCACAATAATGGTCAAGTTCATATTGTGAGGGGGAAAAAAGTTGATAACAGAGACGTTGTAACACACGATGCATATTTTTTTAAAAGTTTCAATTGTCAATTAAATGTGGAAGTTTGTGCCGGAATGAGATGTGTCAAATATATACACATGTACATTTACAAGGGTTATGATCGTACAACGGTGGTGTTGGGATTTATAAATGAGATCCAACAATATCTCGATGCGAGGTATATTGGACCTCCAGAAGCTGTTTGGCGAATATTTGGTCATCCATTGCATGTAGAGATACCAACAGTTGTACGCTTAACACTTTATTTACCAGGAATGCACCGCGTTCTTTTTAATCCTGATGAATCATTAGAAATAATTGTTTCTAAAGTTGGGCAACAAATGTCAACTCTTATTGGTTTTTTTGCATGTTGTGCTTCTATGGAAGATGAATGTCCATTCACTTACCAAGAATTTTCATAACCATTTGCTTGGGTTAATTCAAAAAAGAGATGTAAACCAAGATAGCAGGGATATGCAATCGGTAGAATGTACTTTGCTAGGCCTAATTATGGAGAGAGATTTTATTTGCGTTTGCTATTAACTGTTGTCAAAGGACTAAAATCATTTCAATGCTTACACATGGTCAATAATGTTTTGCATGATACGTTTAAATCATCATGTGTTGTAAGAGGACTTTTAGAAAATGAAGAAAAATTGATAGAATGAAAACTGGTTATCAATTGAGTAGATTGTTTACTATTATTCTTACTCAGTGCTCTCCACTACAACCATATGCGTTATGAAATCAATTTTCAATGCATATATGTGATGATCTTGCACATGAGATTCGAACATTGTTTGCCATTTCTAAACCAACTGAGGCTCAAATTGAAGACTATGGTCTATATCTTTTGAATCAAATGCTCCAAGAATTAGGAAAAAGTTTAATTGACTTCCCGCCAACGCCACAATTTTCTACAAAGTGGAGTGCAGTAGTTGGTAACAGGTTGATATTCGAATATCAACAACTACAGAATGATGCACAACATGCAGATGTAGAAATTATTATTGATCGCCTCAACAATGATCAACGAACAGCTTATAATGCAATCACTTCCCCAGCCTTTGAAAAAAAAGGAACTATGTTCTTTTTGAATGGAGGTGCCGGAACAGGGAAAACATTTTTGTATACAATACGATTGCATTGAAGTGTCGCAAGCTTGGCCATATTGTTATTATCGTGGCTTCATCTGGAATTGCATCATTGTTATTGGTAGGAGGTCGCACTGCTCATTTAACATTTTCCATTTCATTAGATGTATTGTAAAATTCAATTTGTGAATTTAACAAGCAATCATTACAAGCAGAATTGTTTAGAGAAACCAAACTTATAATCTGGGATGAAGTTCCTATGCAGCATAGACATTGTGTTAAGGCAGTTGATCGCACACTTCGGGACACTTATGATAGTGAAAAGCCATTTAGGGGTATCACTGTTGTTCTTGGTGGAGATTTTCGACAAATGTTACCAGTTATAACCAAAGGAGTCCGTGAGCAAATTGTGAATGCATCATTAAGACACTCTTTTCTATGAAAGGATATATATGTTCTGTCATTAAATTTGAACATGCGCTTGAATCATGCAAATCTTGGAAACGCTAATTTTGCAAAATTCTTGATGGAGGTAATATTTCTTCAAAATTTTTCTCTATTATATACTATTTTTAAATTGATGAAATAAATTTGCATTTATGTACTTTAATTGATTTTACTTACTATTTTATTTATTTATATAGATTGGGACCAATCCTCAAGCAATTGTTAAACTTCCATCAATAATACACAAATGCCAAGATCTAAAAGACATAATCTCAATAGTTTATCCGCAACTGGATGTGGCAATGACATTGACTACAACATTTTTAACTGAACGTACAATTCTTTCTGCACGGAATGATGATGTCAGTGCTACCAATACTGTTGCATTGACTATTTTTCACGGTGACACATATACTTATTTGGCAGCAGACAAGATGTCTAAAGATGATGAAATTGATCGTACTATAATAAATAGATATCCTAATGAGTATTTAAATTTATTATATCCTCCTAGGCTACCAACTTTTAAAGTAGAGTTGAAAGTGGGTTGTCCTATAATGTTGTTAAGAAATATTGCACCAAAAGATAGACTGTGCAATGCCACAACATTGATGGTTTCTAGATGCAATACTCGCATAATTGAAGCTCAAATTTTAATTGGAGAAAAATTTGGCAATTTGGTATTCATTCCAAGGATATCCTTGACATTGTTTTCTTCAGAACTGCCTTTTCGAATGACAAGACATCAATTTTCAGTTCGATTGGCATATGCCCTGACCATTAATAAATCTCAAGGGCAATGTGTGAAATTTGTTAAGAGTTGATTTGCACACACCAGTGTTTAGTCATAGGCAATTGTACGTGGCCCTATCTAGATGCACATCTTTTGATCGTATAAGTTTCCTCCTTCCCAATGATGAGCTAGATTCTACTACAAATATTGTTTATCTTGAAATTTTGTTATAGTGTTACTTATGGATCAAATCACTTTTGTCAAAAGGTACAATTTATTTATTGATAAATTTGCTTCTATTGATTACAAATTATTATTTATAAATATTTTACTATATGTCGACTTTTGTAGGATTTGGTTAAAAAATATATGGAGCTCAAAAAGATAAATATAACTAGATTACTTCGATGGAGATGTAACAAGGTAATTTCAATTTGAAAGTGTTTTGATATATATATATACATTTTCTTTTACTAATATACTAACATTTTTATTTTCATAAATTAGTAGATTGTCGTACATGCTTCTCACTGGGGATACATACAAGTTAATACAAAGACTTTTTGGAAAGTGATAAGGTGCTCCTAGGAATTCTAAGAAAAAACAAGTTTGAAGATCATATTTATTTTTGTGAAAAGCGTACATATGCTAGTTACAATCCAAATTTTGTAAAGTTTCCTATCGATGTGAATTTTTTTACTTACAATAGTTTTGTAAAGCCTTTTATCTATGTGAAATTTATAACTAAGTTTAGATGTATATTGGATAATATTCATTTGAATTATTAGCTTATGTTATGAGTTTGTTTTTGTAAATGTAGCACACTAGGCGATATAGTCTTTTTTGTTTTATTATTTTTTCTCCCTAATATGCTCTTGAATTAGGTTAAAGAAAACTAATCATATTTTTATTTGGTTAAATTTGAATTTTTGCTTCCTAATATTGGTTGATGTGCTTAATTTGTTGTTTTGCATTTTCTTTGTATTACAGAACATTGACTGGTGTGCTTAAATTGTTATTTGGCATTTTCTTTGTATTTTAGAGTATTGACTGGTGTGCTTAATTTGTTTCTTATTTTTTTCTATTGCAGAGCATTGGCTAGCGTATTTCATTTGATTTGTATTGTTTGTGGGACTTACATTTTGTTATTTGTTTAAAATCTTATGCTTTTGTCATGCTTGAATTTTACGTAATATTTATGTGTTTACTTTTCACTATTTCGTTTACCTATAAATTTGCAAAATTTATGTTTAAATTGATTTATTTACCATTTCATTGATTTAATTTTCACTATTTTTTCTCACAATTTCATTTATTTAATTTTTTGCACAGTAAACTGACCACCAAACCATAAAAATTAGTAGATTTCAACCATTAGATTAAAATTGATGAAAAACTATAGCCATGAGATCTCTCTTCTTTATTTCAACCAAAACTCACTATCTAAAAAATATATGGAATATAGAAATTTATTTGGGTATTGCTATTGGCCAAGGGAATAAAGTGCTTATTTTCTGTTGCAAATTGCAAGTGGGTTAAATAAACAAAAATACTACAATAGTAAATATTTGGTGATATGGTCTTTGTTTGCATTTGTGTCATCACTATTTTCACGTTTTCTTGGCCAAGGTAATAATTGTGTCATCACTATTTTCACATTTTCTTGATAAATTGTAGCAATTTCCATCACATTGCCTCCACCACTACTAATCATGGACCATACCATTTTTGCCATTTAAATTTCTATTTGACAAACAAAAACGAAACTATTTTTGCATTGAGAGTTTGAGTTCAAATACTATATCAATCATAATGATATTATTGAAACTTGTTTATTGTTATAAATAAAAATTTATAGCAAAACTTATTGTTAAATTCAATTGGACAGTTTTTATATGTTTATTGTTAAGTTTATACTACAGACAAGGAGGGTCTAATTTTTTTTTATTTTTTATTAAGTTACATCTTTCTAAATTTTATAATTTTGAAAAATATTTAAATTGAGTGGATCTGAAAAGTGAAAATATTTTGATTAAAATATTAAAAAGTTCACTAAAAATTTTAAAACTATTTTTGAAAATTCCAAAACTAAGTAAGTTTTGAATTTTAAATTTGTAAAAATTATTTTTAATATATACAACCAAACAAAATTTTAAGTTTGACAAACTCTTTTCAAAAGTTCTAATCATAAAATTCATTTGAAAATTCAAGACCATACGGATCATCTATTTATATTTTTACCTCAAATTTTCTTTGAACAAATTGAATAGATTACATTTTAACCCAATAATTTTATATTCAATTACATTTTCATTCCAACAATAGTTTTATTGTGCCTTCAGGCACGGGTATACCCTAGTAAAAATATATCGAGATTCTAAAGGGGTCGTTTGGTAAACATTTTGGACTAAAAAATCACAAAAATGACAAAAAAAAGTCAAAAAATCACAAAATGACAAAATAAGCAAAAAGACAAAAAAAAAAAAAAAAAAAACACCATTCCAAAGCCAAAAAGCCAAGCAAGAATACCAAACAACTAAAAAAGTCCCAGATTAAAAAAGTCAAAAAGCCAACTAAAAAAGTCATTGCCAAACAAGCACTTAACCTCTGGTATTTTTCATTAGTAAGACTTGTATTTGTATGAGTGTAAGTCCCCATAATTTGAAACTTGTGTCACTTTGATCTTTAACTTTTTAATTATGATACATTTGACTCTGAAGATAAGGACAATTAACGATGTTTCATTTGTAAATTGTCCATTTCAAAGGTAAAGTTGTCATATAACTTATTTTGTATTGGTTAACTTGTATGTTATTTGAAATGTAATATTTTTTTTAATAAATAATGTCGGAACTTTTTTAGTTATAAAGTTTGGTTTGGTTTGATTTTCAAAATATATTTTCAGAATTTTTTTCTAAAAAACTAAAAATTAAAGGGTAAACTATTAATATGTCCTAATAGTTGGACTTAATTCCTATTAAGTCCTATTAAAAATAAGTTTTGATAAAATTGTCGTTAAAAATAATTTTTTGTGACAATTTTTTATATGTCGTTAAAAATTGACAATTAGTGACTTTTTTTGTCATGATTTTTATAAATTGTCACTAAAACTTACAATTAGTGACATTCTTTTATGAATTTTTTTTTTCATAGGACCTATTAGACAATAAGTCCACTTATTAGGACCTACACGTAAGTACCCCAAAATTAAATTGGTGAAAAAAATAAAAAGCACATTATTTTTATATAATTTTATCTTTTGGAAAGGTATAAATTATTTTTTTTCTCGTTAAACATGGTTGACAATTTTGATATTGTTATTAAACTAATCTATTAAATTAAAATATTCAAAAACTAAAAATATTTCGTATATTAAATATATCGATTACACATTAAAAATCTAATATAATAACCATCTATTACATAATAATCATGAAAAAATATCTATTATAAAAAAAAAATATCAACAAAAATAACCACTTATTACATAATCATCATCCAAATTTATATTGAAAAATAATTTGGTAAAAAAATAAAAATATAAAAATATAAAAGATTTATTTTTATCTTTGATGGGTAGAAACAATTTTTAAAAATTAAAAAATAATTTTTGACATTTATTTTTATCAAATTAGTTTATATTTTATCAAATTAATGATTTTATCCTTGAAATAAAACAATAGCTTTAATTGTCCTTATTTAAAATAAGATTCAAAATTTAAGATCAAATGTATTACAATTAAAAGGTTAAGAATTAAAATGACACAAATCTCAAATTACAAAAATCGTTAATATAATTCGTTATGTTTTATAAAATCACAAAATTAACACATCTTTACCCCACCACAGGCTCCGTTTGGTAGAACTTTCAAAATAGAGTTTCACATTCATTTTTGAGTGTGGTGTTTGTTTAGCGTTTTCAAAAATTAATTCTACATTCAGTTTTGAAAATTCGAGTGAAAACTCTTTCCAATGAGAAAAAATTTGGGTTAACCGGTGGTTCCACCGGTCGTCTGGCCTGTTAATCGGAACAGTGTTCGATTTTTTTTTTATATTATAAAAAAAATTGTGAATTTTTTTAAAATTTTTTTTATGAGTTTTGAATAGAATTTTGAATTGTTTGTTTGGTTATGAGTTGTAAGTTTTGTATCAAATATCATATGTCACATCAATTAATTCAAAACTCAATTTAAAACGCTTTTCAAAACTCATAACTAAATAAATTTTTCACACTCAAATCATAATTTTAAAACTCATAAAATTCAAAATATAACTCTATTTTCAAATCATAATTCTAAAATTATACCAAACACTATCTTAATTTTTCCTACTTCTAATAGAACATGGCAAAGGCGGGCACCCCAAACCCACCCTATTGCAGGTTTGTAGTGCCCGCAAACCCGCAACGGGGATTTTGTCCGTTCCGTTGCGAAGTCTGCGTACGGGGTCGAAGCATAATTTTTGAAATTACAAAGGGGTTGCCTATGCAATTTACCAAAATGCAACACATACCAAAAAAAGGAGTGACATGACAACACCCACCACACTCTTCGTTAGGAAGGAAGAAGAGACGGTGACGACGACTTTGCTAGCTTTCTTCGTCTTCTCACTCGCTTTTGATCACTGGTAAAAACCCTTCAATTTTCTTTCAATTCCTGGGAAAATCTTTTCTAATTCCATGTAATATTCATGTATCTCGTTGTTGTCAATGACTTATCTGTGTATTGTTTAATCATATTGTTCTTGATCCTTTTTTTGTCTTGTTTGTTTGATTTCTCGCTCTTGATAATCACTATTAACCCTCATTCTGAAACAAATTTTTTGTGGGTTTTGAACCAGTTAGCTCGATCAATTTCAACACAAAAGAGATGATGGGTATTGGGTCTCTGGGTAATGTTGGTTCGTCATCGTCATCGTCATCGTCATCGTCCAATTTATCGGCTTTAGCTCCTCCTTTTACAGTCGATCGTTCCAATCCCAAACCCAATTCAAACCCACTTGCGCATTTCACTGAATCGCCCTATGTGCCTTTCAATTCCTCTTTCCCCAATTGGCAATATTCACATTCTTCAGCTTCGGGAACTAATTTGTATTCCAATATTGATTTCGGAGTCGATTCAATTCGGACCACATGTGTTCCTTCAGCCAAGGATTATTCTTACTTGGGATCAAACTCTGTCAATTCACCCACTACCCATATGCCTCCATTAAACCCTAATGTTAGTTCCGCGACAGATTCATTCACTTTTCTGCAGTATTCGAGTGGTATACCAAGCAATCGTGTTGAAGTCGAGCCATATTATCCTCCGTTTGTCTCGACTCTTGTTGATGATGATAACCCTTTGGTGGCACTTAATGAACCTAGCTATGATTTGTTGTCCAATTCCTGTGTTGCCCCATTGGATGGATCTTTTCAAGTTGATTACACTCAAAGCTTGTCGGGTTTGGAGTACACACCACAGTGGGGTGGCTTTTGGAATAGATTGGCTGATGGGGAACAGGGTGAACGGGTAGAACCGGATGGAAGATTCTGCTCAGATGGGACAAATTTTGCTGGTTCATATGTTTACGAGAATTATATGAAACAAGGTATCAACAATTATGTTTGGAATTGTGGGATTCTTATGCTTATATGATTCTCATATATTATAGCTCGTTGTTGTTGTGGTATTAAATCACACCTTTCCTAATTTTAGATATGATTTATCGCATAATTACATAATCCTATTATTAACACATGCGTTTATTTTTCATTCTTTGATTAATGATTATGATTTAGGATATCATTCCTTTTTTACATTCTTGTCCAACAGCCCACTTTATCAGGATTCAGGATTGCTATTTTAAAATGTCTCCGGTAGTTCTGCTGTGGCCACAGGCCTGATTGCCTACACCTTAGCATTTCAGTCATCAGCTGAAATTATGTATTGTTTTGATTTTACAAGTTGGTAAACACAACAAGAAAACCTTGCCCCAACTTGCTCTTTATCTCCTGTTCATTTATAGTTGTGGTCGTCAATAGAGAAAAGGGGGCAAATTAGGGTTTGACAGAGGACCCTACGTGGTTGGATCTTGCTCAAGGTTTGACAAGAATTTTGCTAAGGCAAAAATGGTTTCAACTGCAGAGATGTCATCATGCTTATTTTGCACCCAATGTTATGGAAAAATGCTGTAGAGATACATCTATGACCCCTTTCTAATGATCTTTGTAGTGAGAAATTGACTTTATTGCCGACGTGTGCTTTGTGTGTTTAGGGGGTTCCCTATTTCTTCTTTTTATTTTTATTTGATAAGTATAAACGAAAGAAATGTGAATATATATGTGCTATGAAACAAGTTTGGTGAGCATAGATTAGAGAGTACATGTTTTGCCTGACTTATGTAAAACCTACGATTCACTTTTTATATATTTAGTTTAAGTCTTCTTGTTAGAAAAAGTATTGTTCTCAATTCTATGGGACAGTCATTTTCCACATCTTTTAGCTGGCCCTATGGAATCTTTTGATGCTTTTTTGCTCTGTGTATTGTTTGTCTGAAGGGTTTATAATATCCCTCAAGGAATAACATGCATCACTCACCAGTATGTGTCTACATCAAGTAGTACCTGACAGTTTGTTCTAACATGGGGCTAAATAGCCTAATGGGCACTCCTCCAGAATCATGTCTCTAGGGAATCCTATCTTGGATTCACTATCTGAATTTCGTTTGTTCCCACTGTTGCTTGCCATGTTAAATTATTGAAGTCAGATTGAATATCTTTCCTTCTTGATTTTATTCTGAGAACTTTTTTGCCAAAAGGAAATGGATATGTTTACCGAACCCAAGAATTTTGAGCCTTTTTATTGTGAAGTGGAAAGGGGGAAAAAATTACCTGAATTAGAGTACTTGGTCAAGACCTAATTTAAACAAATTGATGGCCATATTCTTCACTTCACTTTTTATGTTCTTATGCAGGCGGTTGCACAGCTGAGGACTCAAGCAAATGTGAAGATACTTCTGCAGCTTCACATAGAAAATATGTTGATGTTTTGGGAAAAGAGAACAGAATTGCGTCTCCAAGTACGGGAAAGTTGAATTACAAATCCTCTTCACTGCAAGATCCCTGGTTTATTTCCAGTGAATCCTCAAGAACATCAATCTCAGGAAGCTCAATGCTTCCGGAATCTCATGCACAGGTGCCATCTCTAGAATCAGCCACAAATATCTGGTATCAGAAGCCATATGGTACATCATATGATAAGTTCTTCCAGCCGCTTGATTCTCGCACAAATGATTTCATATCAGTAAAAAAGTCATCCCCTGCTCTCGTCATCAGACCTCCATCCATTGGTACCAGTTCTACAGTGCCAAATACAGTTTCATCTGAAGATGCAAATTCTATTGGGAATGTTGCAGGCATTAACAGCAAGGATTTTGGTTTCCACTATCCCTCTAATCAAAAGGAGCCTCACTTGCCACCGAGTAATGACAAAGAAGGTTGCTTGGATACTACTCAACCCAACTTACATGTGGACAGAAGTGACTGTTTCTTTGTTGCATCATCCTCTACTAGAAAAGAAGAGCTGTCAAACAAGCCTGTTACTAAGGATGTTGTGGATCATATGTCTGAAGCTGGAATGGAATTCCAACTACCGGATATAAATGTCCCAGATGGCTTTACTTTGCCTCTTGATAGTGCTAAATGCTTTACTGTGGTTGAGGATTCTTCCGAGAGTTTTGATCATTATAATGCTGTTGTTGATTCACCCTGCTGGAAAGGTGCTCCGGCTTCTCCTTTTTCTCCACCTGAAGTTTCTGAAGCTTTAAGTCCACAGCATCTTATGAAGGAATTGGAAGCATGTAATGGTTTGAAGATTTTTCCTTCCTGCACTGATGATACTGTAAGGGTTTCCTGTGAAAATCAATTCGAAAAAAGTGTGTACGAGTATAATGGATATGTGGAACTTGGTTCATTGATTTGTCCCGAGAGACTTTCAAATGCCAATTTTCCAGCCAAGGAGCGTAGCTCAGCTGATGCTGTGAAAGCAGGATTCAATTATCCACAAATGAGTAGCAACAATATACAATTTTCTAATGACATCGGCAAACCAAGAAAAGAATATGATGTTCCCACTGACTCAAAAAGTAATCCTGATATGAAACCTTCTCACATCAAACCACCGGGTCTTGACAAGGGTGAGTTTGTATCTCAAAGTGAGTTCCAATTGTGCGCTGGTGTTGTGGACTCTGGGTTGAAAATTAGTGATACCTCAGAAAATGATTCTGTGTCATTCCATGTTATGGAAAGTACTTGTTTTCCTTGTAATTCAGAAGATGTTAATGATCTGGCCAAACTGCATGAAACGGTGTTGACTCCAAAAATGAATGCCCAGATGCTGGTTAATACAATACATAACCTTTCAGAATTGCTTCTATTTCATTGTTCAAACGATGCCTCTGCATTATCGGAACATGATCATAAAGCCCTTAAGCATGTAATCAACAATATTGATGCATGTGTATCACAGAGGATGCTACCTATGACCGCAACAGGAGAATCAATGCTTTCTCGACAAGGAACTTCTAATGAATCTAGAAAGTTACCTGATCTTCGTAAGGTATGTAAGCTCCTCGAATTGCCATTATATGGTCATGTATTTATTTATTTGCGTGACAAGTAGTAATTTATATTACTCCCTCCGTTCCATTTTGTTGGTGCACCTTTCCATTTTCGGATGTCCCAAAATAAATGACCATTTTGAAAATTCAATGAACAAAATAAATGTCCATTTTGAAAATTCAATGAACAAAGTTATGTGATTTTCCCATTTTACCCTTTCTTTTTTTGATTAAAATAACAATTTCAAAAATCAAAATTACAACAGGTCAAAGTCAAACACTGTATCCATTCAAAACAAAAAGGTCCATTATTACCATGAGCAGAGCAATTATAGATGGGAAAATTTGGAAAGTTGAAAATATATGATTGCAATAATAAATGATTCCTTAAAAAGTTGGATTCCTGAAAAGGGACCATTCTTTTGGGACGGAGGAGGGAGTACTTAAATTATGAGGATAACATCTGTTTTCTTTTAAGCAATGTGTTAGTGTTATCAGCATTTCATGAAGTTCCATCCGTTGTCCTATACAAAGTATATGCTCACACAATTATATTTAAAATTGTTTGGTGAGATGCATCTAAAAATAAAAGTATTTAACTAAAATATGAATTTTTTTATTTAAAAAAAAAAAAACACACACACACACACACACACACGAAAAACAAAGAACTCAAAATCAGTTTTTATAAACTAAACCGAAAAATTTTGTTCTAGATACATGTAAAAAGTAAAATATTTTTTGGTATTTACTCTAGTGAACTTTTTTGAGATTTCTTCACAAATATTTTACTTTTCAGGTGCATCTAAAATATAAAAAATAAACATGACTGGACTATTAAAAATTCACTATAAAAAAAAACTCAAATAATTTTTGGTTTAACATGCATTGATGGCAATAGACGATAGGGGCATTGGGTTTGAGATCTGTGTATTCTCAGAATATGGCTTTTAGCTTTTATAATTAAGCTGAACCATGCTTTCTCCAGGGTGTCATTGCTGGCGGTCCTCCATTGACAAAGGAAGCAGATGCTAGTTTTCATGGTCAATTTGATCATCATGGCATACATGACGGCAAGAGGAACAGAACTTTTTCTAGTAAGGAAGTAGAGAAATTTCCGGATTTTGTTTCTTTAAGCGATGATGTAGACAATTTGAAAAACAATAACACAGTCCAGGTATGTGTTAATTTGTTTTGTAATTTTATTGTTCTTCTGGGCCAGAAAATAATCATGCTGAACTGGAACTCGAAATGGAGATTTTTGTTTTGTTTTGTTTTGTTTTAGATATTATGAAAGAATACCTTAGATTTTTGTCATGTAAATGGCCTGCAGGCTATAAAAGAGGTCCTCAAGGAGGATTTTAATGGTTGTGGAGAGATGCAATCAGAAACACTACTGTACAAAAATCTATGGCTCGAGGCTGAAGCAGCCTTATGTTTCAGTAGTTATAGAGCTCGCTTCAATCGTATGAAGATTGAGATGGAGAAATGCAAGTCGCACAACACGAAAGGTTAAAATATCACCTCCTCACCAGCTTCTTATAATATTCTTATTCTTCGAATTCAAAAAATAAGTAACTTAATTTTTTTCTCCTTCAGATGTGGCAGAAACTAGTAATGCCGTTGAGAAGCTACCGAGCTCCAAATTTGCTCCTGATCCAAACATTAGTCAGAAAGTGACACCCGAGTCTGATGATAGCCCAATGTCGGATAAATCCATTCAGGATTCTTCTATTCCGAGTACAACCAAGATTGTTGATGATGATGATGCATCCACCATGGCCAGATTCCGTATCCTGAAATGCAGGGGTCAGAACTCGAGCGCTGTAAATACAGAAGGCCAACAACGACTCAGAGAAACTAGTAATGCTGCTGAGACGCTTCCGAGCTTCAATTTTTCTCCCAATCCAAGCATAACCCACGAAGTGACACCTGAGTCTAAAGATAGCCCAATGTTGGAGAAATCCATTCAGGGTTCTTCTATTCCAAGTACAACCAAGGTTGTTGATGATATTGATGCATCTGCCATGGCCAGATTCCATATCCTCAAACGTAGGGGTCAGAGCTTGAGTTCTGTAAATACAGATGGCCAACGACTGGCAGAAACTATTAACGTTGTCGAGAAGATACCGAGCTCCAAATTTTCTCCTGATCCAAACATCACTCGCAAAGTGACACCGAAGACTAATGATTCTCCTATTTTGAGTAAAACTAAGATTATTGATGATGTTGATGCATCCACCATGGCCAGATTCGATATCCTAAAATGCAGGGTTCAGAACTCAAATTCTGAATGGGAACGACTGGCCCAGGTGGTTGAGTATGGATTTGCAGGCAAGGGAAATGATCGGCAACTGATTGGAAACCGATCAGAGCATGGAAGTTTGGAAGTTGAAGTTGATGATGTTCATGCATCCACCATGGCCAGATTCGATATCCTCAAACGCAGGGGTCAGAACTCAAATTCTGTAAATACAGAACGGGAACGACTAGCCCAGGTGGTTGAGTCTGAATTTGCAGGCAAGGGAAATGATTGGCGATTGATTGGAAACCGATCAGATCATGGAAGTTTGGAAGTTGGTGATGGGGCTCATTTGCAGTATTTCAGCGACATCAGTAAATTAGACAAATTTGGCTCGTTTGTAGGTGGTTCTGAACATGAAAATGTGCAAGAGTTTCGTGTATTTGCTATGGATGATCAGGTGATCCAGTATGGTTGGAACAGGTTGGGAAGTGAGCTTCCTCCAGGTTGGGTTGATAGCTCTTCATCAGATTGGGAATATGTACCGAAGGATGAATTTGCACGGGAAAACTGATGGACTTCAATTTGGGATCTGAATCCACACGGGTAAATAATCTCTTTTGCTTTTGTTCATATTTTGTGGTGGTTTGACTTATATTTGTGGTATGAGAAGGAGAGAGTGCTCCGAACTTGTAAAAAGCTTATGGACTTCATTTGAACTTGTCAAACCTGTATTACCATGCGGATGTTATCGGGGTTTTCTTTTTATTTGTACTGTGCTATGCTATGCTTTGCTTGGTGGAGGCAGTTTTAGAGCTGAGTTGAAGATAACCTGTGTGGTTGTACTGAGGAAAAAAAAACTGCATTTGATCCCCTATTCCTTTTGTACTTCGCCCTTAAAATACACTCCTTCCCTGAACTTCAAAAATCTATACTTTACACCAACTGAAACTGTGTTTTTCAGGTTCACCCTCCTGCATTCACTCTCTTCTCAAGAGCTCTCTCTCTCTCTCTCTCTCTCTCTATATATATATATATATATGTATGTATATATATACACACACAATTCAGGGTGCTACTCCATAGCCAAAGCTTATCATTAGGCACGAAAAATTAAGTTCCATAGCTTATATTTTATGTTTGGATATTTGGTAAAGGAACAAAAAATGAAAGAATTTTCGGCCATATAATTGTGATACCTGGTCTATTACTCCGGCAAGAATCAAAACCACTTACTCTCATTCCTCTCTCATTTTGGATCTTGTCTCTCAGGGGAAGAGGGAGAGTCGTTGAAGTTTTGTGTATCATGCTGGCAGTGTTTCAAGCTGCCATAGCTTCCTTCTCTAGAGTTAATCTAGCCTTCTACTCCTCCCCTCTTCTCCCAATCCAGATTGGCTGATCCTTTCCTTTTTCTTCCCATTCCCCTCTTTCTCCGATCCAGATCCCAGGCGACTCCACCAACAAGGCAAACTTAACAACCTTGTTTGCTCCTGTTACACATTGTATGGATGTTAGTTCAGCGCATTTAAGGCACTATTTGTCTTGGTTATGTGACTTCTGTGAGTGAGGCATCATCAATAAGTTGTGTTTTGTTGTGATTGCTGTGGTTTCTTTTCACCCATTAGGCTATGTGATATCTTTTCACATGACTGGAAATTATTGAGTTCTTTTCATTACCTTGGGTGTTTGTGTTTTATTGTGGTCCTTGTGGCTTCTTTTCCTGTTAATTGTAGTCTTATTCCTCAGTACTATTAGGTTCTATTTGGTTCATTGGAATGAGATGGAATGAAATGATCATTTCCTAAACTCACCTATGGAATGATTATTTTTTTACAATGGTGAATGACGATTCCATTTGCAATGCGTTTTTCATTATTTTTTTTTTGGCCAACCAAACATAGGAATGGATATTTTGATGGAATGATCATTTCATTTTATTCTAGTGAACTGTACGGGAAAGAAATTCACCTTCTCGTATAATCCTGTTGATCAAGTCTGTGTTCCTCAATACGTCGTCGTTCCACCACCTGAAAACACAAACGTGAGCTGGCCGGCGGGGGTGTGCCGGAAACCTCTCCGATGCCTAAGTCAGTAAGCAAGACTAGAAGGCAAAAGCTCTGAGTATTCAGGAAACAAAAATTGCATTACCCTGGCAAAGGTGACATTGGTGAGCTTATATAGGTTTCGCGCGGCACAGTCCTAGTAGGACTCTAACTTCTCCATGCGAAGAGTCCTTCTAGAACTCACATTCCTCCATGCGTAGAGTCCTCCTAGGATTCATACTCTTCCTGGAAGATAATGCTCATCTTCAACACCCCCCTCACTGCATAAGCCAAGTGAGATGGCTTCATTATGGCCGAACTCCATCACAGCCGAAATACCCCTAGTCCGGTCTTTGCTTTGCTTCCCTTACACCGGTTTCCAATAACACAACCGAGCTAACCATAAGAGAGCTCAACCGGACTAGGACGTGGCCAAGCCGAACTAACAAGTCCGAACCGGTGTCACCATGCAACCGACCTTACATACAAGAACCGGTATAATTATACGACCGGTCCACCAACTGGAACCGGACTATCTCGATACTTGCCGCGACCGAAGTACGCATACCCCTTTGGCAGCCGAACTACTCATACTCCTTTCTTACTGGGTATCTTCCATTCTTGAGCTTACTCCGGCCCAACACCTAGCTCGGCCCAATTTACGAATATAAATTACCCTCTCAATTGCCCCTTAATTCCATCTGCGAAGCATGAACGGAATTACCTGTCAACTGGCCGAGCTTCAGTTTCGATCACTTCGGCCGAACTTGCCCCATTTAACTTGTCCAACCGAGCTAAAACATATTTAGCTTATCCAGCCGAGCTAAAACACATTCAGCTTATCCAGCCGAGCTAAACTTAAACCGAGCCGTGATCGTCCGGTCAAAACGTCTCTTCAATTTACAGCAAATGAATCGATTGTCCTTCCCAGACACGTGGCAGCCTCCGATTGACTCCCACCAGCTGTAGCGCCGTCATCGGGTTTCGCAAAATTTGAACAGTTCCCTCCATTTTGCACTCCTTACACCAAAAGAACCCTTCATTTCAGAGTCATTGTATCATACTGTTCATCCTCTCTCTTCGTGTTTTCTGGCATTCCTCTTCGCATTCTTGAAGAAGCTCGTGCACTTCACTGCTGTTTCGTCCACTTTCAGCTCCTCCTTCACCAGGTATGCTGCCCAAACTTGCCTATTTCTTTCTGTTTTTGCTTCCGTTTGATTCATAGTAGTATGTATCTGTGTGTTTTCGCAAAACACTTTGCATGCCATGTTTCTGAAAAGAACTTCACATAAACACCACGAACTTGACGAAACAGCACGTAGAACACCTTTTTGATCTTGGCACATGCCTCAGCCGAACTAGGATAGTGTTTGCGCTATAGGTAGATCTTATCTGTATACAACCGAACTGGAACTTGTGCAAATCATAGTAACTCCAGTAGATCAACGGATTCTCACTAGCCGAAATGAGAACCCACTGAACTAGAAACTATTGATGCTGTCTAGGAGAACTAGAACCGAACTAGCACTTGCAACCCACAATAGTAGTTTCAATAGGTTGCCACTTGATTCTCCTTAGCCGAAATCAAAACTGACTGGAGATAGGTATTTCGGCCCAAGACCGAGCTAGGCCTCTAACCGAGCTTAGCTTTCGGGGCCAAGCCAGCTCCCTGAGTTCCAAAACCGAACTCAGAAAAACTGCCCCTTGAGGCTTAACCGAAGTAAGGAACCCTTTAAGTGAAACCAAAATAACAAACACAACGTGCCAACCGAGATAAGGAGAACCTTTTACAAGTCGATGTAAACAACTAAGCACCCTGTAGAGCCGAAATAAGACCAACCTTTCTTGCTTTATTTTTGTAGCACGGTCTTTGATCTGTGCTTGACTCCTTGTTTTTTCAACTTTGCAGACTTAGGCTGTCCAGGCACTCCCTCTGTGCGTCCAACCGGACTACTGAGCACGCTCCTCTAACCGAGATAAATTATTTTTTAACTTATAAAATAAATGGGGAAGTACAGACACTTGGTAGAAACCCCAGGCGGCCTAGCTGATTTCCGAGAACAATACAACATTCCAGCCGATGTAAATTTAAAACTAGCCAAAAAAGGAGTCGACCCATGGGACGAAGAAGGCTTTGTCCCATTCACCCTCCAATCCATAGTAGAAACCGGACTCAGATTCCCAGTCCAGCCACTAATTTGTGAATTCCTTAGACAAACCAGACTCTGCCCCACTCAGCTATCCACCAATACATACCGTATAATAATGGGCATAGCCGCCCTGAACCACAAAACCGGTCTAAACCTGGGTTTGGCCGAAATACTACATCAATACTCCATTGGCTCCAAAAATCAAGGCTGGTGCTACTATTTGAGAGTGCGCCGTGGCCGAGAAAAAATTATCAAACGTACACCGGACAAAGACGTCAATGATGATGATTTCTTCTGGGTTTCTGGGAACTTCGAGGACTTCCAAGCCCGAATCCCAGGCCGAAGAATAAACTGGAAGAAAGGAGAGCCCGGTATAAGTACTTCGGTTTCCATTTCGTCTTTCTCATGAATTTCATTAACATAGCAAGCCGGACTAACACTTGTCTTCTTTTGCTTTGCAGATAAAGCTCATCTCATCTCCAACTACAACTACCCCAACCTCGCCGTACTCCGTGCCGCACTCCGGGTGAAAGAAAGGAGTTGGGCAAAGCTTCTTGAATTCGAGCCGACCTACAGATACTCCGGTCGTCGAAAAGCAAAAGTCACAGATTTTCTCCTCGAGGACCCTCCAGCACCGGACCCAAACTTGCCCGAAATCGTCCTTGTGCGATTAACTCCTGAACAAGAGATGGCGAAGAAAAACAGAATGAGGGCCATGCTCACCGAAACAAACCCAGCCGAGGTACCACAGACCGGCCATTCAACCGAGGCCGTAGTGGCTCTTCCATCCCAACAGCCTTCTGCTTCGCGCCGAAACAAGCGTGCCCGGACTGAACAAACCGGGCCACGACTTGTCGACGAAGAGGAGAACGTCCTGCCACCAAACCCACCAGCAGTTATTCAACCGGACCCCCAGCCGGAATCATCGAACCGATCTGAAAACCCCCAGTGGGCTCCCCCCCTAGTCTTCAACAACCGGGCTATCGACGAGGGTGACTCCGTCGTCTCAGATAAGGATCACCTTCTGGCCTTCAACTTGGCCAGAGGTGTGTGCCTTCCGAAAGACATGGAGCACCATCAGAAGAAGCTCAACACCGAGCTCAAGTCACTTCGGTCTGCTTCGAAGTCCATGGTTGTGGTAAGCAATACTAGCCTTTCCGTCTTCAAAATTTGTCCAACTTCCATTTCGGTCAGCAACTAAAAAATTCACTGTACTTTGTGCAGGCTCTTCAAAAAACCACACTTGCACACCGGCAGGTGATGGAGCTTCGCAAGACCGCGAGGCAGGCCATGAAGGACGCCGTGGCCAAAGCTACCGAACTAAGGCAGGCCCAGAACAAGGCGGCCGAACTGGAGGCCGAGGTATCACGTCTCACCGGACTGGTTACCTCGGCTGAAAGTGATAAACAAAAGGCCGTGACCGAGGTAAAAGATTACTACCTGAGGGAGATGTCCCAGATGCAGACCAAACAAGACGCCGAGATAGCCCAACTGAACGCCGAAGTAAAGAAGGGCAGAAAGGAAGGATTCAAGAAGGCTGAAACTGCATACGGCCTTCAATGTGGCGCTGCAAAAGACCTATTCTTCAAGTGCGGTTGGCGAAGTGCGGTGGAGAAGCTCGGTTGCACTCCTGACACCGACGCTTACAACGCTCCACCGTACTTTATTCCGGCCTCACTTAAGCAATATGCGGACGATCTTCAAAAGGCATTCCTTGAAGCGTCTGATGACGAAGAAGATGATGAAGATGATGACGACGATGAAGATGATGAGGGGGAGCCATCTCTGACTCCGGTTGTCACCGATCAACAAAACAATCAAGCAGCTCGGTTGGAGCCAACCGTGGATTTAACCAACGAGATACCAGCTAACTCTTCCCTGCCAGCGGATACCACGGTTCAAACCGGGCTCCCTCCTCAAACCGATCTCCAGGCGGCTGCTGAAGCGGAGTTCGATGCCGAACTAGATGCACTCCTAGGATGACTTGTATTTTTTGCTTCTTTTTTCTTTCTTGTATTTCGGTTTTGGGTGTCTGTAACCGGGCTACGGCCCCTCGTTTGTACTTCCTTTCGATTTGAATGAAAAAATCTTTCGACTTGCATTCCGGTTCTGAACTTGAATAACTTGTATTGCGGTTATGAACTTGCTTGGTTGCCTATGTGACAAATTTGAATCTGCTAAATTACAACTGTGATCTCGGTTAGCTATATAACTCACTAGCCAACCACTCTTCAGCCGATATAACTTACTTCGGCTAAAGAGTACCAAGAGTTGGTTTAATCCAGCCAACCACTCTTCAGCCGATATATCTGATTTCGGCTAAAGAGTACAAAGAGTTGGTTTAATCCAGCCAACCACTCTTCAGCCGATATAACTTACTTCGGCTAAAGAGTACCAAGAGTTGGTTTAATCCAGCCAACCGCTCTTCAGCCGATATAGCTTACTTCGGCTGAAGAGTACAAAGAGTTGGTTTAATCCAGCCAACCACTCTTCAGCCGATATAACTTACTTCGGCTAAAGAGTACAAAGAGTTGGTTTAATCCAGCCAACCACTCTTCAGCCATACACTTACTTTGGCTGAGGAGTACAGAGTGTTGGTTTAATCCAGCCAACTACTCGTTTAGCCATTCCCATACTTTGGCTCAGTGTTAATTTAGCCATTCCCATACTTTGGCTAAGTGTTGTTTTGCCATTCCCATACTTTGGCTAAGTGTTGGTTTAATCCAGCCAACCTCTAAGTTGGTTTTTCCGGCCAACTTAGAATAAAATGCTTGGTTATTCCGACCAAACGTCCTGCAGTCTGGATCCTTATCCTGGACCTAGGAAAGGTTGATAGTTGGGTATTCCGGCCAACTATGTTTACAATGCTACTACCTTACTAAAGCTACTTTCTATGGAAAACAAATATACTGAAAAGAATCGACTTGTTTTATTGAGAAAGTAGAAAAATTACACATACTCAAAAAAGAAAAAAGCTAAAAGTAAAATATCTTGAGATTGGCAGTGTTCCATGGCCTAGGAATTGCTTTGCCGTCCTCATCTTCCAAGTGGTATGCCCCTTTGCCTGCTAATCCGACCACTTTGTAAGGACCTTCCCAATTGGGCCCTAACTTGCCATCTCCTGGGACCAGTGTGTTTCCCATCACTTTGCGAAGTACCCAATCGCCAATCTTGAACTGCCTTGGATGTACTGTTTTGTTGTATTTTCTGGACAACTCTTGCTGATAGGAGGCGATGTGCACTAGCGCCTTTTCTCTTCTTTCTTCCGCCAAGTCAAGTTCCAATGCTATTGCTTCGCCATTTAGGTCTGGATCAAAGTTTTCACTCCGAATCGTGGGGAGGCCGACTTCTAAGGGGATGACTGCTTCCATGCCATATGCTAAGGAGAATGGTGTTTCCCCTGTTGACCGCCGCGGTGTGGTGCGATAAGCCCATAAGACATGAGGGAGCTCTTCCGCCCACTTGCCTTTGGCTTTCTCCAACCTTTTCTTCAATCCGTCCAAGACAACTCTATTTGATGCCTCTGCCTGACCATTTGCTTGGGGATATGCCGGTGTGGAGTTGTAAAACTCTATCTTGTATTCTTCGCAAAAGCCTCTGAAAATTCTGCCATCAAACTGAGTGCCGTTGTCTGAAATCAGTGCTTTTGGTATGCCGAAGCGAGTAATAATGTTCTGCCAGACAAACTTCTTCACATCTTTTTCCTTGATTGACGCCAAAGCTTCTGCTTCTACCCACTTTGTGAAGTAGTCTGTTGCCGCAAGAAAGAACTTCCTGTTGCCTGGTGCTGTTGGGAGCGGTCCCACTATGTCCAAGCCCCACATTGCGAAAGGCCATGGGCTAGTGAGAGGTAGGAGTTCTCTTGCAGGTTGGTGTATCTGATGCGCAAACTTCTGACACTTTTCACATTTCTTGACATACTTCTCCGAATCCGCTTGCATGTAGGGCCACCAATATCCTTGTGAAATAGCTCGGTATGCCAATGACCTTCCTCCTTGATGGCTGCCACAAACCCCTTCGTGTATCTCAAACAGGAATGCTTCTACCTTGCTGGGGTGGACACACTTTAAGTAAGGTCCTGAAAACGACTTTTTGTATAATGCTAAGGATGGAGAGAGCCAAAATCGTTGCGACTTGGCTCTTATTCTGTTTGCTTCTTTCTTATTTTCTGGAAGAGTGCCGTCTTTCAGGAACAGTATGATGGGGTCCATCCAAGAAGGACCTAACTCCGCACAACATACCTCTTCAGCTTCTGGGTCTTCAATACTTGGTCTGGGCAGATAGTCAATCAATAGTGGATGAGGGATGGAGGTATCTGCCATTGAGGCGAAGCCTGCAAGTTCGTCTGCTCTGCTATTCTCCTCCCTGCCAATTTGTTCTATTCTGACGACTTCAAACTTCTTGATCTCTGTCCTGACTAAGTCTTGGTACTTAGCCATTCTTTCATCCTTTGCTTCATAATCGCCCGAAATTTGATTCACTACCAATTGTGAGTCGCTGTAGACCATTAGTTCGGTGGCCTTCATGTATGCTGCTGATTTGAGCCCTGCAAGGAGCGCCTCGTACTCCGCTTCATTGTTCGATGCTGGGAAGCCAAGGTTGATTGCCTGCTCCACTACTAGGCCGTCTGGAGAGATGAGGACTATGCCAAGTCCTGCTCCATGTCGATTGGATGCCCCATCCACAAAGAGTTTCCACATCTCCCCAACGAACAACTTCCAACAGGTGGAGGGATCGGACGATGCCTTGGGGTCTTCCAGATTGCTAATGTCTTCTTCAGAGTCCATAGTTGCAGTTTGCCCCTTGTCTTCCGATGGGCCCAAGTCATTAGTCGCCAATGAATCTTGACTTGGTGTAGTAAGGTTGGATTCCTCCTCGCCTTTTCTACTCTGGTCTGCCTTGGGCGCTGACTGAGTAGCCTGTACTAGGGGTTGCGCTATTCCGGCGTCAATCTCCATCCCTAGTTTGGTTGTGTCAGTCAGGTCGATTGGGCAGACTTGGTGGCTTCCAGGAGTGAATTCTGCGACGAAGTCTGCCAAAGATTGGGCCTTTACCGCGGTTCTGGGTTGGAACTTTACATCATATTGTCCCAACTCTACTGCCCACTTCAAAACTCGCCCAGAAAAGTTGGCCCTCTCAAACAGAGCTTTCAATGGAAAAGCTGTGAGGACGACAATGGTATGGGCGTGAAAGTAGTGCGCCAATTTCCTGGATGCCATCATTAATGCCAGTGCTAGCTTCTCTAGAGGCAAGTACCTTGTTTCCGCTCCCAGCAATGTCTTGCTGACATAGAAGATGGGTAGGTGTTGGATTCCTTCTGCTCGAACTAACACTGCACTTACTGCGTGCTGAGAAACTGCCAAGTAGAGGAAGAGTTCTTCTCCAGGTTTGGGGGTAACAAGTAATGGTGGAGAAGACATGTATTCCTTCAGACTCGCCAGGGCTTGGTCGCATTCTTCGTCCCATTCAAACTTAGCTTTTAATGACTGAAAGAATGGACGCAATCTGTCAGAAGACCGGCTGATGAATCGGTTAAGTGCTGCTGCCATGCCAGTAAGGTGCTGCACTTCTTTCACTGAGTTAGGTCTCTCTAACTCCTGAATTGCTTTGATTTGAGAAGGGTCAGCTTCTATACCTCGGTTGGTCACCAAGAAGCCTAAGAATTTACCTGATCCTACTCCGAAAGCACACTTCGACGCGTTGAGGCGTAACTTATGCTTTTTCAGGATCTCAAACATTTCACTTAGGTCCTTGAGATGGTCACTCTCACTCTTGCTCTTGACCACCATATCATCGATGTAAGCCTCCATTGTTTTGCCTAACAATGGCTCAAACATCTTGGTGACCATTCGCTGGAATGTCGCCCCTGCGTTCTTCAGGCCAAAGGGCATGACCTTATAACAGTATAGTCCTCTTGGAGTGGTGAAGGACGTGACCTCCTGGTCTGGTTCATGCATTGCGATCTGGTGATAGCCTCTATATGCGTCAAGGAAGCTAAGCCTGTTGTGACCAGCTGTTAGGTCCACCAGTTGGTCGATCCTTGGTAGGGGGAAGCTATCTTTGGGACATGCTCTGTTGACAGTTTTGTAATCGACGCAAACGCGCCACTTGCCATTTTTCTTTGGCACCACCACCGTGTTGGAGATCCACCTGGGGTAGTGCACCTCTCTGATTGCCCCTGCTTCTAACAAGTTTCCCACTTCTTCTGCCACTATCTCGGCGTGGTGGAGCGCCGATCTGCGGGTGCGCTGAATGACTGGCCTGGCAGATGGGTGGACGTTGAGTTGGTGGCAGATGAAGTTGGGATCAATGCCTGGCATGTCGTATGGAGTCCAGGCAAACACTTCGATGTTAGAGGTCAAAAACTCCAAGACCTCTAGCCTCTCAGTGCTAGACAACGACGAGCCAAGCAAGAAGAACTTATCCGGGTTCTTCTCGTCTATTCTGACCTCCACCAAGTCCTCCACTGCCTTCTGACTAGCCGCTTTGCCAACATCCGCGAATAGTTCATTACTCTCTGGTTCTTCAACCGAATGAACATATCCTTTGGCAGCGCGGCTCCCATTCGTTGCAACGAAGCACTGCTTGGACATAATCTGGTCCCCATAAACCTCCTCTATTACTCCGGTGTCGTTGGGGAACCTCATCACTTGGTGGTAGGAGGATGCTACCGAGCGCATGGCGTGCAGCCACGTTCTGCCCAAGATGATGTTGTAGGTGGATGGAACCTTTAACACCCAGAACTCCACTTGCTTTGTCACACTCCCTGCTCTGACTGGAAGGATGATTTTGCCGACTGGCCACTCCGGCATAGAATTGAATCCAATCAAAGGGGATACGGCTGGGGCTAAGTCCTTGTCCTGCAGCTTGAGTTGCTTGAAAGTTTCATAGTACATGATTTCACACGAACTACCTTGGTCAATCAGAATCCGCTTGACGTCAAAATCCTTGACTCGGAGAGTGACGACCAAGGCATCATTGTGTGGGCTATATATTCTGTCCAAGTCTTTATCTGAAAAGGACATGACATTTGTGGCTTCTGTCCTCCCCTTTTTGACGACTGGTTGGGCACTTAGCACTTCTCTCAAGTGCTCTGCTTTTTTGATTGAACCTCTGAGCTCGCATACACGCTCTGGTTCAAAGACTCCATGGATTACGTTGATGGTGCCTTGCGGTGGGGCGTCGTTCGGCATTCCATTAGGGAGGTTGTGGTCCTGTGGGGCTGGCTGCGCCCCTCCTTCTATGTATTTATCCAGGTGGCCCGCCGCCACCAACTCCTCCAGATGCTGCCTCAATGGCATACAGTTCTCAGTTCGGTGCCCCTTTTCCTTGTGGTAGGTGCATCTGGATCTGTCATCGTAGTCCTTCTGGGCCTCGCCAATCTTGGCTGGCCACTTGATGAAAGGCTCGTCTCGAATCTCACTAAGTATACGGTAGATTGGTTTTTTGAACACTGTGGTAATGGCGGTGCGGACTCTCAACCACCTCTTGTCCTGGTCTTCGTCATTATCTCGTCTGCCCCGTCCGTTTTTGTTTCGGCGATCTACCGTATTGACCTTTGCCGAGGTCTTCTTCTCTGGTGTTATGGTCGCGCCAGTCTTTGCTTTGGCGCGAGCGCCATCCTCTTCCACCCTGATGTGCTGATGCACTCTCTCCATCAGGGCCTCCATGGTAAGAGGTGGCGTCATAGTGATAGAGTCCCTCAGTCTATTCCCGACTGGAAGGCCTCTCTTGTACTGCGCGATGGCCAGGTTGGTTGGGCAATCCCCAATCTGGTTGAAGGTCTCCCAATATCGGCTGTTGTAGGACCTTAATGTCTCCTTCTCACCCATGTCGATGGAGAGTAGCTGGTCGATCTCCACCGGAGTCTTAGGGCTTGTTTGGTTTGTGTTTCAGAAACATGTTTTGGAAAAAAAAAGTACGAAAACATGTTTGGTTTGATTTTTTGGGAAATTTGTTTTGGAAAATTGTTTTGAGAGAGAGTTTTGGAAAAAGTGATTGATTTGATGTGTGTGTGAGAGAGATTTGTTTGGAAAAGTTGTTTGGTTTGTGTGTTTTGAGAAATTTTTTTGAGAAAATTTGTTTGGTAGAGAAAATTTCTAAAATTTGTTTGTAGAGAAAATTTCTGAAATTTTTTTCAGAAACATCAACCAAACAAGCCCTTAGTGTTTGTTCTGAATCTTGTGACAAATGCTTCTGCCAATTGCGCCCAGGAGGCTATGCTGCCCTCTGGGAGTTTCTCAAACCAAGTCAAGCCTAGGTCACCAAGGCTTGAGGGGAACAAGATGCACATTAAGGCCTCATTCCGCCGGTATACAGCCATAACCTGGCGGAAGTGGCTTAAGTGCAAGTAGGGGTCCGTCTTCCCCTCGTATGTAGTGAACTTCGGCTGTAGAAAGCCTGACGGTAAAGGCGCGTTCTCAATTGCTGGGACAAACGGCGAGGTCTGCAGCCTTGCCAATACTTTGTCCGTTGGTTCGTAGGCCGGGCGCGGTTGTGGCATTCCAACCTCGACGCTTCCATGCGTCCGAGGAGCCAACCGCTGTAAGGCCGAAACTCTATGTGGATCACGCGCCTTGGCATCCTCCCTGCGTCGTGCCTTTTCTTCTAGCACGGTTCGTAGGTCGGATGACCTGGGTAACTCCGTTTGCCTGGACCTTGTTTGGTGTGTATGCGAAGGCCAGTATGTGCTTCCTTCCGTGTAAGACCTTTCAGATCTCGCCCTCTCAGACCTGGAGTGACGAGTTCTGGAAGATCTTGATTGCGTATCGCCTGTCCTGAGGCTTCTCTCTTCTGCCTGGGAGGGTGTTGAATTCCTACTACGACCTTCTGAGTGGCGAGGGGGCGTCTTGTTCGTGCGCCCCTCTCCTGTCGCCACTTATTTTCCTTTCACCCGGCGTTTGAGAGCTTCCATGTCTGCTGCCATCCGCCGTATCAACTCGTCTTGTGCTTTGACGCGATCCTCCAAAGCCTGAGGATCAACCCTGCGCCTTTGTCTTTCTGGGCTTTGCGAACGAGAGGGATGAGGGCTGCTATTCCTCCTTCGTCCCCTTGCATCCCTTCTGGAATTTTGCCTTTGTGGTTCCAGGTTCGCCATGGGAGGGACCAAAGGTAGGCCTTCTCGCCTTGCACCTCCGTCTGGAGTTTGTCCGTCAATGGCGGACTGAGGCAGTTCTTCATTGTTTGCCATCGAATTTTGAGAGAAAAACACTTGATCAAGAGGTTGTTCTTGTCTGTTCTTCCCACAGACGGCGCCAATTGTACGGGAAAGAAATTCACCTTCTCGTATAATCCTGTTGATCAAGTCTGTGTTCCTCAATACGTCGTCGTTCCACCACCTGAAAACACAAACGTGAGCTGGCCGGCGGGGGTGTGCCGGAAACCTCTCCGATGCCTAAGTCAGTAAGCAAGACTAGAAGGCAAAAGCTCTGAGTATTCAGGAAACAAAAATTGCATTACCCTGGCAAAGGTGACATTGGTGAGCTTATATAGGTTTCGCGCGGCACAGTCCTAGTAGGACTCTAACTTCTCCATGCGAAGAGTCCTTCTAGAACTCACATTCCTCCATGCGTAGAGTCCTCCTAGGATTCATACTCTTCCTGGAAGATAATGCTCATCTTCAACACCCCCCTCACTGCATAAGCCAAGTGAGATGGCTTCATTATGGCCGAACTCCATCACAGCCGAAATACCCCTAGTCCGGTCTTTGCTTTGCTTCCCTTACACCGGTTTCCAATAACACAACCGAGCTAACCATAAGAGAGCTCAACCGGACTAGGACGTGGCCAAGCCGAACTAACAAGTCCGAACCGGTGTCACCATGCAACCGACCTTACATACAAGAACCGGTATAATTATACGACCGGTCCACCAACTGGAACCGGACTATCTCGATACTTGCCGCGACCGAAGTACGCATACCCCTTTGGCAGCCGAACTACTCATACTCCTTTCTTACTGGGTATCTTCCATTCTTGAGCTTACTCCGGCCCAACACCTAGCTCGGCCCAATTTACGAATATAAATTACCCTCTCATGAACCAAATACTACCTTAGGTCTAGGTTTCCTTGGAGAGAGTCAACATCTATTCTGTTCTTGTTCATTTCCTTCTCTTTTAGAAAAGGTTGGAGAGCGTGTTTTCATTATGTACTTGTTCATCTTCATTCTCTTTTAGAAAGGTTGGAGGGTGGGTTTTCGTTATGCATGTACGATTCTAGTGTGTTTCAAATGACTGCAAATATGTTGGAAAAAGGTTCTCTTCAGTTCTGAGCCTGCCAATAGGCGATCATCAAATTCTAGTGTGTTTCAAATGACTGCAAATATGTTGGAAAAAGGTTTTCTCTTCAGTTTTGAGCCTGCCAATAGGCGATCATCAAAGGAAGAAAAAGGCAACGGTCTTGCAATGCCGGTGGACACATTCAAATCAAGACACATGAGATGTATGTCGCCATATGACATGTCTTTTTTTTATATGGATCCACCCCAAGTAGCTTTATACAGAAATATTATTTGAGATGAGTTCAAACTTTGATTGGGTTCGTTTGAAATGTGGGTTGATTTTTTGACTTTTTGACTATTTTAAACTGGGGTTAAAAAACCTGATTTGGGATAGGCTTCTTGATTTTTTTGGCTTTTTGACTCTTTGGTGAAATGTTCATATGTAAAATTATTCAAATGCCCTTGGGCATACCGTGTTCCCTTTGTTGTTCATTTACCTGGGTGTGTGCGTGTTCCCTTTGCTGTTCATTTACTTGGGCGTGTGGGTTGCAAGGCGGCCACATCAACCTATTATTTTTGTTTTCTTTATTTTTTTATTTTATTTTTTAATTTTTATAATTATGGGAAAAATGAGAATTTTTCTGTTCTTAAAATTACTATTAAAAAAATATTCAATCTAATATTTTTGAGCCCTAATTTATAAAAATCAATCTTAATTCCCATAAAAAATAAGATCAAAACACATAATTTGTATCGACCCAGATTGGTATATTGATTTCACTAAATTTTATGATCACTGAACATGCATTTCAAGTAGAAACAGTTTCAAATCAGTATTCGTAGAAGGTAAATGAATCCTTGTGAAATGGAGAGGATCCAAATCCCCACAAAAATAAAGCTTCTAACTTCAACAACCAGCCAAAAAAAAAAAGAAGCAGGTATTTAGCTCTAAACTTATCAAAATTCAAATAATTTTTCAGACTATAATTCAGTCTATAAATAGATAATGTTTGATCTTGACAAAATCTAAAATTCAGTCTATAAATAGGACATGTAAAGAATGGAAAAAACAGGACATGTTTCAAATAATGTTTCATCTTGACAAAATCTATAATTCAGTCTCCATAAATAGGACATGTAAAGAATGGCAACAAAAAAAAAAAAAGACAATTTCTCAAAAATCGGCATATAAATGCTGTGCAGCATCAAAGCGTTGAGCAAAAAAATCGAACAGACCACGCATCTTGTAATTTCAGAGATCAATTTTCTTAAGAAAATAAAAAATTTAGATCCATCAGAATTTATGAAGCATCCATCATCATCCTGTGGTTTTCCCACATGCCAAACAAACAAATAACATCCACACAACAAAAAAATGGACGATTAATGAATACCCCAGCAAATCAGGTTAAAGGAGAACAAATTGACCCAACTAAAAATAAAAAATTTGTGTACCTCACGATCGGTGGTGGCGAGAATGCGATAGTTGCAATGTGGCCGCCGATGTGCACTCTGGTGGGCTTGGGCTATGAACAGCTTGAGTTGCTATTCTTCTTCACCAATGGTAGTCTTCAATTTTTGCCTCCTTCTTCTCGTCTAACTGTGCCCTAGGTGAGAAAAAGTGTGTGGTTTGTTTTGGTGCTGCTATGACACAAACGGATTGGCAATGAGAGTAGTTTGGTAATTTGCACATAGGCTGAACCCTTTTCCATTCACGTGACTCTTTTTTGTCTCTTGTGACTAATTTAGCCTATTTTGGACAAATATGGCTAAATTAGCCCAAGTGTGGATTGCCAAACGAGGGTATTAGAAAATTGTTGTGCGGCCTCTCAAAACTATGTAGTCCGATTTTTTGATCGAAGATCTAGAAAGGATGTTTCACCTAAGCAAAGCAAGCAATGCCCTGTTATGTAAAATGTTGTTTCTGATGTCTCTCCTTGTATCCCATCAAACGTGTCCAATAAATAAATGTAGTATAATTGATGATTCTGAAAAGAAAAATAAATAAATAAAGTGGTACATCGAAGGGGTAGATCAAAGGGTAAGGGTCCGTCTGCGGCAGTGGGACTGGAGAGGGTGCAAAGAGAGGAGCTACTCCCGAAGACCCTCCAAAGAAGATAAACAGCTGATTAGGCAAAATTTTTCTTTTCATCGACTTCATTTGGCATGTGCCTGTATTTTAGCTTAAACGTAAAAAAATTATTAAAAAAATCAAAAAGTTTATAACTTATACAAAAAAATCAAAAAAAAAAAAAAAAATTCTCTCTACCTTTTTGAATATCATTTCGTAAAAAATTAAAAAATTATTTCAAATATACTAATTTTTTTATCTCATATTTTAGTCAAAAAGTCGAAAAATTACTAAAATAGTATATTCCCAAATGAGGCCACGCAACTTTTGCCAAAATCTAAAAGCTAATGGTAAATTTCAATTGTTACATCAACCTAGTTGTTGGTTGTCGAGGTTTTTTTTTTTTTTTTTTTTAAAGAAAAAAATAAAATAAAATAACTTTTCTAGAAAGACGTGCAAGTTGATACGCTGAAAGTTCATCATAATGCATACTAGACTGTTATGATTGAACATCACAACATTTAGAGGATTTCTCAATACTAAAGCCACATCTTCAAGTTTCTAGTAAACACGAAGAGCAATTGTTGACACCAGTCTCCCAGCAAATTGTGACATTTCATGTGGGAGGCTCTAAGAAAATCATAGCCCCTCAACATCACTATGAGGCCCATGATGAAATGGTAGATAGTTACTGAATTCCTTCCCTCCGACACGCTCATGGAAAGCACAAGATAATGATATATAGAAGAGAACGACAGTAATTCCCATATTTTTCGATCTCCTTCACGTCTAACTCTTATCCAATAAATTCAGTTTGTTCTCGTTATTCAATTTACAGGTGGCAGTCCTGGATGCCTATTCGCTTGGGACCAAGATAGGCAGCTTAAAATTCCTTTTTTGGAACAAAATATTAACCTGATTCTTTGCTTCATGTGTGAGTTGGTTTCCAACAGCTAACTACCCAAAGAAAGCTTGAAAACCCGTAAGCTAAACATACTAAAAAAACTGATTCAACCAGATTGCATAAACAATATACAGAAGACAAAGGAACTTAACCAGTTTATGTTCCTCAACAAGGAACTCCCACAATGGTATTAAACAAGTAAACCACGAATCATATTATCAATATGCAATAATGCAAAATAAAGCATTCTTCGTCCCAAAGGTCTAAAGCCCAACAAAAGTAAAAAAGCATAATGTACTACTAATGGTGGTTGAACAATATTAAAAAAGAAAAAAAGAAAAAGTAAAAACCATGATCAATTTCGAAGAAAAACTTTTCCCTCTGATAGAGCATTCGATTCAGGAAACCTACCATCCATCACAAAGCATCACTCAAAGGATCATATGAACTATATCTAGGTGGTGAGCTCCATGATGGCACTGACTATGTCTCCATTGTGAGTCTTGAGAGCCTT
The DNA here is from genome assembly GCA_036172215.1 of Camellia granthamiana. Lineage (NCBI taxonomy): Eukaryota > Viridiplantae > Streptophyta > Magnoliopsida > Ericales > Theaceae > Camellia > Camellia granthamiana. Next base: position 133,092,669 of record CM069911.1, read on the forward strand.
GACAGCTTTACCCCTTGATACACCTGCCTGTGTCATCACCAAATCAATGTCACGAGGCTCCACCCCAGTCTCGTCAATCTCTTCCTCTTCCTCATCCGCCTGTGCTCCAGCAGCAGCAGCAGAAATGTCTGACTTTGCCATCACAGATCCCATGTCCGGCATCCTGAACTGTTGGGCAGCCTGTGTCTGCAGCTGAGAGCTCAAGTCCTCAATCTTTGCTTCTCCAAATATGACATAGGTCTCAGAATTTGGACTTTTGAAGACATCAGGTTTGGAGATAAAAAATAATATCTGAAACATAGAAGAGTCATTGGTGAGAAGTCATTCATTCCAAAGATGGATTGACTTCATCAAGTAAAGAGACAGGCATACATTTTTCGTTCTCTTGATGGTCACCCTGCTAACACCTATTACAGGTTTCATGCCCAGCTTCAGCATTGCCTTGCGACTTTTCTTCTCACTTCTGCTCTGCTTTGAACTTCCATTTGCACCTGCATCTCATTTCCAAATCAATTCAAATTAACAGAACAATGGAAACATTCATCATAAAAAAATAAAATAAATAAAAGGAAAAAAAAAAAACTAAATTCCATATAACATAGATGTAGAAAGTCACTGCACGTCCAAGACATAGAATAGCTGGAAAAAACAGAGATCAACTCAGAAACTTTGACTTAAGAAACAGCTGCATAGTTAGACGGCTATGGGTATTGGTATTGGTATTGGTATTGGTATTGGTACTGGTACTAATACGAGTATGTCGATACGGTGAAATAAAAAAAAAGTAAAGGTACGGGTACGGCTTGAGCTTGGTATACTTGTAAAAAAATATTTATTTTTAATTTAGAGTAATGCAAAAATTAATTAGATAGTTTAATTTGTTAAAATTCAACCTACAATTAATATTTAATGCCAAAAGTAAAGGTATAAATCAAAATTAAATGTCAATATATTAAATAATTTACAAACCATAACTTAATTTTAAAATCATGCTAAGTATAAAATTAAAAATAAAAAAGAAATCTAGTGAAAAGAATTTTATCTCTGTAGTAAAAGAAAATGTTCTTTCAATTGAGATACGATACGGCTTGGATATATACTAGAGACGTTTGGGTACACCAAAAATTAAAAGAAAAAATTTGGGTACGTGTTCTGTGTACCCAAAACGTATACAGAAGTACCATACGAGGTACCCTACACCGGTAAGTACCCGGTACAGATACGACTTGTTTTTTGAAGTACCTATGCTTCATAGTTAGAAGGAAAAGCTAAGGTCAGAAAAAAGTAACATATTAACTAAACAGCATGGATAGAAACAAATACCGCATGCTAACGTGGCATTAACACAAAAACAGGACACGTTCACAGCAGGATTCGGCAACTAATATATAAAATTTTTGGTATATAAACATGCAAATGAAAACTTCTTCATTATTACATCAGAATTAAGTTGCTAATTAATTCCATCAAAACAACAATAAATCATTAAAACCATACAGATGCCTAACTTTGGGGTATAGGGAGAGATTCTCAAGATCTGAAACAGCACACATGTCACTACCCAACTTATTAATTGCTTGTTCAAGGCAACTTATTAATTGCCTGTTCAAGGCAACTGATCTCCATCAAAGAATCGGACGCTGTAGTGGGATGTATGGCACACAGCCAATAATGCAGGATTAGTTTCATGAGAAAGAAGCAAGTGCAGCCATTCCACATTTTACAAGTGGGAACTGAAGGTTCTAATATCTATTTTCAAAAGGTCTATTCATAAACAAATAAAAATAAAAATAAAAATAAAGAAAATTTTAGGTTTAATAATCTATTCTATAAAAAAAATTATGTGGAGGCACATTGTTTTAATTTTAAACATTGAGCCTTACATTATTTCCTTCAAACTTGAGACATGATTCATGTGTGTCTAAGCAATAGCCAAGTAATTCCCAAGTGTATGAACCCTGTCCAACATTGAAAGGATTAAAAATAATAGGACAACTTTGGACATATATTGGATGACTGAGAGAGGGACCTTCTTAGAAGTATCGGCATGATTTTTAGCATATTGTTTTAAACCCACAGACATTGATGAGGAAACCGAAATGTTTAAGCAATTTGGAGAAAGATATCACCAAGGTTCTAGCAAATAATATAGCAGTTAAACAAATTGGGCATTTTCTATGACATCAGAAATTGGCGAACAACAATACATTAGCAGGTCGTTCTACGTTGTAGCTAACATAAATTGGCCCAAACTGCACATCCTTAACATATAAATCAATCTTAGTTTTAGATACAATACAATGCATAGCATCAGATCAATTGTGATTAAGAAATTAGAAATACAACAAATGAAAGAAACTAAATAAACCCTAATTTCAAAGCAAGACGTGTTCTTCATCAAACAAATAACAAAAAGATAGACTCAATCAAATCTTATTATAAATGAAGGAAACATTCACGCAACAAGAAGATAAGAATAAAGTGGGGATGCGAAAAGGAAGATGAAGGACCACCTTGAGCGCCATCTTCCTTGTCATCGTCGTCGTCGTCATCAGAGTCATCGGCGTCATCGTCGTGGTCATCTTCTTCTTTCACGTCCTCAATCACTGGTTCATCGTTCTGCGAATCACACAACATAAATTAATTGAAATGACAAACCCTAACGAGTGAAAGAAAATGAACAACTCGCTGATGTGAGAAAGTACAAAAGCGAGAGAGAGAGAGAGAGAATACCTGAAGCTTCCTCAGGGTTTCATCTTCTTCGACGACGGGGCCTGGCATGGCTGACGGAGAGAGAGAGAGAGAGAGAGAGAGCTTGTAGTGTAATGATGTGTGTGTACTGCGCAGAGCAGTGGATAAACTTTGCTAGGCGAACATCATACGAGAAAGGAGAGAGAGAGAGAGAGAGAGAGAGAGAGTCGATTTATCCTAGGGCTAGGGTTCTTCTCATTATGGGCTGAAATGTCACAGCCCAATCCATGGATTGCCTCTCAACATGTGCCTAACTGATTCCTCGACATTCCATCCATGGATTGCCTTGTGGTATTTGGGGTAACTTATTATTATAGGTTAAGAGTTGGTAATTAGAAAGTAAAAATCAGAATTTTTTTTTTTAATTTTTAAATAATTAATTTTTTTTTAGTTTATTTAAATTATTTTTGTTTAAAAAATTGTAAACAAAAATTATACCAAATAATCTGATACAGATTTCTAAATTAAAATAAATTATAATTACTCTTATAATCCACACCAAACACCCCTTATATTTGTAATATATTTGTGATCTAATTTTGTGTCTCATAATTTTTTTCTATTAAAAGTAAAAAAATTATTTAGACCATCTCCAACGGTGAACCAAACCCAACACCAAATTTAAATTTTGATGAAAAAGCTCCCTTTTCATGCTCCAACCGTTTCATCAGATTGATATCAAAATGAGATTTCAGCAAAAAAATCATCAAACTGAGAACCAGACCCAGATTTGGTGAAATCACTGTTACTGACCGTTGAAAGTGGTACACCGGTCAACCACCCGGTTGCCCGGCCGGTTGACCAACCGGTCGCCCGCTTTCCTTTAAATTAGGTAGGTTCAAAAGGTTCACACAGGTGAAAAAAAAAAAAAAAATATTTTTGCCTACCCGGTTGACCGGCCGGTCAACCAACCGGTCAACCACCAAAGAAAAGAAATGAGCTTGGTTTATGCCTCTGCTGAGTTCTTCACTGGGGAGAACTTGATGGAGAATCCCGAATAGGTGATGTTAATGTTTGAATACCACTGTTGTGTTGTTTTTCACTGAACACCTGTGTAAGAGCACATTGATTCATCATTGAATACCACTGTAGTGTTGTAGGAATCTGTACATTGATTCATCATCAAAAATTCTTGCAGTGAGATATAAAGGAGAGATGGTGTTGGGAAGGGAATTGACAGTGATGTCGGATATGAAGGTTCGATGTTTGTCGAGGAGGGTGGGATAGACCACATGATTTGCAGTGAAAGAAAAAAGAAATCCTTGTCGGTGTAGATAATAAACAATCTTATCTTCCTCCTCCTCTGTCACAGAAAAAAACAGAAAAAAAAATAATGCCCTTACGGGTTGACCAACCGGTCGCCCCTTCCCTTTTGATGCTCACCGTTGGAGCGAGTGGTATTAAATTGGAGAAAGAGTGATTTTTTTACTCAGATTTGGTGAAAAGTTTGATGAACCGTTAGAGATGCTCTTAGTTACTTGAGGTGTTTTAGAAAAGTGATTAAAAATTATTTTTTAAAATTTTTTTGTGAGAGAAAAAAATAAATTAAAAATGACTTTAAACCCACTTTTCAAAACACTCCTTATTCAACTTTGAACCCAATCACTTAAAAAAAAGATTCGCCCAAGTGATACGGGCCTTTCCTTTGCACTGTTGTACAACAAAAGAATAAAGAAAAATATATTTGTAAACTTCATTTTGAAAAATGGAGATTTATTTATACTGAATTTGGTTGAGAGATTTAGAAAATATTTAAAAAGAAAAATAAAAAATGAAATTAAAATATAAATAAAATATATTTATATGAATAAAATATACTTATGATTTATTTATGCTGAATTTTTTTTTTTTTTTTTGTATGCTAGAAAGGTAATATACACAATTTATAAGAATTAAATTTGGAATGAATTTTTGTATGAAAATCTTTTTTATATGGAAAATATTTCAAAATGAATACAAAAATGACTTAAAATATGAGATTCTTCAAATTTGTTAAAAGAATGTGGGATTCTTTAAATATTTCAAAAATTGTACAATAACTCCTTAGTAAGGTTTGAACAAATATATAATTTTAAATTGTAACATTCTAATGTAACATTTAAACGTAACACTCCAAAAAAAATCCTTAGCGTATTTTTTTCAAACATAACACTCTAATATAACACTTTAAAAATTCTTAGTGTATTTTTTTCAAACGTAATACCTAATATAACATTCTAAAAAAATTTCTTAGTGTACTTTTTTCAAACGTAACACTCCAATATAATACTCTAAAAAAAGATGTGAGATTATTCAAACCATTGCAAAAGGATGATAGATTCGTTAAACCATTCTAAAAGGAATACAAAAATTTATTAGTAAGTTTTTGATAAATGTGTAATTTTAAATTGTGAGTGTTACATTTGAAAAAAGTAAACTAATGAGTTTTTAGTATTTTTTTATGTGTTACATTGGAGTATTATGTTTGGGAAGACATTATTTGGAATGTTACGTTTGAAAAAAATGTGTTATGTTTGGAAAAAAAAAGTGCACTAAGGAATTTTTTTTTTGTGTTACATTAGAGTGTTATGTTTAGAAAAAGAATAATACTTGAGACCCCCTTTTGGGGGTCACCCCCTCACCCCCTTTGCCATGTGTCAGGGAGTGATTGGAGGAGCAGGAAAAAAAAAAAAAAGAAAAAGAAAAAGAAAAAGCAACCAATGAGAGAGAGAGGGGGTCAAAGGGGGTGATGGGAAAATGGGGGATGAATCATTGTTGTTAGAAAAAATATATTAAAGAGTGTTTTTTGAGTGCTACGTTGTTACGTTTGAGAAAAGTATACCAAAGAATTTTTTTAGTGTATTATATTAGAGTGTTACGTTTTTCCTTGTAATGTGGGATTTGTTTCAGAAGAAGAGAAAATCCAAAATTTCTATAGTGTAGATTGCCTAAATGTGTAATTTTACATTTGGAGAAACTCATTTTTATCTTTGAAAAATTAAACCCAAACATGTAATTGACTACCTTATTGTGTAATTTTTATTTTAATAGAACCTTTAGATTCATAAAAAAAAATAGAGGATTAGACAATTTACAATATCACATTTTAAAATTTATTGGTGTTTCACTCAAAATTAAATAAATAATAAAACAAAAGTTGTAAAAGAATAAAACATTAAGCTCTGGTTCAGCTTCAATGTGCTGTGTGTTGCTTCGCATTTGCTTTTAATGAGAATTTAGCCTTTCCCATCTTAAATTTTTTTTTTTACTCTAATTGCCTTGTTCTTACTTCTCCTATTAATGTGCAAAAAAAGATAAGGGAAATTACTTATTAGTTGGATAGGAAAAAAAATAAAAATAAAAATAAAAAAATTACATAAATATGAAGGAGTATAAGTAAAACTTACACCCCTACAGTTTTTCATTTACACCCCATTACAAAATCATTTGCACCCTCTATGTTTTTGCAGTTTTTGTTTTCCTCTGCTTCACAGTTAAGTAATTCTTCTCAAAAATAAAAGGAAAATTACCCCTCAGTTGTTCTTTCAAAAAATTACTACAAATTCATAAAAAAAAATTATAATTTTAATTATTAATGTGTATATCATTTATATATATATATATATATTTTGGAAATGTACACTGCACTAAAATTTCTCAAAAAATAAAATAAAAAAATAAATCCCAACATAAGATAATAAAAAATAAATATTGGGTCAAAATAACTTAATTATAATATTTGTGATAATTAACACTGCAAATATCACAACAATACTGTAGACCCACATTTTACGCCTACAAATACATCCACAATAATGTGACAAAGGTGATGACTCTCATACTATTGAGTGTGTAACTAATCAAAAATTAATACTTATCAAATCAGATCAGTGTGGGTTGAATTGTGGGACATTTGTAGGGCTCTCAAACATTTCTTAAATATCATAACTTATATATAATATACACCTCTTTTGCCGTGTTCAACTTTTTCATTTTTGATCCTAAAAATAAGGGTAAATTACACTTTGCCCCCTTTATCGTTGGTTACTTTGCCGCTTTGACCCTTAAAGTGGTCACTTTGCCACTTTGCCCCATCCATTTGGTTTGGTTTAGTTTTGAAATTTATTTTGGAAAATAAGTTTTTGAAAGCAGTTTGGAAAATTTTCATATTTATTTCTTCACAATTTAAATCCACTTAATCTACATAATTTAAAATGTTTCATATTTATTACATTTGTTTTTTTTATTTCTTCACATTTTGTTTACTGTTTAGGTATATTTTTTGGATCGTGCATATATATATATATATATCTAAAACATAACAAATTATTTTTAAAAAAAATTTAGAAAAAAATTACAAAATCACTTTTCTTTCTACTATACATCAATCAATTATTTTTTCTCTTTCCTCTCTCTTTTTCAATCGCTTTTTTTCTCACACCCATTTATTCAATTACAAAAAATATCAAATCATCCCGAATTTTAAAACTATTTTTAAAATATATAATCAAACAAAATTTTAAATTTTCTAAACTCTCTTTAAAAAATTATTTTTAAAATAATATCTCAAAACACAAACCAAATAAAGTTAAATTTAAAACTTGTTTGGCTATGAATTTTAAAAAAATTTTTGAAATGATTGAGCTAAGTATAGTTTTGAAAACTCAAAACCAAATAAGTTTTCGATTTTGAACTATCAAATTGTGATTTGAAAGATAAACCAACCAGAGTTAAAAATTGTGCAGGCAAACAAAAGTGGACAAGTTTGGTAGGCAAATACCAAGGCCCATTTTGGTTTTAAAAAAAAAAATAGTCACATTTTTTTTTTTGAATTTTTTTATTTTTAGTGATTTTTTTTCAAAATTATGTCAATTTTTTTTTTTTACTTTTTCAATCTGTCTTATCGAGACGAATCTAAAAAGTATATTTTTTTTTAAAAAAAATTCAAAAAAAAAAAAAAACTAAAGCTGAAAATAAGACTTTTTTTTTTTTTTTTTGTCTTTCTTGGATTTTTTTTCTATTTTTTTTTAAAAAAATTAAAATTTTCTGATTTGTTTTGTCAAAATCTAAAACTTTTTTTGAAAACTTTTTAAAAAATTTCACTAAAAACAAAAAAAATGCATTTCCTAAAACTCTCCCAAGTATTACTAGAGACCTTTCGAGTGAGTCTCGTGAGGGCACCCTGAAAAAAAAATAAATAAATAAATAAATAAAAAATAGTGGATAAATTACACCAATAGTTTATGAATTTTCTTTTTTGTATCAGTTTAATCCCTATCATTTCAATTGTAACATATTTACTCCCTCAATTTTTTAATTTGTGTCAAATAAGAACAATTACTTAACTCCATCCAAGTTTTAGACGAAAACTGATCACAGGCAGTGCACTCAACACTCTTTTGAGGGCAAAATAGACAATCAACATAATTTTTTACCATCAACGAATTACAATCACTTATCCTAATGTATCCATGTACTTGACCACATTGAATCCCCCTACACCCCTCTGTATCTTCCTCCTCACCGTTGCCTACCCTGCTTGTTCCCTCTCTCCATCACTTCCGGCCTCCTTCTCCGGTGTTGACTGTCCTTTCTCTCTCCAAATCTCCTTTCAAAAAATTACACCCATGCTACCTCTCTCTATTACATATTAGACCAAGAAAACCAAATCACTAGCAAGCAGTAAATTTGTCTGCAAATTAAATCCACTATTCATCGTTTACCTCTAGTCTCCTAATCATGAGTTCTACCATTAAAACAAACCAACAAATGAGTTTGCAAATGAATATGTATGTATATGTAGGCAAATGAAAAACAAATCATGGTGATCCAATATTATATAAATACCTATTACATACATACAAAACACCCGTTAATGAATTTTTTGAGTTTGCAGATTGGGTTTATATATATATATATATATATTTTCTTTTCCTGTTGCAGATCTTAGACCTCTGCCAAATTGAGAGAGAAATGAATGGAGAGAGGGACAAAAATGGTAGACTGACAATTGGTGGTGTCTAGTGGTGATGGTTGGCGGCAATGGTGGTGGCTAGGATCGGGTGGATGGATGAACGTAATAAATATGAGTTGAGTCAATGTCGAGTTAACTCAGTGGGTTGGATTGAAAAAAAGAAGTAAAATACAGTATTACCCTTAAAAAAATGTCCTGTGCAGTGCGTATGACCATTTTCCGTCTAAAATTTGGATGGAACTAACTATTGTCCTTATTTGACACATACTGAAAAATTGAGAGGGTAAATATGTTATAATTGAAATGATATAAATTAAACAAATACAAGAGAAAAAGTTGAAGGACTATTAGTATAATTTGTCCCAAAAAATTTAAATAAATTTGAGTGTTGTGGTAACACTATTTTATATGATGTCATCAATCAATAAGAAATAGTAAGAAAATTAAGTGGACAATGTAATATTTCATTCAAGAACTAAATATTTTAGCCAAAAAAGTAATTATAAATTATTACATCATTCTTTCTATTTTTTTAAATATTTTTTCGTAAAAAATTTATAAAAAATATTAAAATAATTTGTTTCCAAGCAAGACTTAAATTCAATATTTACTCTACAAGGATCAAATGACTGAATCGTGCGGTGCAGTTTGGGTGGTTTGAGAATAAAATTATAAATCAAATGGTAGATAGGCAGATTGGCAAATCATAGTTTGAGTGGTTTTGGACGAATTGACGGATTGAAGAATATTCTAATCAATTGTCAAGCATTTGCATAATACATAATATTAATTTGCATAATATTTTTCATACGTATAACTATTAATTTGTAACAAATTTCATATCTTAAATCTCTCTCATACTCCTTTTTACTTTGATATTTCATTAAAGGTTAAAAAATATGTATATATTAACAATAACGGAGAGAAGCGATTTTGAAAGCAAATTATAAAATTTAAAGTTTAATTCGTAGTTAGCAGATTGAACGGTGCAGATCGGTGCGATTTTAACAAGTTATGCGATATTTTGCACAGCCCTACTTGTAAAAGCCAGGGACTGCTTGCCATTATAAGGAGAAGTTATTGGTTGGTCTAGAGGCGATGCTACGTGGCGCTCTACATACATTGTGATTGATGAAAGGGGTAAGACTCACGATTTTATGTTAGGTGATTAGAAAATATGAAAGGATATGAAAGTTTGTGATTGACCTGAGACATAACCATATGCTGCGCCAGCACCAACCAATAACTTTTCCATTATAAGGTCCTATTGTTTACTCTTTTCAAAAAAGTCCTTAATAGTTTGAGACTCTCTGTTTGGATAGAGATGAGACACTTAAAGGAGTTCATTATTCTCTGAATAAAGGACTCTGAGATAGGTGTGATCCTTGTGAAAGGATAGAGTCCTATGAAGTGATATGTCTAGAGGACGAGGGCACTGCTGCCTATGAAAGTTAGGCACCTCGTAGGTCTAAGGTACACTTTTACTTGTGCATTGTCCATTTATTCCGATATCTTTGAGAGATAAGTTGACTAATTTGATCGTCGGAGTGCTCCCGGGTAGACAAGCTACCGGTGTTATTTGTCTTCTTGTGTGCAGGTGTTGGGCTCTTTTATTCTTCCGTGTGCTCTACGACTAAGTTAGATCTCGGCTAGGAGATCTAGTTTAGTTGTGAGGTCAGAAATCAACACACAAAGTAAAAATTGTTTCGTGTTACAAAAATAACACATATATTGTACGAGCTGATTTCTCAACATATGACATTTTGATCATCTTTTTTTTTTATAATCGAGTGTCATTGACTAATTTCAAAATCCTGAAATTAACCACTGAGCAAACTTCTTGTGGCCTCTTGGGATGATTTGAACTCAAAACTTTAAATCTTATCATCAAGTTTTTAATATTTAACCGATCTCTTAGAGTTAAAATAAAACATGAGATTACCAGAAAATACTGACCATATATATAAGTCGATGAAGTTGTCATTGAAAAATTCGTTCAACTATATTTTTTGTATCGATTCTAGTTAGATTTTGAAAAATTATATTAGAATTTTAAAATTGTATAATTTTTTTTTTTTTTTTTTTTTATCCCTAGACATAATTTTTGGTTCCAACCGTGCCAATAATTGGTCAAGTTGACAAGGTCTAATAAGTGTTGAACTTATTTATTTATTTGTTTATTTCTATTTTTTAAGAGAAATTATAAAGTTGGGTGAGAGGGGTGATTTCATCTTAATTCTTGTACTTTTGTCCTTTGGGGTAATTATTGTTTTTAAATTACAAAACTTAATGAAGAAGCTGGGATTATTATTATAAGTAGGTTGATGGTGCAAATATATTTAAAAAAAATTATATATTAAATTTTAGGGACAAGTATTTTGGTCAATAAATTAGACACATTGGTTAGGATTACTAACATAATCCAAATCAACAAGAGCTACTCAACCGGGAAATTTTTTTGGTTACTGTGGGTGTTGATTTTTTACCTCACAATCAAATGGGAAATTTAGTTGGAGAGCACACGGCAAAATAGATTAAGACAGCACCTGTGCATAAGAAGAAAGACCATCAATAAGCAAAATGATGTGTTATTACCAGGTGAAGAAGGGCCATCAATGAGCAATATCATCATCATATGAGGTTGCTTCATGTACAACCACGGTGGCAAATTATAAGGCATCACAATAACTGGCCACTGTTGTGAGCAACATTAATTGCCTTCAATGGATTAAATCCATCCGCTGCTAAACCTAGTCTGACAATGCAAGGCTCACTCGCAAACTTGGGCTACAAAGTATCAAAATTTTTCCAGACAGGAGAGTCAGTGGGATGTCTCATTTTGTTGTCATCAATTCGGCCCTCTACATGCCATCTTAATTATGAAGCGGTTTTGGATGACATGAACAATCTTTGAAGCCTTGGAATCAAAGGAAAGTATCTCACAATCTTCTGGGGAATTCTTTGTTTGTTTCTTTTTATAATCATTCTTCTCACCCTCAAACTGTTTGTATCTAGGTGTCTGACACACTATGCAGTCATCCTTACTAGCTGTCTCCTTCCAATACAGTGAGGAATCTTTTGGGCATGCATGTACCTTATGATAATTGGGGCTCAATTCCATAAGGAGTACCCTCGTTGTATAGAACGACTTTGGCAAAGTTTCACCTTTTGGGAATGTATCCTTCAAAAGTTTAACCAACATCGTGAAAGACTTGTCACTTCATCCACTAAAGCACTTGATATGCAATAATCGAACAACAAATGAGAGCATTGAAAACTTGTGACACTCTGGATACAACTCTTTTTGGGCCTCCTTCAATAAACTGAAAAATCTTTCAATTTTCTTATCCGAGCCTAGTTCAATGTTAGAACTTCTTGTCTCATTACTAACAAGATAGACCAAGCTTGCTGGAGGAAGTTCGAACCCCTCATATATCATTTCATTGACTTCATTGCCATCATTCGAATCACTGATATTCTTATTCAATGACACAGACTCCAGTAAATCTTTTCCATGAAAAATCTAACTGGTGTAGCTTGGAAGAAACCCATTGACCATTAAATATTCCCCCAAAAGGTCTTTTTTTACTAGTTTGACATTCTAACACCGTTTACATGGACATGTGGCTTCATTTGATAGAGGATTATTTTGGCATGCAAGTTTAACATATTCCTTAACCCCTTCTATATATTCTGGGTGCAACCTATGCTGATTTATCCGACTTTTATCCATCTGACTTTGTCTTACACTGCAAATGTCACTGCCAAATTAACAAAGTTCAAAATTATCATTTCATTTTTTATTATTCTTAACCTCAATTGCGTACTTTATAATGCATGCAACATGACACCATTCACCTCTAACTTTTCTCTAATAGGTTGGTTCATCCTACTTTACCATTTAGGAATGCACAATCTGTATTGTAAAAAGTATCTCATACTGCTCTATCCATCTCTAACGAAATTTCAGCAGCATCTTCCCATAGTTCTCCAAGTACACGACATAGACTGAGTGTATTGCTACACCTTATCTAGTATGCACCCGGAGAACATGAGGAGCTACTACATGAAATCTCTACGAGATGGACTACATTTAAGCTGTAGAACTACTAATTACAACATAGACTTGTGCTCCTGAACTGTCCAAACTAGACAATCCAAGAAGAGCTTCATCAAAGATGACTAGATATCTCTAATGAAGATTCTTGGATGAGTCTAAGGCTATTTGTGCATGCATGGATAATTACTTGCTAAATTAACAACTGTCATGATTTTTGCATCATGGTGGTGCAATCTGAATCAGAACTATCAAGCATACTAGAAGCATGAAGCATACTAATGAAGAAACTAAAAGTTTCTATAATGCTCTTGATAGATTATGATATAAAGATTCATGAAAGATGACTAGGTATCTTTAATGAAGATTCTACAAGAACAACCAGATTATCCTGATTGATCACAAAGCAAAAAAATTCATGATTGTAGTTCATAGCACATTATAATGTCAAGTACTTAATAGGAATGCCATGTGGTGTCGGATGAAAATTTTAGAACACAAATTAATTTGCAAGCATTAACATCACCAAATTCTAACAATTTCGTCAACAAAATTTAAAACCAATTAATTTGACAAATTTATTCAAAATTTAACTCCCATGCTCAAATTCCAACAATTTAGTCTATGTATATGTCTGTGAAGATCATTTTCATTGTAGATGTGAAGATCATTTTCATTGTAGATGTAAGAGATCAAACCTGTCACGACCCGAACCCGCCCCTATAGGTTTAGCGTCGTAACTGGCCAGTAATCCTTGGATTATCAAAGGCCTCTTATCAGAATGACATACAATAAGGGGCTGCAGAAGCAAATATAGAAAATATACAATGTCCATAGAGCTATGTTAACATATATGAGACATAAATCTTCAAAACAAACTTATATATAAATATGTGACGTCATGAATACATTAGTCATACGTCACCCACTAATTCAAATGAAGCCAAAAGGGGGCTTAGCCTAATGTACAGATAAGCAAAACAAAACAAAAGCATCTGTAGCAAGGTTACAAAACTAAACATTTCAAAAAGGAAACCTCCTCGAGAGGCACAGTGGCTGGCTGACTCAAAACTTCAGGCAGCAGCTTAGGCCTGGTCACGCGCCTGCTCACATACATACATAATATAAATAGTGAGCGGAAGCCCAGTGAATAATAACGGAGTAAAGGTTTAAATAAATGATGTCTATAACAGATTCGAAAATCAGAGTTCATATCGGAAACAAATTTATATTCATTTTCTTGTTCAACTTCATACAGAAATTAAAGTTCATGTTTCAACATACATGGTACATCCAATAGCGTTTTCATGCTTGTTAGTTCCATAAGGAACCTCCGGTACCGGGAACTTATAATATACTTGAGCCACGGTATTGTTACCCCCGGATGAGGGCCATGAGACCATGGTATTATTACCCCCAAGCAAGGGCCTTGTTTATAAACCACAGTATTGTTACCCCCGGGCAAGGGCCTTGTGCTAAGGATACTACGAATACTTGTCGGAAATTAAACAATCATTTATTGGACAGAATATAATATTTCATAAAACAGAGCATTTCTTGTCATATCATATCATATAAGAAATTACTTAGACGTAAACATAGCTTTACAAAGTTATTACTCACAGATGGCTCCACTTGCAGAACAGACAAATCAGATAATTTGTGGCACGTGACCTACACAGACATAGCAGAAACACATAATGTAACAAAC